>CAXIVR010000014.1:1285000-1717500 GCA_964035755.1 Teleogryllus oceanicus | reverse complement strand
TGTTGCGAATGGCTCGAGGCACAACGGATTTTCTGCGAAGGGGAAGGGGGAGGTCCATTGTAAAGTGCTACCTATGTTTTTTTTACTTACTGGTAAGACGCTTCATTGCATTTCGTTGTAGTAATCAATGTTCTGTTGTTGCTTGATTTCACACAACTTATTCAGCAATTATTAATTTCACAGGAAAATGAAGTTCGTTCTGTAGGAGAAAATTAATTAAAAGTGAAAAATATAATTTCAAATTACATTCTGAATTCATTTAAAATATCGTTCCAAAAATACAGCTTAGTTTATTTTGCTGTTAACTTCCTATACCTCCCTACAATTTATTTTTCCAATTTCTATTTTTATCAAGCGATTTTGAAAAAGTTACACTTCTATATAAATTCATATGGAAAAAGTATCATAACATAACTTTCATGAAAAAAGTAATATGATTCTTTGAAAGAGTTGTAAAATGACATGGCGGTAACAGGACATCATGGACATCAGGGTAACAGAGTAAGTAGATCATTAAAAAATTTGAATAGAGACTTCAAGACCTTGCCAAGCTATTTTCGTCACAAAACAATTTCTATTTTGATTAAAGCGACACGTCTCGCGGTTGAACCAACGATTTTGACACACAAGGACAGTGGGTGATAATAAACCATCGTGAGCGAGACAACCCGATCCCCGATTTTCCAATCAAGAGCGGCCTTCCTAACGCCTTCATTAGCGACAAACCCCACACCACTTATCTACAGGGGAACCTGAAAAAATCATTACCTCATGATGCGGTGTCTCACGACGATACACATTCAACCCTAATAATGGAGTACCGTCACTTTCCCTGCGACGAATGGGACTGATTCTGCGGGGGTGTGGACGCGAGGGGGTGGGGCAGCCAGCCGTGAGAAAGCGCGGTAAGTGTCGGCGGATGCGGGTGTTGAAAACCATTCGGCGGCGCACAAAAAGCTGACCTATAAAATACTGATTGCCCGAGCGGGCGGTGCGCGCGGCGGCGGCGGCGGCGTCATGCCTTTCTTGTTACGTTAAATAGTTTTGTTTTCTACTCTTTCTTTTGTATGTTCACCGTAAGGTGGCGAGGTGCGTTATTTTACAAATAACGCCGGCGAGGACCGAGCGGCGAAAAAGCGCGGCCCGGCGCGGCGCCTGGCCAGTCGCGTTCGCCTGCGGCAGCGCCAGACCAAGGGCGGGGCACTTTCACTCGCGCGCCTCCCCCGCCCCGCCCCCCTTCGGCCCCCCGCGGAAGAACTATTTCGGGGGCTCCTGACCGGGAGAGGTAGTTCAGTGGACCAACTGATTGCACTGCAGCGGATCTGGCCGGGAGGTGCTAGGTTCGAGTCCTAACGGCGGCAGGATTTTCGGCACTAGCTTTCCAGCTAGGTCGAATTCAGTCGCTGTCTGGAGGAGAATTCTAGCGGCTGACTGCCCTGATCGGTAGTTTTCCGTGGTTTCTCCGATCAACGCCTGGCGAATGCCGAAGCAGTACCCTACCAAACGGGTCACGGACCGCGCGCGATCTGTCCTTCCTCTTCCTTGTCCTATCCTCTCCCCTTACACACACACACACACACACTAACATGCACTATACTACCACATATCTCGGGAGCTTAGAGCTTATCCCGGCTGGGCGGTGCCCGCTGGTGGAGAGTCCTGGTTAGGGGCAAACCCCGCTAGCCGACGGTAGGTGGGCGCCGGATCTGGCCATCCAGCGGGGGAAGATCACCGCCATCTTCCGATTACAAACATGCACTACATTTACGGGATTAGTGGCCTAAGTTCTTGACGCGCTCGGAATCACTAACCAACTAATCGGGGGCTTCTCTCTCTCTCGGTCTCGTTACTCGAACTTCAAAATTTCAGTGACACCGTGTTGTCTACGAGATGTAGTTTTTGTGAAGTATCCGGTAGAGATATTCATGAACAAGACGTATGTTGAAGTGAAGGTTTATTTTCTTTTACTGTATTTACTTTAAAAAAAAAAAAAGTTTGTAACAAATGTAATGGGCATCAAAAAATTTATTTTAAAATGTAATACAACAAGGGGTATAAATAATGAACATTCTAACTGCTTTACTGCTAACTGCATTAATGTTAACTGCTTTATGCTTTAATGACGCATCATAAGCCGTTCGTCTCTGTTTGCCCTCCATGACGAAACCATAAATCCTCAATAATAGGCCAAAGATAAACGAAATGAAATTGAATTTGAAAATTCCAGCAATCCATTGTCACATAATAAATGAAAAAAATGAATAAAATTACTTGGCGTTCAACGGAACGGATTTGCACTCGAATCTAATGCTCACCACGATATTGAGTACTACATTTGGTCAAATACAGGTGCGCATTAGATACCATAAATTCGATCATTCAAGACGAATCTGATACAGTTTGCAATTTGACGCCGCCCCTGGTATGTAAAAAGCACTCAAATGAATATTTGATATAACGTATTCAAGTAATATCTTACAATATTTCGCTTCCTTCAGTAGGTCATGCATCTCCCGGCTTTTTTTATATCACGTATTTATTGAGTGATTGTAAATTACACAGATCAGTACTAAATTACTATCTTATGTGCATTTGCTGGCTTACAATGTAACTTATACTAGACTCAACACTAAAAGCTTAAAACTAAACTACCTTAATATAGGTGTAGGAAACTACAAGAGCCCCTACTATGAACAATTAGTAGAGAAAATGTTCAAGAACGCTTCGGAAGGAAATCTATTCTTAATTCTAGTAGGGAAGTCATTTATAGTGGCCAGGTTGTAGTGGACGGCTCGGTTAATTGTATTTAGGGTGGAGTAAAAATTATTGGAAAGATGGGCAATATGTTTGATGATCGGTGATATATTCAGTTCCTTATGACGTTGGGCGTTAAAGATGAATCATGGGGCATGTGTTGCTAATCTGAGGAATCTATTTTGTACAATTTGAAGTTTATTAATGTTAGAAATAGATGCATTGGTCCAGATGGGACATGCGTAGAGCATTAATGGTCTGACTATTGCTTTATAAATTGTAATGGCATTTGTTAGGGATAGCCGGCTTTTGGGGTTGATAAGGAATTTTAGCTGAGCCCTGCATCTCCCGGCTACCTTTCCATTCATTTGTTTCACGATGAATCCCACAAGCTAAGAAGGTCCGAGCTGAGGGCGGCCTCCGACTCCCGCCCCCTCCACAACAATTAGCTTCTCCTTCTCGCACTGAGATAGGAAAGTCCACTCGCCGACAGAAAGCACGCATCGGATGATTGATTGATTATTCCGTGTTTCTTTTTTTTTTAATTTGTTGCGTCTACACCTTGACGCAACGCGTCTCCAAGCTCTTTAAAGGGGCGTTGAGCGCTTTGCACTGGGGAGTAATTCTCCATTAATGTGCTTTTATTTTTGGAATAATCCTCCGTTAATTACTATATTTGTCAAGTCTCGTCACGTCACAGTCAGTCAGTGCCTTTTATCCCTTCGGCCAGGGCTCGACGCCGTTAGATCCCGGTGTTCCTGGCCGGTCACCCAACCACGAACCCGCGAGTCTCGAATTCGCTTAACCTTCGTGACTTCACGGAGCGTAGTAAACGAATTTGGCTAGCGCCGCCGGCTAAGTGTTCCAGGCGCGTCGACTGGTAAGGTCATTAGTCCCGTTAGTTTAGTGCATGCTTTTGTATCACGGGAAGTGTCAGTTTTCTTTCCCAATGAAGAGTGATATCAAACGCCCACCTGCACGCCGGTGATTTTCCCAAATCCAGGTATCTCCAACCAGCGAGTCACCGCCCGAGCTGGGACAATCTCTAAGCCCCCGACTTGTCTTTCGACATGTGCTGTAGTGTGGGCATGAAAGTGTGTGTATGTGTGTTTGTGTGTGTAAGTAATGGATGTAGACAACTAAGGAAGAGAAGGGATAGATCGCGCGCGGTTCTTTTATTAGGTTACAGCTCGTCTGGTTTTAATTGAAAAAAACAAACAGACGAGTCTAGCATTCGTCTGGTTTTGATTGAAAAAAAGAAACGAAAAAAAATACAGATCAGAGCAACTGGCCGGGTCGCTAGAATTCTCCTCCAAAGAGCGGTGTAGCTATGAAGCTAATGTCGAAAATCCTGACACTGTCGGAGCCCGAAACCTAGGACCCGGTCAGGGGCACTACAGTGACATCAGCTGATGCCCTGAGCTATCTTAGCCGGTAAGCACGCATTGGCCGGTGGCACTTATTTGCATTGGAAATGAACATTATAACAAATTCCTTCGTTTATAATGAATTAGTTTTAACAAAGATTGTCTCTAACTCTACTTTTCGAACAATACTTTATGAAAAACTCGTTTTGCTGAAATATAAATAACAAAATCTCGTTCCATGGACAATTTGAGAAATATTGAGAACGAATGAGTCAGTGGCTCAAAAATTCTTTAATCTTTCTGAGTACACAGCGATTCCCCGACGAAGGTTGGCCTGTGGACCTCAGCAGCAATTGAAGGCGACCACAAACGTCCTCGAAAGAAATCAGTCTAGTAATCTAGAACATAACATCGAGGATCACGGGAATAAATCTGATGATGCATAAAAGGCGAAATCAAAGCGTTCCCAACGTATTACGTACTACATTCTCCTTTTTTTATAGAATGGTAAGGACAGATGTGGATAATGATGTTTTTGATAAGATGTTTTTTTCTTAAGAGTTCGAACAAAAAATGAGAGGGTTTAAGATTCCACTCATTTAAAAAAAAAATTACAAATTCCTTTTACAAACACAATGAGCTAAAATGATACAGAAACCTAGGCTAGAAGGACTAATATTTTCTTTACTAGCATGAGATATTCGGTGTTTTGCCTAGGTTAATCTTCCTCAGCTTCTCCAACCTCAAATCACTTTTCACACCGCCTCCCAACCGATTTCCTCGCCAGTTATTAATTCAAGGCGTAATTTGCCAGACGCATTTGACAAACAGGTCGCTCCTTAGTTTGCGGCAGCAGCTTCTTCTCATTTGAATAGCAACATTTCTTCGCAAGACGTGTTAAACAATTACTCCGCATCGGCGGGCGATTATCGTCGTTAAGCGCGCGCCGCGCATAATGGGGCTCTGGGCAGCGGGGGGGGCGGCGGCGGCGGCGGCGCGAGGCACGGCAGCGGGCTGCGCTGGCGGGGCCGACGCGACGTCGGCGCCGGGCACGAGGCCGGGGCGGGCGAGGAAGGCCGAGCGACGGGCAACAGCCAGTTCAGGCGGACGAACCTCGAACGCACGGGCTGGAAAGAGACGCGTTGCGTATGAAAGGGGTTGTTTGATTGATTGATTAATTTATTTTTTCGTGATTCCAGGCGCGTCAACTGCTTCGGTCATTAGTCCCGTTAGTGTAGTGCATGTTTTTTTGTCGGGAGATGGCGGGGATATTCCCACGCTGGATGGCGAGATCCGGCGCCGACCTACCGGCGGCTAGCGGGGTTTCCTCTTAACCAGGACTCTCCCACCAGCGGGGCACCGCCCAAGGCGGGACAAGCTCTAAGCTTCCGACCGGTCTCCCGGAATATGTGGTAGTGTAGTGCATGTTCGTGTAAGTGTGTGTGTGTAAGAGGAGAGGATAGGACAAGGAAGAGGAAGGACAGATCGCAGCGGTCCGTGGCCCGTTTGTAGGGTACTGCTCCGGCATTCGCCTGGTGTTGATCGGAGAAACCATGGCAAAGCAACGATCAGAGCAGCTGGCCGCTAGAATTCTTCTCCAGACAGCGACTGAATTCGACCAAGCTGAAAAGCTATTGTCGAAATGGGAAATGGGAATACAGTGGGGAAGCATTACAAGAAATCAAGGCACGAAGGAAGGAGAAGAGATGACAGATAGGAAGATAAGGGATAGAAGGGAGGGTATAGAAGGGAGAGTTGATTGTGAGGACTTGAGGAAAGAGCAGATAAGAAGGCACGGGAAGTGATGAGTGGTCGGCGATGGGCAAGAGGCAGGTCAGGTGCGGAAACCTCCAACGCACGGGCTGGAAGCGAATGCGTTAAGAAGGAAAGGGGAATACTGTGGGGAATCATTACAAGAAATTAGGACAGGAAGGATGGAGTTGAGATGAGAGATGAGAAGATAAAGAGGATGGAAGGGAGTGTGATCCTGAGGACTTGAGGGAGGAGCAGATGAGAAGGTACGGGAAGCGGCGAGTGGCCGGCGACGCCGGCGGTGGGCGGTGGGCGGGCGGAGGGCGTTGGGCGACGCTCACGCTCGAGGCCTCCGCCCTCGGCTCCGCCCCCCGGCGACGCGACCGCCGCGCCGCGCCGCGGGCGCAGCGCCTAATAGCCGGCCGGGGCCGCGCGGGGCATTAGGGTCGCGTAATCACAGGTGCGCCGCCGATTGGGACCCGCTCCCGCCGCCCAAGGGGCGGGGCGGCGGCCGGGGGCGGGGGCGGGGGCGGCCGGCGACCGCGACGGCCGCGCCGCGCCGCCTCGGTGGAAGGCGGCCGGCCGCGCCGCCGCCAACGCCGCCGCCGCCGCGTCGTGCGGTGCACGTACGCCGTATTCTTCTCGACTTTTTGCTGGCTCCTCGCGGTGGAAGCAACCTTATTATTTGCCACGTCGTATTGGCTCGCGCTCTCGGCCGGTGATCGGGCAGTCGGTGGGCGCGCGATGTCCGCGGCGGGGAACGCGGACGCTCGCCCGGTCAATTTCGGTGCCTCGATCGCCGACGCCGCCACCCCTCCCCCGCGAGCCGCACCCGCTGTTCTCGGAGGAGCTGCTTCCCCTGACAGCACCCGCTGCGAGTTCCTGAGGCTCTTCAAAGCAAAACCTCCCACGTTTTCAGATTAAAGTTGCTTTCAATTTTTTCAAACAGCTTTCTGGGTACTTGTAACAATCATTCATTTAGCAATTAAATTCAAATTTATATTTTTATTGGCTATTTTTGAATGCTAATCCACAATAGAGAGCGTTTTATCCCAACAAAAATTTTAATTGTAATACGTTAATGCTCTGATTCATGTCAAACTTTTCAATTCTGAAATTAGATTGTACATTTCTTAAGATTCTTTAAGAATTTGATATGTTTTATGTAGTGTGACTTCGATATTTCGTGGTTAAAGTTTATAACGTGGTAATACTTTATACTTGGTTGAGGACAGGACCAGTGAGATTAAACATCAGGTTACTATTACTCATTCTCTCATCAATGATATTCGAGAATATGTCGATTCTTTGATGCTTCTTTGGAGAGATGTGTTGAAATATTGCCAGATTTTTTTAGTTACAGTTATTTCTCTCAAAATCTTGGTATAGATTCGCCGATCAATAAACAGGCAATCATGCGACCAACTCCACAACACTCAGTTAAACTGTGCGTCTCAAAAACAAATGCGTCTCTCGAAGTTTAGGTGTCGCTCGTTCCGTGCACTTGATCACATCAACACTCAACATTTCCTGGTCGACTTTTCATGAGCTGAGCATCACACAAACCCGACGTGAACTCCTCGAGAGCGGATACGCCTTAAAGACTGTCCTCTTTCTCGTCGAACAAGGTAAGAGCGCCGCATCATCAAAATATAAATCTCCTTAATTCCGAAATGTTATCCGCCGCCCGAAATTGCCTCCAAACAACTGCGCTCCCCCGCACGGGGCTTACGTGTCATTCCGTGCGCGGCGGAGGCGGCGGCCGCCGGGGGGGGGCGATTAGTGGGAGGGGCCGCAGGCGGGCGCCATCCCCAGCCCATCAATCGCCATTTAGCCAAATCTCCAGGGGCGGGCCAAGACTTCCTCGCCACCGTAATAGTTTAATAATTCTAAGAGCAGCGAACGGAAAAGAAATGCTGAGACATAATATCCAACCTCTCCTTCTCTACTGTACAGGTTTCGATAACTCAGTACTGGTTTCGATAACTAGGTATGAGCAGTACTGGTTTCGATAACTAGGTATGAGCAGTACTGGTTTCGATAACTAGGTATGAGCAGTACTGGTTTCGATAACTAGGTATGAGCAGTACTGGTTTCGACTGGAAGGCCTACTGAGGAAATGAAGGATTGTTCTCGGGATACCTAACCCTAACATGCCAGAGTGCTATACGTTGCACAGAAAAGATTGAGCATCGTGCTCTGTTCTTACGGATACAAATAACAGAACAGTAATGAACAGCACCCAGGCAATAAAGAATATGCAAAGTTATTTCAGTAAGATTTAGAATGTATCTTTTTTCTTTCTGTGGTATTCATTGCCATCCTTAGAGTGATATTATGATTACCTATTCTTCTGACAACATGCACGTTTAATTACCTCCCCAGGAGGTCTTCTTGGGTCACACATGACGCATTTGTTCACAGTAAAGCCATGTAAGAGCAACTCATAGGCACAACCGGCATGCACAAAGGACGAAGCCCTATTCTATGACTGAGTCTTGGATGTTCGGGATGACCGAATATTGGATACTACCTTAGTGTCACCAACCTTTAAAAAGTTTTAAAAGAAATTTCATATTTATTAATTGGAAATTTTAACACTAGATTACAAGAATTCGAAAAGATGACAAGTTCCACACCAGCAGTATGACAGGGTGGATAGGAAGAGGTCTTTCCGCGAGTGACGGACGGACCGACGGACAGACGAGTACACAGCGGTTACCCTAACTAAATGTAGGATAATAATCGAAATCTTAATAATAAATGTAGGATAATAATCGAAGATATCTCGCTAGTTAGGAATAGTTCTGTACATGTGCCGTCAGTGAGTGAGTAAGTATAGTGCATGTTAGAGTGAGGGGTAACGATGCTCTTAATCTACTGTAACGTGAGATCCGGTGCCGACCTATACATCGGTTTACGGGTTCTCTTTTTTTCTAGGAATCTCCCCTGAAGGGCATGAGAGGAATCGAAATAAGGTACAATCTCTCGTCTGATATCTCGATATGTGATAGTTTAGGGTAAGTACGTGTGTGTGTGTGTAAAAGGAGGGGACGGGGGAAGCATGAGGCAAGATTGCAAGCAGTCCGTGAACCCCTTTGTTAGGGTCCTGTTCCGGCATTAACGGGTATTGGTTGGTTGAACCCACCTAAAACTACCGATCAAACCATTCGGGCGCTAGAATTCTCCTCCTCACAACCGCTGAATTCGACATGGTGTCTAACTAGTGTGGAAAAACCGCCACCATCGGGACTCGATCCCTAGGACCTCCCAGTCAGTGACGGTTGTCACCCAGCCATCTCAGCAGTGCCGCCAGAAAAGAAGTCCAGGACCATTGCATCGAGAGAGGAAGGCGTGGCCTGTGGGCTGCCCCTGTCACTCCTCATGCGATCTGCGCCCCGCGCCCCTGGGTCTCGCGGCCCACGCCTAACGCCCCGCGACCCACGCCCGCACCCCACGCCCCGCCCAACACCCCCCCCCCCCCCCCGCTCCTTGCACCCCACGTCCCGCGCCCCGTGCCTTACGCTTCGCACCCCATGCCTCACGCCCCGCGGCCCGCACTTCGTCACCGTGCTCTCCGTGCCCCACGCCTCGCGCTCCCTTCTCACGCCCCGTGCCCCACACCGCGCACCCCACATCCCACGCCTCATCTCGCGCCCCGCCCCCCGCGCCCCGCGCCCTACGCCCCACGACTCGCGCACCGCGCCTTGCGCCTCGCCCTCCATGCCTCCAATACGCTCCCTGCATCCTAGGCCCCGCGCCCCACTTCTCACGCCACACGCCCGTGTCCGCGCCCCGCCCGCGCCCCGCGCCCGCGCCTCACGCTTGCACCCATGCCTCACGCCCCGCGCCCGCACTTCGTCACCGTGCTCTCCGTTCCCACGCCTCGCGCTCCTTCTCACGCCCGTGCCCACACCGCGCACCCCACATCCCACGCTCCATCCCACGCCCCACTCCTTGCACCCCACGCCCGCGCCCCGAGCCCTACGCCCACGACTCGCGCACCGCGCCTGCGCCTCGCCCTCCATGCCCAATACGCTCCTGCATCCTACGCCCGCGCCCCACTTCTCACGCCACACGCCCCGTGTCCGCGCCCGCGCCCCGCGCCCGCGCCCCGCGCCTCACGCTTCGCACCCCATGCCTCACGCCCGCGGCCCGACTTCGTCACCGTGCTCTCCGTTCCCACGCCTCGCGCTCCTTCACGCCCCGTGCCCACACCGCGCACCCCACATCCCACGCCTCACATCCCACGCCCCACCTTGCACCCCACGCCCGCGCCCGAGCCCTACGCCCCACGACACGCGCCCGCGCCCGCGCCTTGCGCCTCGCACCCCATGCCTCACGCCCCGCGGCCCGCACGTCGACACCGCCCTCTCCGTGCCCCACGCCTCGCGCTCCTTCTCACGCCCCGTGCCCCACACCGCGCACCCACATCCACGCCTCATCTCGCGCCCCGCTCTGCACCCACGCCCCGCGCCCCAGCCCTACGCCCACGACTCGCTCCGCACCTTGCGCCTCGCCCTCCATGCTCCAATACGCTCCTGCATCCTAGGCCCCGCGCCCCACACCGCGCACCCCACACCCCACGCCTCACATCTCGCGTCCCACTCCTTGCACCCCACGCACCGCGCCCCGCGCCCTACGCCCACGACTCGCTCCCGCACCTTGCGCCTCGCCCTCCATGCCCAATACGCTCCTGCATCCTAGGCCCCGCGCCCCACACCGCGCACCCACATCCCACGCCTCACATCTCGCGTCCCACTCCTTGCACCCACGCCCGCGCCCGCGCCCTACGCCCCACGACTCGCTCCCGCACCTTGCGCCTCGCCCTCCATGCCTCCAATACGCTCCTGCATCCTAGGCCCCGCGCCCCACACCGCGCACCCACATCCCACGCCTCACATCTCGCGTCCCACTCCTTGCACCCACGCCCCGCGCCCGCGCCCTACGCCCCACGACTCGCTCCCGCACCTTGCGCCTCGCCCTCCATGCCTCCAATACGCTCCTGCATCCTAGGCCCGCGCCCACACCGCGCACCCCACATCCCACGCCTCACATCTCGCGTCCACTCCTTGCACCCACGCACCGCGCCCGCGCCCTACGCCCACGACTCGCTCCCGCACCTTGCGCCTCGCCCTCCATGCCTCCAATACGCTCCTGCATCCTAGGCCCCGCGCCCCACACCGCGCACCCCACATCCCACGCCTCCATCTCGCGCCCGCTCCTTGCACCCACGCCCCGCGCCCGAGCCCTACGCCCCACGACTCGCGCACCGCGCCTGCGCCTCGCCCTCCATGCCTCCAATACGCTCCTGCATCCTACGCCCGCGCCCCACTTCTCACGCCACACGCCCGTGTCCGCGCCCGCGCCCGCGCCCGCGCCCGCGCCTCACGCTTGCACCCCATGCCTCACGCCCCGCGCCCGCACTTCGTCACCGTGCTCTCGTTCCCCACGCCTCGCGCTCCTTCTCACGCCCGTGCCCACACCGCGCACCCCACATCCCACGCCTCACATCCCACGCCCCACTCCTTGCACCCACGCCCCGCGCCCCGAGCCCTACGCCCACGACGCGCCCGCGCCCGCGCCTTGCGCCTCGCCCTCCATACCTCACGCCCTGCACCCCAGTCCCCTGTGCCCACGCTTCGCGCCCCGCGCCCCAACCTCCATACCCTCCTGCATCCTAGGCCCGCGCCCACTACTCACGCCCCACGCCCCACGCCCCACGCCCCACGCCCCACGCCCCACGCCCCACGCCCCACGCCCCACGCCCCACACTCCATTTCCTACGCCTCACTTTCGCGCCCTGCTCTTGCACCCCACGTCACGCGCCCTGTGCCTTACGCTTCGCACCCCATGCCTCACGCCCCGCGCCCGCACTTCGTCACCGCGCCTCCGTGCCCACGCCTCGCGCTCCTTCTCACGCCCGTGCCCCACACCGCGCACCCACATCCCACGCCTCACATCTCGCGCCCGCTCCTTGCACCCCACGCCCCGCGCCCCGAGCCCTACGCCCACGACTCGCTCCCGCACCTTGCGCCTCGCCCTCCATGCCTCCAATACGCTCCCTGCATCCTAGGCCCCGCGCCCCACCATCTCGCGTCCCACTCCTTGCACCCCACGCACCGCGCCCCGCGCCCTACGCCCCACGACTCGCGCACCGCGCCTTGCGCCTCGCCCTCCATGCCTCCAATACGCTCCCTGCATCCTAGGCCCCGTGCCCCACACCGCGCACCCACATCCCACGCCTCACATCTCGCGTCCACTCCTTGCACCCCACGCACCGCGCCCCGCGCCCTACGCCCACGACACGCGCCCCGCGCCCGCGCCTTGCGCCTCGCCCTCCATACCTCACGCCCCACCCCAGTCCCCTGTGCCCCACGCTCGCGCCCGCGCCCCAACCTCCATACCCTCCCTGCATCCTAGGCCCCGCGCCCACTACTCACGCCCCACGCCCCACGCCCCACGCCCCACGCCCCACGCCCCACGCCCCACGCCCCACGCCCCACACTCCATTTCCTACGCCTCACTTTTCGCGCCCGCTCTTGCACCCACGTCACGCGCCCTGTGCCTTACGCTTCGCACCCCATGCCTCACGCCCGCGCCCGCACTTCGTCACCGCGCTCTCCGTGCCCCACGCCTCGCGCTCCTTCTCACGCCCCGTGCCCCACACCGCGCACCCCATCCCACGCCTCACATCTCGCGCCCGCCTTGCACCCCACGCCCCGCGCCCGAGCCCTACGCCCCACGACTCGCTCCCGCACCTTGCGCCTCGCCCTCCATGCCTCCAATACGCTCCTGCATCCTAGGCCCCCGCGCCCCACTACTCACGCCCCACGCCCGCACCCCACGCCCGTGCCCAGGGCTTCACGCCTCGCATCCCACGCCCCGCGGCCTTGCCTCACGCCCTCTCCTCACGCCACACACCCACGCCCCGTGTCGCGGGCCTCACGCCTCGCATCCCGCGCCCCATTCCCGCGGCCCGCCCGCGGCCCTGCCCGCGCCCCGCCCCGGCGGCGCATCACTCTCCATTAGGCGCCGTCCGCGATTTGCGATTCAAATGCGTCCGCCCGCGCGGCGCGGCGCGCCCGCCTGGCCCGCCCCGCGGCGCGGCCTTTAGGCAAATGCCCCCCACCCGCCGCCTCAGCAGGTCAGGTGGAAAACCAATGGCTCCCCATTACAAATTGCTCCTTTTCTTCATTCTCTCTTGCTGCTCCATTATGGGGTGTCAATTTGCCTTACAATCTAACATTTCCATGGCCACGCCGGTTGAGATGACTCGGAGCACAAACTGCTGTGACTAGCGTTTGACGGAGAGGTCTCGACGGTGGTGGATTTTACACTCTAACTAAATAGGTTGATCCAATTCAAATCCTGACTGCAGGAGAATTCTAGCGGCCGGCTGCTCTGTTCGATAGATTTCTGTAGTTTATCGGATCAGTTTCAGGCGAAATCCGGAGCAGTACTCTAAGAAATAGGTCACAGACCGTGCACAATCTTTCTTTGTTTTTCTTTGTCCTATCCTATCCTCTTACATACATTTACACTTACTTCATGCACTACGCTACCTTGCTTGTCGGGAATTTAGAGCTTGTTTCGGCTGGCGCTGTGGCCCGCTAGTGGATACACCTGAAGGGGAAAATATCCTCTGCCAGATAAATTTGCAGGTCGGCGCCGAATCTCACTTTCCATCGGGAGAGAACCGCCGAACTGCCTGGGACATAACACACACTTCACTTACGTTTCTGATGTCTACGGCAAATGACGCTCCAGAAAACACAAAGTACACAATTATTCAATGACTGCGAGTTTCACACGAGTTTTGTACCGATAAAAAGTCATACATTTTGCCGCCACCACCACTTCACAGTGTTTTTTGGGGGGGTTGTTATTGTTTTTTTTTGTTGTTGTTGTTTTTTGCCCAGAAATATATCAAATGAGTAAGCGAGAAAATTATACGCCGAACTGTATTAATTTCTTCTCGGCAGGTTTTCTTGTCATTTCTGAAGGTACGTTAAAAGTCTATGCACAATTTTGTTTCGTCACTGTAGATTACCTGAGACTTGCGGCCTATTGTCTCAGAAGAGCTATTGTGACATCAGAAAGTCATTGAACACCTGCAGCGTGTATAGTGGTCGGATCGCTCACACCTGAGTTCTGTGAGCTCAAATCACGGTCGATTCCCGTCGATATTATAGTGTTTTACGATAGATTTTCTGGCGTTTCTCCACGTTATCATGCCATAGGATGATGATGATGATGATAATAATAATAATAATAATAATAATAATAATAATAATAATAATAATAAAAATAATAATAAAAATAATAATGTAATTGTGAATAGATTCAAATTTTCAACGAAACAACAACAAAAATTAAGTATTGATTGTCGCCTGTTATGAAGAAATACGAAAATAACACTGAAATACTGAAAATGCCTTCGTAAACTAGATCTTAGAAGGCCCAAATCTTACAGAATTATCTAGAAAAATTGCTAAAAGAGTTAAAATTATCATCGCATTTTATTATAAAATCATATATGTTCAATGCTCTAATAGAGGATAGGCGATGAGGTGATGAAACAGTAATAAGATAAATCTGCCGGCCATCTAAAGCTTTGGGCATGTCCCGAGAGTGATTTCATGCGAAAAAATTAAGGGGAGATTTCGAGAAAGAAAGTGCTTCGAATTCCGACCATGCCGCGGTAAGGCTAGCACACGACAATGAGACAGGTATAGGGAGGTGTAAGTTCGAGTCCAGACGAAGTCAAGATTTTCGACACTAGCTTTCCAGCTAGGTTGAATTCAATCACGGTTTGGAGGAGACTTCTAGCGGCTGGCTGCTCTCATCGGTAATTTTCCGTGATTTCGCTGATCACCACCAGGCGAATGCCGGAGCAGTACCCTAACAAACGGGTCACGGACCGAGCGCGATGTTTCCTTCCTCTTCCTTGTCCTACCCCCTTACAGACACACACTAACATTCATTACACTATCACACATGCCGGGAGACCCGTGCGGAGCTTAAAGCTTGTCCCAGCTAGGGCGGTGCCCCGCTGGTCGGAGATTCCTGGTTGAGAGGTATACCCCGTTAGCCGACGGTAGGTCGGCGCCGTATCTCGCCATTCAGCGGGGGAAGATCACCGCCACCTCCCGAGGAAAAACATGCACTACACTTACGGGGTTAAAGACCTACGCTGTTGACGCGCCCGAAATCATTACCAATCAACCAATCCGAAATCGCTAATGCGGACTTTGCGGCATTAACAATCTCCGTTCGAAGAGTCACGGGTTCCATTCTCGCATCGGGCAAGGATTGGGTTCCCAACCCTCATGTATCACCTTTAAACCGTCTTCCTTTCATTCGTGGCCGGCCTGTGAGGCGCAGGGACTTGAAGCATTTGCGTCCAAATACGCATCCGGATTGTAAGGTCGTATCCGAAGTAAGGCATGGCTGTTGTGTCCTGTGGCGTAGAGTGCATTCCTAGCATAACATCCGTAAGTTTGTAATTCCTTCCCCTTCAAGTGGTAAGTTGTGTGAGCACGGAATACCACCAGGTGCCCCTCCCTCCAGCAGCAAGCAGCTGTAGCCTGGCTCCTTGCTCTAATACAGGACCAAGCACGAAGGGCGCACGAGCTACTCTTGTTTGACAGTGTGGACAATGTCCGACATCACGCGTCACACAGGAGCATAAATAACGAGGCACCGAAGAACCACGGTTGTTGCACCTAAAGTAATAAGTCTCGGCCATCTGTAAGCACGGAAGGCCCGATTTACAAACTTTCTTTCGACTAATGATTTCGGCGTACTGGCAAACGCACGCATGAGCAAATACTCGGAGCCCAGAACAGAAACACCAAAAGAGTTCGTCAAAAAGAAGCACCAGCAGACCAGCCCTGCTGAAGTGTGCAGACCAGCCCTGAGGAAGACCACGAAAAGATGGTCAAAACGTCGGCCTCGACGCGGCGTCACCCGGACAGCCAAGATCATTTAGATGACTCCGGCCGCGGACACCTTCGACTTCAGTTAGCCTACGACTTCAGTTAGCCTACGAGTTCAGTTAGCCTACGACTTCAGATAGCCTACGACTTCAGTTAGCCTACGACTTCAGTTAGCCTACGACTTCAGTTAGCCTACGACTTCAGTTAGCCTACGACTTCAGTTAGCCTACGACTTCAGTTAGCCTACGACTTCAGTTAGCCTACGACTTCAGTTAGCCTACGACTTCAGTTAGCCTACGACTTCAGTTAGCCTACGACTTCAGTTAGCCTACGACTTCAGTTAGCCTACGACTTCAGTTAGCCTACGACTTCAGTTAGCCTGCGACTTCAGTTAGACCACGACTTCAGTTAGCCTACGACTTCAGTTAGCATTCGACTTCAGTTAGCCTGCGACTTCAGTTAGACCACGACTTCAGTTAGCCTACGACTTCAGTTAGCCTACGACTTCAGTTAGCCTGCGACTTCAGTTAGCCTACGACTTCAGTTAGCCTACGACTTCATTAGAAGCACGTGCGCCTGGTCGAAAAGTGCAAAGACGTAAAACAGGACTATAACCATATGTTAGAAGGAGGAAGGGGCGGAAGTGTTGCGCAACGGCATCTACGCTAGCCGTCGCCTCCGCCCCCACCAGCGAGCCTCGCCGCCGCTGCCACCGTGCTTTCCTCAGCCGGCAATGGGAATGCGGATAAACACTTCTTGCGCGGCCGTTTCCCTCGATTTGTGCGCTTTTTGTCGCGCGCCGCGCCGCGCCGCGCCGCGCTGGCCGCTCGTACGGGCGCCGAGCTGCCGCCCCGCCGCCACCGCCACCACCGCCGCCGCCGCCGCCGCCTCCGCGGTCGAGTTTCTCTGGCGGAACGAGCTGACGGATTGCGTGCTCGCGGCGCCACCGAAGTGTGACTCGGGCTAATCGGTAACGCTGTGTTGAAACGCCACCCTCATATTTTACTCCGCTGTTGGCTGGGCTTAGGTTCCATTCAACAGGCGGGAGGAAATTCCGTGTTTTGGTAAACGAGGTGTCGTTTATTACTGTCGGTAGCTGTTGACCAGACACAATAATAGGAAATGGTAGGTATTCGAACATTTTGCACGAATGGTAACTGCGTTCTACATTTACATGAAGCGGAAAAACGAAGATGAAATTTCTTGTTTGGAACTTAGTTACGATTGAAATGGGAGGGGGGTTTGTTCTTCGACAAAGAAATATAGTAAAAGCTATTATTACATATTTCTGCTGATACAAAGTTTTATCTGTAATTTACGTCAACTACAAATGCTACATTGCCGATCTGATGGTCGAGATTGTTAAGGCAGTAGTGCAGTAGAGGTCTCGGACTAGTGGATGGCGGGTTCGAGTCCCGCCTCGGGCATGGATGTTTGTGTATGTGTTGTCCATACGTATCCATACATGTTCATACAGTTTAAAAATCAAAGCTATATGAGCTAGATGTTTGAAAGGCGACCTTTAAAAAATTGCCACATCACTTGATTGTCCTTAGCAATCATAGATGAGATTTTCGTCTGCCAAGTAATAAAAGTAACATTTAATTTCAATGAAGGAAAAAGCGAAATGTAGCATTTCGTCGCTTAACAACTTCCTGTGTTGGTTTCCAACGGATCTGAGGGGATCTTTCAGTGCTGTGCATGTGTTTACGCTTGAACTGTCGCGAAGGCGAGAACAAAAATGATGTAGCGGCTAGAAAGAGCTCCCTTCACCACCTTACTACCTGCTCATAGAACATCTCGAGGCGACAGGTGAACGCCTTCCTCTGCCTCTCAGGTCCCTCCAGGAACCTGTAAATTGTTCTGTGTTTACTTACCTCTTCAAATCACCATCGAGGGAAAATCGTTGGGTCGGACGAAACACAATGGACGATGGAAAGAGGTAACAAAACTATACTTTAGTCATGTGATTTTGACTAATGGCGTTCATGAATTCGTATATAGTATCAATCACTGATGTAATATATCGTGAAAATTATTGATTTCGTCTTTTTAACGGAACAATATTATTATCGAGTTACAGTGACAATTAACCCACTTATTTGAGATCATCTATTTTACGAAAGTTTATTATCACTATTTTTCTAGTTTTTAATTTCAAACGTTTCAATAGAACACTTCACAAGTTTAACAAAGTATATTTACTTCCCGGTATCAACGCTTGGTGCCCTGTCATTGTTTCGCAGCTAAAAAAATAATGATTAACTTGTTAATATTAAGTGACATAGCATTAAATAAATAATTAGTTCATCAATTTGGCTATTCATCTATTTTCTTCCGAGAATGTAAAATGTAAGTTACCAAAAACAATAAATCACATATTTTCCCTTTTAAAGTAATGAATTCAAGTCGAGAAATGAAATCACATTAGTAGATAATATCATGCCAACAATCTAAAGGTTTTATCTCAATTTATTTACTGCCCGAAATCATGTCGCAGTTGACAGCCACAATTGCAGTGATGAAGCATGTTCATTGTCTTACTAAAAACTGAGATATATTTCTGGAACTGTACTAGCTCGTATTGAGTGTATTATTAGAATCGGGAGAGCCATTTAGCTGGCTTCCCATGGATTTGTCTGGCTCGCTAGAAGACCTTGGGGTAGTCTCTGCGCAGATCTGCTCGTGGAGTTAGACACTCTGCCAACGCGGCAGTGAGCGACCCTTCGGAGCAACAGGTGAGGCCCTGGCCTTCTGCGCGATGGCATCTCGCGGGCGGCCTTCGCCAGGAGTGCGACGCGACGCGACTAGGGATGGCAAAAAACATCGTGTTTTTAAACATCGATATTTTCGAGCACAAACATCGGCGTTACAACATCGATTGATTGTTTGATTAGTGATTCCAAGCGTGTCAACTACTGAGGTTATTAGTCCCGTAAGTGAAGTGCATGCGTTACATTGGGAGGTGGGGGTTATCTTCCCCCACTGAATGGCGAGATCCGGCATCGACCTACCGTCGACTAGCAGGGTTTTCCCTAACCAGGTATTGCCCATCATCGGGGCACCACCCCAGCCGGGACAAGTTCTAAGCTCCCGACCGGTCTCCGAGTATGTGTGGTAGGGTAATGCATGTTAGTGTGTCTGTGTAAGGGGTGAGGATAGGACAAGGAAGAGGAAGGACAGATCGCGAGCGGTACGTGGCCCTTGTGTTAGGGTACGGCTCCGGCATTTGCCTGGTGTTGATAGGAGAAACCACGGAAAACTACTGATCAGAGCAGGCGCTAGAATTCACCTCCAGACAGCGACTGAATTCGACCTAACTCACAAGACAGTGTCGAAAATGCTGCCGTCGTCGGGACTCGAACCTCCTACCTCCCGGTCAGAGGCACTGCAGTGACATCAGTTGATGCACTGAGCTACCGCTCCCGATATAACATCGATCTTTTCTTCAATTTAAGTTGAAAATTAATGATAAATCATGAAGAAAGTTGAAGGTGTGAACATGACAACGTAAAAATTAAATTAATCAAAGACCCAATATACTAGAATACATTCAAGTCATAGTAAAGTGTGTTTAATTGCTATCTTATTATCTTAATTGATTGATCAATCCACTGTCGAACAGGAACACAAATATTATTCTCTTTCTATTAGAGTGATTTAAAAAATATTAGTTTTTTATGCTCGAAGACAATGTAAAAACAGACGAACATTTGAACAGAACGAACTTCAACTTTTTCTTGAAAAGCAAGGAAACGACAGCGTCCAGCATCACAAGCTTCTAATGGGCCTTGGAATTTCCCCGAGGGAGATCAAGAAAGGAAGCATTGAACCTTCTACCTTAGTTTGTCATTATCTCTAAATTTGCCTGATATAAACGAAACGAAATACAATTAAATTCGATCCAGAAGATACGATAATGTAGGAACGGTGCCGGCGGAATGTCACTGACAATGAACAACCACAAAGCCCCACCGTTTCCCGGCCTTTCCTTCCCCAAGCTTTGTCACCGCGCCGCCCCGCTCCCCAGCACTTCCTCGTTTAACACGTCCTAATTAAAAACCACGACACGCACTGCGCCATTCTTCGTATAATTATTACATTGACTACTTTTTCTTTTAACTGAAGGTCTTTTGAGAAAATGTGTTCAGCGATTATGTTACCCAAGGATGGGAAAGGTCGGGGAAAGACAGCGAGTGAGTCAGATATCGTAAGTGTATCAAACCACCATCGCTGATATGTACTCGTATTATATGAAAGTTGCTACACGACTGGAAAAAAATTCTAAACACGAAAGTCTTCCTTCCAGTTGCGTGATAAATTATACTAATCGCCGGGATAAAAATCTTTTATTTTACACGCACTTTTCGATTTAACTATTATATTAGCACTTCACCCCAAAAAAGCGATAATATTCTTGACACATTTTGTTGATGAATTTCATTATAGAATGTACTTTCTCGGATAACCACAACATCAGATATTTACTTTTAGTTTTAAAATGGCATACTTAAATACCTTATTTCCACAGTCACGTATCTCCATGAAGCACAATTTTTCAGGAAGAGGAGAAACCCACGTTCAACTTTAAGGTTCAAGGTACGAATAAATGGTTTTAGATACGAGTTTTAACATACGAGAAACGCCAATTAAAAACATAATATTTGTCTATATGATGGAGAAGCGTTAAAGAATAACCGGTACTTCGCAAAACTAGAAAACAAACAGAAATGAAGTTGCGTCACCATGGAAATTGTCTCTTCAATTATTTTCCAAATAATTTCGCATATCTAATAGGTCGCACTACTCTAACTTGACTTTGCACTAAAAAAGTCCATACTGATCAAGTTTCTCCTAGAAATGTGTATGAGAAGCAGATAGACATTTTGAAGCAAATATTCTACCCGAAGTGTGCCGCTGTTGCCAATGCGGAAATTATTATAACACTTAAATTCGAGATTAAATATAGCGAGATCAAAAAAGTGACATCTACGGTCTCAGCACCCGGATCCCACATCTGTAGGAACATCCGGTAATAAGCACAGAGCAAACAACTTTCATGTACAAGTAATGAGTAGCCAGGTGTTACCACCGACTTCAGGGACATTACAAACGTATTATACAAAAAAGTTATTTAGAAAAGTGAGGGCGATAATAATAGAACTTTCTTTGTATCTAAGGACTTTACCGTTATACGTATTTTGTTATTTCTAAATATCCGTAATTACGTTTAGGTGGTAGTAATGTAAATAGTTATATTTCAATTTTGATTTTGATTCAGTAACTGAAAGCGAAACAAATTTAGTTTAAAGCAAGTTAAAAAGTTTGAATACACCAGTAGACAAAATTCCTTTCTATTAATTAGTACTACTGTAAAATAATATATTTTCTCAAATAGAAGAAATTATATGTTTATTTATCACTGAAACGATATAATAAAATAAGGTTCGTACTGGTTAAGAAAAAATATTCCTTTAAATGAAGGGTTATACCAAATTATTTAATTCAGTTCTCATGGTGAGAAGCACAAAAATGAGCCTAGTCTAGAGCACCTACGCTGGTCGAGTCTGACCTGATACTGCACGAATAAATCTAGAGAATTCACATAATATATTGACACGCCCATTTTGAAATCCTGTACATATATCACATTTTCCCGGAATTGTATGACAGGTCCATAACAGATACCTGAGGATAGCTTTCCTTAGCCAAATCCCTCAATCGAAAATTTCCCCATAGAACAGAATGTGTCCAAGTATATCCAATGCGAAGATCACTGAAATACAGTGAGTAACCAAAGGGAAAGTGCTCATAAGGCCTCAGCCCCCTCAGTAGAAGCCGAAAAAAATTACAAATAAAGTTTTTTAAAAATTTTCTATAGTATCAAAAGTAATTCAATGTTTCAACTTACAACATTATAAAGAATGTTTTACCCTTTGTACTAGGAGCACTGCAGGTTTCAACATACTTAGGGTTTTGAGAATGTTAAGAATCTTTTCATGTATAAAAATTATAAATCAACAAAAGCAATTAAATTGAGCATAAATAAAATTTTCTTTATAAGAAAAGCTTAACTTAGCTAGACACCACACGTACAGTGCCCCTCCCCTCGAAAAATTATGGTTGCATCACTTTCGAAATGCGTTTGGAGTAATAGCGTGAGCCGCTGGTAGAGAGCGGAAGGAGGCTGTTTTGATTGATTGATTGATTAAGGATTTCAGGCACGACAAACTGCTAAGGTCATTAGTCTTGTAAATGTAGTGCATGTTTTTCTCGGGAGGTGGCGGTGATCTTCAACTCCCGAGAGAAACATGTCGGCTAGCCGGATATTCCCCAACCACTACAACCGGGAAAAGTCATCTGCTCCCAGCTGATCCCGGCACGTGTGTGATGTAGTGCACGTGAGTGTGTGTGTGTGTAAGTGAGGAGTGGTTCAGGAAAACGAAGAGGAAGGAAAGATCGCACGCGGTTCGTGGCCCATTTGTTAGGAAACTGCTCCAGCATTCGCCTGGCATTGATCGCATAAACCACTAAAAACTACCGATAAGAGCAGCCATTCTCTTCCAGAGAGCGGCTGAATTCGACATAGCTCTGTACATGTCCAGTGTGGAATATCCTGCCACTGTGAGGAATGGTACCCCATACCTCCCGGTCAGAGGCACTGCAGTGACATCAGATGATGCCCTGAGCCACCTCTCCCATTGGGAGGAGGGGCGTGGCGGGCGCGCGGGGAGGGGGTCCGAAGCGGTGTGCCGCAGGGCGCGAGCCAGGGGCCGCTTCCGGCCGCGGGCCCACTTGGCGCAGGCAGCGACTGTCCCCGCAACCACCTCCGTCTGCGCCGCCGCCGCCGCCGCCGCCGCCGCCGTTCCCGGCTCTATCCATGTGTGAAGGTATAATCTCAGGGGGCCTTTTCTTTCTCTTTGGCCTGCCCGCTCATTTTGCTTCTCTTGCTCACGAGGCGGTCGGCGCGCCGGGCCGGGCGGCGGGCGGGCTGGCGGGCGGGCGGGCGGGCGGGCGGGCGGGCGGGCGGTGGGAGCGCGCAGACCGGCTCCTCAGCGCGCAGCGGCGCCCACGTGGGTCGGCGCAGCGCCGCGCAGCGCCGCTCAGCGCGTGCTCAGCGCTCGCGCATTCCCACGCCGACGCCGCAGCCGCCAGCCAATTTGCCCACCTCGGCGCCGCACCCGACGCATTGGATGCTCGGTTGATTACTGATTCCGCGCGCGTCAACAGCTCAGGGCATTAGTCCCATAAGTGTAGTGCATGTTTTTTCCTCAGGCGATGGCGGTGATCTTCCCCCGCTGGATGGCGAGATCCGGCGCCGACCTACCGTGGGGTCGGCTAAGGGAGTTTCCCCCTAACCAGCACTCTCCCACCAGCGGGGAACCGGCCCAACCGAAACAAGCTTTAAGCTCCCGACCAGTCTCCCGGAATATGTGGTAGCGTAGTGCATGTTAGTGAAGGTGTGTGTGTGTGTGTGTGTGTGTGTGTGTAAGGGGGAGGATAGGACGAGGAAGAGGAAGGAAACATCGCGCGGGATCCATGGCCCGTTTGGTAGGGTACTGCTCCGGCATTCGCCTGGTGTTGATGGGAGAAACCACGGAAAACTACCGATCAGAGCAGCCGGGCGCTAGATCTCTCCCCCAGACAGCGACTGAATTTGACCTAGCAGAAAAGCTAGTGTCGAAAATCCTGTCGCCGTCAGGACTCGAACATAGGACCTCCCGGTCAGAGACGCTGCAGTGACATCAGTTGATGCACTGAGCTACCGCTCCTGGTCGACTCATTGGAGGATGCTGAGGATCTGCGCCGATGTGTCTCCTCCGCTTTTCCTCCGTCGCGAAATGCACCGTCGCGAAAAGAAATAGCTGGTAGGGGGTGCTCGTGGAATAATGGCTAGCGCAAAGCCTTGTACGGTTGGGGTCCGGGTTCGATCTCCGGTCAACCCGACGAGCTCCCGGGAGATGTTCGTGACTTTCATTCCAACACTCCATCGTCATTCATCTCATCATTGTGTGTGTGTGTGTGTGTGTGTGTGTGTGTGTGTGTGTGTGCGCGCGCGCGCGCGTGTGTTTGTGTGTTTAGAGTTACCTATTTCGCTTTATATCGGCTGTTATTGACTTCAATCACCACAGCAAGATTCTATAATAAATAAACATAAAGATACTTAATAAATAAACAAAGCAAATGCTTGTTTTAATCAGGGCTCTTTCGTTGACAAATTTTGTCTCTTTCAGTAAATTTTCATGAGAAGACCTAATTCAACGGGCCTCTCAAGTTACTAATTTCGCGCCAGACACGGAAATATTCATCAGCGTCGTTGGGGTCAGAAAGTAGATAGAAACTTTTAATCTCTATAATTGAAAGAAGCAACTACATCCTGTATTTGTTCTAGATGGTTATGTTACTATCTTCAGTATGAATAATATATTAACAATGATTAATAATGCATTAGCTATTATAGCTAATTATAACTGCCTAAATTGTTTTATTATTCTCCACTGACATAGGACCATTGACATAGAAGCTCAATGTTGGCCTATCAGCCTCCTGCAGCCCCACAACCACATGACTAAAATAGTACACACGGGGTGATGACAAAAGTGCCTAAAAGACGTAATACCTGCAACAACTGTCGAGATTAAACTCTACGAGTATATTGATTTCTAATAACCCTGTAAAATATCACACCAATTCCTGACTGTCTGCAATAAAATGGGACCATAACAAAGAGAATAATAATGCAATACTGGCAATTAATATGAATGTGTATAATGTTATCTCAGTTGTTTTATGATACATTGCTTGGGCGAAATTTTTACTGCGGTTTTTCAGTTACGTCCTTGTAGTAAGCAAACTACAAGAACTGAAAAAACTCAGAAAATATAGTACACTGACGTTTTTAAATTTACGTTTTTACAACTCTTTACAACTCTAATAATGTGCATAATTAATTTTAGCTATTGAAGTGGCGACCAAACTATTTATTGCACTTTCGATTATCATTGCATTGCGTGTTCTGTGGAATTCAAATTCCTGCCACAATGTCAAGGGAGAGTCAGCTCCAATTACACTGTATTAGATATAGACACTCAGCATTGTGCACGAAGCACGAATAAATATGAATATAAACAATTACTCATACCTCTCAAGTTGAATCATGTCTAAGTTTTGAATAAATAGATAAGTTTTAATTCTCAACCGTGTCGGTCAAAGAAGCCTTCGCAGGCTTGTCTGTGGTATTGTGTTATACATGAAGAAGCGGAAAATATATGACTAAAGAAGAGTCAATTATCTTATTCTGGGGAAAAAATGGTTTTGGCTCCGATCCGAGAATCTGACTTACAAGCGAAAGTGAGAAGGCAATTACAACGCTTATTTAAACAACGAGTTAACCAAGACGCGAAAGAAACTTCAGGCATTTTCCTATCAAACTGGATTAATCCAAGTATCTTCACAAACAAATGTTAACTTATACTCTCAAGAATAATTCCCAATATGAAATAAATTCATTAATAAATATTTATAATTCATTGTTAAAACACTTCTTAGTCGAAAAGTTGTTACATTAGTAGGAACTCAATGAAACATATGAAGAGAAATTATATTATTTTTTCCTCACATTTGTTTATTAGTTCTAGACACAAGATTTCGGTGCTGGCCGGCTAGTTAAAGAGTGTATAATATATAATTTGTGCTAAAATATATATAATCTACAATTTACTGAGACAAGTGTGGAAACAACTATTTCTGGAGAGTAGTCAAAATTACATTGATGCACTAGGGTCTAATGCGGTATACAAAACGCAGAACTCATATATAGTAACAGAGGGAACAAAACAGAGTGAAGAACGAAATTTCAACCAAATATACATCATGTGAACTAATCGTTCATTCTCGTGGCGTAATAGAGGTCCCACGCACCAAAAGCTGAATTGAAATACTGAATACCATCATGAAAATAGCCTACGACTAAATGTCTAGTAGCGCGAGCAAGTCTGTGTGAGTGGGTCGAGTTGCGCTGGGTCAATTTTGCAGCATCTGTGAGCTACAACCCACACGCAATCATACTTCTTCCGCCCCGCCCTCACACCAACTCTTCCACTCGTACTCCGTCTTCCTGGAATTGCAGACGTTCGTTCCTTTCATGTTGTGTTTCAAAACACAAATCTAAGGCTTTGAACATGACTCATTCTCCACAAATCAATAGGGCAAACAAAACAGAAGGTTCAACTTACTGATCGAAACAGCATTAAAATCGAAGTATCAAATATCATCTAAACATCTTTAGAAAGCAAATAATTGTTAACTTCCCCACCCAAATGAGTCCTAGGCCTCCCTAAAACACAGTTAACACTGATCTCGGCGCTGTAATATTCGTTTAGGGATTTCGGCGACGAATGACACGCGTGCAAAGGTTTCATGTGAAATCAGTCCAGTGATTTTTTTTGAAAATGAGTTCTTTTTATTACAGTCATATTATGGTTTATTGAATTGTATATTTCTTAGAACTAGAGAACAAATTTCATGTAAATACATATTTTCACAGAAACAAGATACCGGCATTCAATAAAATGTTTAAGAGTTTACAAGACATTTTGACTGAATTGGAACCATTTTCATTTTACATATTTTTTACATATTTTGTTATTATTTCATATTTCCACATATTTTATCTAAAAATACATATTTATTACATATTACGTTACATTTTAATATATTTAAACTTTTGAAACGGAACATTTCAGATATGACTTTGTAATGTCTGTTACGAAAATCATCTTTCTTAAAAAAGAATGTAAAACTATTGCGTTTCTGAGGACCTTCATGATGAATTATCAGACTTACCCTTCCCTCCTGCCTGTCTCTTGGAATCAAGGATGAGGGGGTGTTTGTGAGACAGAAGTAATTTCAACCACGACCTTGATCATGTTTCGAAGTGCCAATACGTAACTCGGTCGGAAAATAACAAATACTTTTTAAATGTCATTGTCTCATCGCGTTATGGGATTTGGGGGGGGAGTCCTT
Organism: Teleogryllus oceanicus; assembly: GCA_964035755.1. Taxonomy (NCBI): domain Eukaryota; kingdom Metazoa; phylum Arthropoda; class Insecta; order Orthoptera; family Gryllidae; genus Teleogryllus; species Teleogryllus oceanicus. The sequence goes on along the minus strand of CAXIVR010000014.1, from coordinate 1,690,661 downwards.
TAACTCTCCTCCCCCCTGGGATCTATCACTGGCTACACGATACTACTATTCATTTGAGCATCGGCTACTCGTAATCATTGAACAGACAACGAACGTTCTTTACATATGGAATAAAACTCTGTGTATGGCGATAACTACATTTGCGTCTATAGAGGTAGAACTATCTTTTATTCGTTCCGAATCCGTATTAAAATCTGATGCACGATGTTATTTACTCGGAAAATGGTTTTGTATACCAATTTTCAATACTACAATTAATTTTCATTTTACATATTTTATATTTTTCTTGCATATATTGGAAAATATAAATACATATATGACTTTGGAGTATGTTCTGTACAGTAAGTTTTGCTTTCTTATTACAATAAATTCCTTTCCCTACTTATAACTATGGGGTTCCGGGATTCAAAATATGACGTGACATTATTTGACAATATTAAAATGTATTTTAAAATACAGAAAATATTGAATATTTCAAAGAGATCAGTTTATTCATTCTTAAATTTATTTGTTCAAAATCAATTTTTTGTGTTACAGTGATTGTGTATTAAAATAGGAGTAACTAAACTTGACATGCTGGTGTTGCAGAACTATGCTAAAAGATAACTCTACAGCAAGGAACTGAAGTCAACGCTCTGGATCACAGGGATGTCATAACGTGTAAACATACCCCACGCAAGCATACACTTATAATTAGCACAAAGGCAGTCTTTATGGATTTTTCCACACTCACATTTATAAGAAAATAAAAGTTCTAAAAATTCTTTAAAAAACTAAAAATGTTAAAAATCTTTAAAAACTAAAAATATAAAAAAGATATAAAACATAATCTTGTCTTAATGTAAGGGTCTGTAGTGGGCCTTAATGTACAAAGACACACTCTATACAGCACCAAACAAAATAAGTACTACAAAGTAAGAACAACGCACTCGAAGCAAGTGGTTCAGGCCACGAGGTATCCAACCTCCGCGCAAATGGTGTGTGTGTGTGTGTGTGTGTGTGTGTGTGTGTGTGTGTGTGTGTGTGTGTGACATTCTCGCAAGAAACCTTCATTTGAAAACGTGGGTGATAAAAAATTGTCCGATTTTCCTCATAAAAGAAGAGTTGTCAAAGGATTTCTTTCGTTTTAAAGGTTTCCATTGCTCTAAAAATTGCATCACCTCAACCAAAACTTTTATCCGAGTCTAAAAATCTAGTACGCATTGGTCAATGATAGGAGTCACCGGTTAGAAGTGGACCTTCATAATTTATACTTAAAAAGTGGTTACGGGTGTATAAGCTACAGATTTTAGGCGTGATTTCTCTGTTGATATACTGTGAAAATAAGAAAATGGAGTACAATCAATTGCTGTGAAAAGTCAATTATATATTACAAATTATGTTATCAACTATATAGTATGCCATATATTTCGTCACAGTTAATGTGGAATGACCATATCACAAGAATGGGAAAGGAAAGGTCGTTTTTTTTTCTACACCAGGCAGATAGAAGAATAAATAGAAGACCGTGATCATATTGTATGCAGGGCGTATAAAGAACGATCACTGAGAGGAAAGTGAAACTGTAAGATGTCCAAAAAAGGACGCATTGGAGTGGGAAATGGTGGATACGACAAAAGCACTGAGACTCTTGCTTATTTCGATAAAAGTCCAACATTTCCTCTTTCTCTAGAAATTCATTCCATCTTTAGCAATTGTTCACGATATCCGTTTAACTGTATCAGACGGAGCAAAAATAACTTACGAATGATGTCATATTGTCAGTCCAAGCTCGATGTAGCCCAAAAAGACTAGAGCACTCTACAAAATACAATATTTGCGCCACCCCCTGCCCAAACTGATTTTACAGTTGATGCCAAATTTGTCTCGGGTGAGAACATCTCCCTGTACACGACGCTATTTTTAGGGCTGTCTTCATGCTTTTAGTTTTTAGACTGAAAATTTTGTTTTTCGATAACCAGCATTATTGTCACTTTTCTCTTGACGTCCAATTGAGCATTGCTCAATTCGGATTGCATATTTCTCAATGCACCATTCATTAACAGGATTTAGGACTTCGTTCTAATACACAATCGAGAAATGTACTGAATCATTATCATTATTTCCGAAGTCTCCACATTATTGGAATACTTAGTGTTTCAATTTTGACAAGGAATTCATATCGGAAAGAGTATCCTGTCACCGACAGATCATCACAAATATCTGCTAGTTCACCTCACAGTCTTTACCACAGCTTTGGAACTTCTTTCTTAACAACTCTATAATTTATTTATTTCACATTTCCAAGATTTGAATACATCGGGTACTTATGGAAATATTCCAGAAGACTATTCATACCTCATTTATTACAGCTATCGTAGATCTGAGAAGTTATGTCGGTCTACTCGTTTCGACCTCTTAAAGCATTCTGATTGTTCATTTCATGTCAGCCAACAATTTCTTCTGTTGCTAGACAGGACATACGGCCATACACCAGCTCACCACCCGGAAACTCTTCTTAAGAAATTAAATTATTTCTTATCAACAACAACAACAACAACAACAACAATATAATTTACATACTTCACAATATTTACAAGATTTTAATACATCGGGTACTTATGGAAATACTCCAGAAAACTCTCCACAGCTCATCTATTACAGCTGTCGAAGATCTGAGAAGTTATACAGGTCTACTCACATCAACCTCTCAAAGCATTCTTTTATTTATTTATTTGCGTCAAAAAAACAGTTAAAAACTGCGTATGACGTGCTATGGGGAAAAGTGAATTGTGTGCACATTTTCAAAATTCTGCGATCTCTACACCAAGTCATATACTACTTAAATTTTGAATTTTTGAAAGGGAGAAAAAAATCCCATGTAATAAAACCTATTTTCAAGGATAAACAAGCAATAAATTTTGCATTTTGAAAGGGAGAAAAAAACAAAAACTCCCATGTAATAAAATCCATTTTCAAGGATAAATAAGCAATAAATTTTGAATTTTGAATTCTGATTGTTTATTTCACGTTCCCCAACAACTTCTTCTGTTGCTAGGCAGGACATACGGCCATAGACTAGCTCACCACCCGCAAACTCTTCTTAAGAAATTACATTCTTTCTTAATAACAACCATATAAATTATTTACTTCACATTTCCAAGATTTGAATACATCGAGTACTTATGGCAATATTCCAGAAAACTATCCACAGCTCATCTATTACAGCTATCGTAGATCTGAGAAGTTATACAGGTCTATTAACATCGACCTCTTAAAGTATTATGATTGTTTATTTCATGTTCCAACCACTTCTTCTGTTGCTAGGCAGGACATACGACCATAGACCACCTGACCATCCGCAAACTCTTCTTAAGAAATTAAATTCTTTTTTTACCAACAACCATATAATTAATTTACTTCACAATAAGTGCAAGGTTCGAATACATCGAGTACTTATGGAAATATTCCAAAAAACTATCCACAGCTCATCTATTACAGCTATCGTAGATCTGAGAAGTTATACAGGTCTATTCACATCGACCTCTTAAAGTATTCTGATTGTTTATTTCACGTTCTCCAACAACGACTAATACGTTACGACGGTGCTCGTAGGGTGGGGAGGAGCGAGGCGCGATCGCTGGGCCTTTGAAGACCCGCGCTCGGGGAAGCGAAGGCGGCGGCCGCCCAGCGGCGTCGCGCGAGGGGCGGCATTACCCATCCGAAACGGACGGGACCCAATCAGCAGGGCAATTTGCGGCCTCGTCGCCGGCCGCAGCCCGCCGCCTCTTGATCCGACGCGACGGCGACGGCCGCGTCGCGTCGCGCCGCGCCCCACCTCGCCACGCCGTCAGCACTCGTCGGAAACGAAAGGCGCCGTCTTTTTTTTTTCCACTTCGGGCGGCTGCGAGAGCTCGGCTTAAACATCGTTGTCGGTTGGTTGGTTGTTAGTGATTCTGGGCGCGTCAGCTTCGGAGGTCGTTAGTCCCGTAAGTGTAGTGCATTTTTTCATCGTGAGGTGGTGGTGGTGATCTTCCCCCACTGGATGGTGAGATCCGGCGCCGATCTACCGTCGCCTAGTGGGGTTTCCCCTAACCAGGACTCTCACACCAACGGGGCACCGCCCCAGCTGGGACAAGCTCTAAGCTCCCGACCGGTCTCCAGGAATTTGTGATACTGTGGAGCATGTTAGTGTAAGTGTGTGTGTAAGGGGGAGACAATAGGACAAGGAAGAGGAAGGAAAGATCGCGCGCGGTCCTTGGCCCGTTTCGTAGGGTACTGCTCCGGTATTCGCCTGGTGGTGATCGGAGAAATCATCGACTAGAGCAGCCGGCCTCTAGAATTCGACCAGCAACTGAATTCGACCTAGCTGACAAGCTAGTGTCGAAAGTCTTGCCCCTGTCGGGACTCAAACCTAGGCCCTCTCTGTCAGAGGCGCTGCAGAGACATCAGGTGATACACGGAGCCACCTTTCCCGGTAAAACATCGTTGTTTCTACAGCATCTCTGACCGGGTGATTGAAGTATTTGAATGCCGACAGTGGGTGATTTTCGACAGTAGCTACAAAGGTGGGTTGAATTCAATCACTGTGTGAAGGAGAATTCCTGCGCTGGTTCTCTGATCGGTGCGTTTCGGTTATTTATCCGAACAATATCAGGCTAATGTAGGAGATGTACTCTAAGAAGCGGGTGATAGATAGTACGCGATCTTCCCTTCCGCAGTGTTTCCTACTCTCACCTCTCTCCGCACACTCACACATCGACACACACACCGACACAAACACACCGACACACACACACCGACACACATCACACACTTCGACACAACACACATCTTTGACACACACACCACCACACACAACCACACAACACACACCGACACATACACACACCGACACACACACACACCGACACATACACGACACCGACACATACGACACACCGACACATACACACACCGCACATACACACACCCACACACACACACCGACACACACACACACCGACACACACACACACACCACCAACACACACACACACACCAACACCACACCAACACACACACCAACACACACACACACACACACACACATACACACACCGACACATACACACACCGACACATACACACACCGACACACACACTGACACACACATACCGACACACACACCGACACACACACCGACACACACACACCGACACACACAACACACACACACCAACACACACACACACACCACACCACACACCACCACACACACCAACACACCCACACACACACACACCGACAACACACCGACAGACACACACCGACAGACACACACCCACAGACACACACCGACAGACACACACCGACACATACACACACCGACACATACACACACCGACACATACACACACCGACACATACACACACGACACACACACACCGCACATCACACACCGACATACACACACGACACACACACCGACACACACAACCGACACACACGACACACACACCGACACACACACACAAAACACACACACACACACACACACACACACACACACTTTATATACATTGCACCACCGCAAATGTCGGCTGACCAGTTCGAGCTCGTCCCAGGTGAGACTGCCCCTGTGGGGAGAGATCTAGAAGAGGGAAAGCCCGCAAACCGACATGTAGATCGGTTTGACGTCGGGTGTTACGTTCCAGCGTCCTAGGTTCAGGTAGGCACCTAGGACATCTCCCGAACAGCCAAGTTCAGTCGACTCCGGTTATAGCTAACTTCAGGGGGCTTTCATTTTGGGTTCACTATATCCGATGATATTGAAATTCAATAGAATTTCTCCATAATTATTGATTTTATTAATATAGAGATGCAAAAATTACATTAATGGCACAAACTGAAAATTTCAATATCTTTATTTGTCCTTAAAAAATCAATTATTTTTAATTGTTTGCTTCCTACTTTTTCATTAGTAATTTCTCTATGTCTTTCTCCAAGGTCCTCAGGGGAAACTTCTTCGACCTTCACCTTAGGGAAGATATCTTCGATTTTGACTTTTGGCCGACTATATTTTTTCAGGTTTCCTAGAGTTGGAATTTGTGGCACTGAGGCGATATATTCTTTTCCAGGAGGGAATTAATTTCCAGGACGTATTTCGTACGTTCACTATAGCCGAGGTTCAGGTTCACTATAACCGAACATTGTTATGCTTATTTGTAATCTAAATGAAACGAGACCAGTGACTTAAGTTCACTATAATCGAGAGTTCACTATATCCGAGTTCACTATAAACTGAGTCCACTAGAGACTGTAGCCACTAGAGAGTTTTTGCAAGACGGGAAATCCATTGTCGTAGTACGTAAACATGATCGTCAACAAGAATTAACGTATCTTCAGAAAAAGGGGTTTTTCACGTCAGACAATCGAAAACACGTTAAAACTACAAACTAATTGGAACTGAATACCTCTAACAGGATCTAAAAGCTTTTATTGAACATCTGTGTATCTCTGAGTCAATTTTTGCTCTTATAAGCATTACAAAAGGTACAGTAAAACGTATGATAGATCCCTTTATGAAATCAAAGGAGCCTCAATATATACATAACCTCCAAATCCTTAACATTTACGTTAGTTTATTACTGACGTATTTGAATTAACTTAAAAAAATTAGCCATTAAGTTCTTGCCTTATTATATTGGTAATATGGACATTGTATTTTCCATTACTTCCATGCTTATTGTGTGTTAGTGTTGAATTCGTGTTTAGAAGTGGCGGCGAAAACTAGGTAAGTAAGTAAGTTACGAAAACATTTGTCGTAGACGACAAAATAGGGAGAATGTCGGGACCTGTCAATCGAATCTTTTAAATCAGCGACTTGCAAAAGCTCTCTACTTACTCCGGCCACGGAAGCGTACTCTTTCAACACCGCCTACTCCCTGTTACACAATTCACACTACACTTAGGGTACTAATGTCTTCAGGTCACAGCCGGACGCATTTAACGTGCCCTTCAGGTCACGATGCTGCTCACCCCGCACAGTTTCTCTCTGATCAACATACACGCGCAGCCTGGGGGCCTGCATTAGCCATTCGCGAGGCACAATTGTTCCAAATAACAATTCAATTTATTCAAAAAATTGTCGGACCGGGATTCAAACCCGAGTCTCCTGACTGGTCCGGGTCTCCTTTACCCAACTTGGTATTCTTTACGTCTGCGGAACATATTTCTGAGCGTAAACGGGTCCAAAAAGGTGACAGGGTGGTAACAATTATATGTTCCAAATAACATTCATGAGATCCTCATTCCTTTCCATACAATACAACACTTTTGGACTATAATGGATCAAAAACTTATGTATTTATCTTCACATTCAGTCAAACTGTACAAGGTAACGCCGGAGGGATTCCAATATTGGTAACACTGCAAGGGATCTGTGTCAACGAGTTAAAACTTTGTAGATGGGTCGGAATACTGCGGGACTTAGTATGTCAAGCAACATTATTGAAGTCGTCATTATGATTTGTTTGATGTGTACATCTCGTGAATAAGATGGCTATTCTCCAGAGTCACTGAGTGAGATGATGTTACAGATGGAATTTGAAAAATTCTCACGCATATAAGTAACCTGTACATTCTCAAGCGTGAATTGAAGATCATGGTCTCAAGGATGGTGATTTGACGAGTATTCACAAATCTACCAATAACACCTTATCATTGCTTCAAAAACGTTATGTACGAGATTTCATTTAGATTTATGAAATTTAATTATTGATTACAATAAGAATGAATAATTAAATTTGTTCTGACGTTAGACGAGAAATAAATGAACTTAAACAACTAGGACCTTGAGCCGATCTAACCAAGTCTAAGACCACAATGATCAATAACGCGTTTTGTTGGAAATTTAGTATAGATTAATTATAATTAGAAAGGAAAAGATATAATATAGTACATAACAATTCAAAAACTATTATTAACTTGTTTACTTAGAACAAATCTAGAAATTTGTACCCAAGTATACCATCACTTCGAAACTTTTAAATTCGAAAAGTTAAATGTTTGATACATGCTTGAGATGATAATTATTGTATTTTGTGAGAATAAACAATAAACTTTGAAGAGATATGCTTAGACTTCATTAAATATTTACATTATATATATATATATATATATATATATATATATATATATATATATATATATATGTCTTTAAATGAGCACTGACGTGTCTCAATCGCTTTTTATCGCTTTCTCCAGATTATAAAATGAACTGCTGATTAAACACACACTTAACGCAATGGATATTTAATATAATCATTTTCAAATTAAAAAACTATTACAAAAAATTAAGAGCATTTTAAATTCTGCAAGAACATTGTGATACAATCTTCCATGTATTACTAGGATCACTTGATGGATGAATCCTACGTTTCCTGAATATTAACCTCCCCTTTATTCTATTGACCTCATGGTTATTCCATTATACAAATACTACTTTCATCATATTCCCCAAAAAAATTACTTCGAAGTGATAAATGTGTCTCCCAACAGTCGACCATTGATGTCAACATTTTCGTTAAGAAACAAACTCGAAACACAGGAAGCGTCGTCAAACTACGATTCCGAAGTCATAAAAGACGCAATGAAGATAAGCAATAGTTTGAGTGGAGATTCGTGTTTTCACAACGCAAATGATGTTCGTCAATAACATGGTCTTTATAGATGCCTCGGGGTTAACACGTTGGTGAGAAGAAGTGGATTCTATTGCTTCGGCGACAACCTCTGCATTCTAATACTGTTTCATATGTGGCCGAAAACCACAATTTGGCCACAATGAATTTATTATAATGTGACATTGCAACTTTGGCTTATAGGCACATCTACGATGCATAACTCATGCATATAGTGGCCACATAACACGATAAGGAAAATCTTTCATCTAAGAAGCATTATCTCCAAACCTCAAGAAAAACATTTTCTTACGTATACTCGCATTTAAGTAAAAATTCCAGTAGGTTTGATATTTTACATCTGTTTACGAAATTTCGAATTACAATATTATCTACTGATGTCACAATAGATTTCCAAGTTTTGCAGTTGATCAGATCCAGTCGTAAAGAGGATAAAGAAATGTAATATTGCTAATATTTTGTTCTTGGGCAAAACAAATTTTAGTAATGCCTTAGTGTTGTTCACATTACAACAATTACACAATTACAATAATTTGAAAATGCAACTATGGATAATGAAACTAAAGTTGAGTTTCTCTCAATACAACTTCATTTATATTACAGCCCAATTTGAACATTCGAACGAATATAGACTATTTAAAGAGGTAATAGTAATCTTTGATTCATTCTACAACAGAATTATACTCGTACATATGATGAGCAGCTATGGAATAGGATAATGTCAATTATCAGTAATTTTTGGTAAGAGATCATCTAAATTCTCTTAATTTATACAGGGTTATGCAAACCGCCAATCATTTGATATGCTTCTGTGTATTAAAGAGAAAAATAACCTTAACCATCGGTTGGGGAGGTTAAATAAAGTTCCAGATTTTATTCTTTAAAACAGAACAGAAAGTTTGCTTTTCATACATCATGAAACTTTCATTGTGCTTCTTCAACTAGCATCATTGACTTTGGCGAAGATGCTTCGATTCTCAAATGAATAGGATCAATAGAACAGCGCCATTTCTTCAGTTTCTTCTCGTCAATTACTAAGTGTCAAGTTCAATTACTAAGTGAAACCAAAATAACGAATACAAAGTTTGTGTGAAAGAAACGAACTTTCTACAAATATTTGAAATTCCATTTCCCTGCATTTTAGTAATAAAGAAATGATACTTGTAAAATAATTATGCAAAAAAAAGCAAAGCATTACATTCCACCGATACGTCATAAATTTAAAAAATGTTGAAAAGCGGATGAGCCGAATGTTATCAACAGCTAACATTTTTAAATTTTCCTCTACGTGGTTGGTCCTATTGAATCGCGAACTTGGGTATACCCAACATAACCAGTTTGTCCAGTAAAATTCGAAGGTGTGTTGGCGTGTGCTTTTACCTGATTTCAGTTCATACTAAAACAAACAAAATAAAACAATGTATATAATTATTATAAAAGTCTTATGCCATGTTAGTATATTTAGAGAAAATTGGAAGCAATTTAATCATATTAACGTTTTCAGTCGGTGTAATCAAGGACACGATAATGAGTATTGTGCCCCCAAAACATGATTTCAACTATTACGATGGATTTCAGAATTCATTAATAAGAAAAATCCGAAAAGAGCAAAGTCGTAAATTGATCGGGTTACTCTATTTTTTAGTTTCTCGCACTTACTTCGTAAGAAGAGAATGTAATTATGTAAGAGTGATGAAGAGAAGTTATGTAATCGTGCGTCGAAAAACGGTGAATTTTCGGAAGAAAAACTCTTATTGCCGGACCCTGATAACGAAAAAGTGGATAAATCTTGTTCCTATATACAGCAAATTACTTCTTCTAACACGTCACACGAAATCAGAGTGTGTTTTGTGTTCCCTGCAAGCCAACATATAGGTCGGCGCCATCCATCTGGGGAGAAAGCCCGTCACGTTGTACGAAACATTCACTACACGAGCGGGACTAATACTAACTACACTAATTCTTGGCATGTCTGGAAACATCAGTCATTATTAGGAAACTGAATTTATTGTAATAAAAAATGCAAAACATTTACATACAGATGTACTTATTTTTTTCGAAAATATGTAAGAAAAAATAGGAAATATGTAAAATAAAAATGCATTATTGTGTTTAAACGTGTTCTCTACAAGCATTTTCCGAACATCGCCGAACGTCGCCAATGAGTTCGTAAGAAGTGGCTGATCGGCAATTCGAAGTGTCTGAATGTAGGTTCCACCTCTATAGAAGTAATTCTACACTAGAGTTCACCACACACAAGAATTTTATTCAAAATACAAAATACGTTCATAGTATATATTACGTTTACGAGAAGCCAGTGTTCCAAATAATAGTAATACCGTGTAGCCAGTAATGGATCACGAGGGAGGAACTTCCCCCCCCCCTCACAATTGAAGAGACAATCGTAAGACAATTTTTGTAAAATATATTTGTTAGTTTTCAATCGAATAACGAATGTGCTGTTTGAAACATTAGCAAAATCGTGATCGAAATTACTTTTGTTCACAGATATCCGTTCATTCTTGACTCCGAGTACGCAGTAAGCGGGGGGGGGTGATAATTATGGCAAAGATATGGTGGTCATAGAAGCCCAGCAGCATTTCATTATATTTTTAAGAAAGATGATTCCGTAACATATATTGCAAACGCACATCTGAAATGTTCCGTTTCGACGTATAAAATATTAAAATACAACAAACGCGGTCGAGCTCTTGGCCGAAGGGATAAAAGGCACTGACTGCGACGTGACGAGAATTGACATAGTAATTATTCAGTATAGAAGGTTTCCAAAAACAACCCAAGGGGGTTAATTAAAAAAAAAAAAAATAAAAATTAATTTTCCAAAATCATTCAGAATGTCTTGTAAACTCAAAAAAATATTTGAATGCAGGTATTTGTTTGTAAAAACATGTAATTACATGGAAATATATTCCCTAGTCATTATCAAATACTCTGATGCCAGAAAGTATAAAATGCAATGTGGTAAAGTAAAGAGGTTTAACGCGCACGAGACGTCAAAATACGTGCTGAATGAACGGCTAATGACTAAACACTTCTTGAGTAGTTCCATCGATAGAAAACTTGGAGCCAAACATGAGAATAGAAGGGAGACATTCCCCTTCTCCCCTAACAGCACAAGTCTTCTTACATCATTAGCGATAATAATCAATTACTGAGTTCGGTTCGTGTTGAAAACACCACTCTGATTATGGAAGAAGTTGGAATTTCCTATTATTTATTCGTGGGAAGGCTGACTCCAAATCCTCCAATAATGTGCAATCTACTAGTATTACTATACAAATCTATTGTAATACGAAATATAAAGTATTACTATAAAAATCAATATTTAAACCAAGAATGAAACAACCCCTAAGGGAACTTAAAGGATCAATAACTCACGATAAGGAAGTCAGAAAATATGGATGACATAAGACAAAGTGAAGTAATAAGTCTGCGTAAGTGGCGAGAAAAAAAGACAGTCACCTAAACACTTCAAAATAGTGACATAGACATCACAAACGTTAAAAGACTCCTAGAAATGTAGATGAATTAGTGTAGCTACAACACATACTTTTATCGCAATATATCCAAATTTGCAATTTTTTAAAATCCAGACAGTGCTTCGAAAATGCGACCTACGCCATTTCCGAGAGTCTTTTACTCTAAAAATGATTTTTTTTACATTTTAAAAATATTGTTTAGATTTCGTGTAAAGAATCCCAAAAATCAAACTCCCGTTTCAAATACTGCGACATCCGTCAGATTGATCGGGTAACATCAATTTGGGTGAAAATTCTGCTTGCCATTTAGCCACTAGCATTGTTCACAGGGATTTGTTCACATGGATACACAAGCATTTTGCCGTACCCAATTTTTCTGTAACAAAGACTCACCAAGTGTATTCTGACTACACAAAGTGCTAGAGGAAGTAATTTACTACATATAGGAACAATATTTATCTACTTTTTCGTTATCGGGGTTCAGCAATAAGAGTTTTTCTGTCGGAAATTCGCTGGTTTTTCTCGCTGCATTAAAATACTTTCTTTGTACTGTGTAAACAGTATGCGAGAAAGTCCAGATTTAGAGCTGTTGTAGAGAAAAGAATTGTTTAAAAATTGCTTATATTTCAAGCAAAATTATGCTGCAATCACGGTAGAATTTGATACTATTGAAAGCACATCTTGTGGTACAATTTGGTATTTTTCGCGGCATGCAATCTAGTAGTTGGAGTGAGTTTGAGGTTAGGTGACGGGTTAGTGGAGTGAGTTAGGGAATTGTGAGATTTGCAAAATACAGGAGTCCCAGGTAGGCTTCATAATTTTTTTCAATTGGCAACTCTCTTGATTTTGTGAAGCGTACCATTCTTCGGACAAATGCCTGCGTTTTTACAAATATCCTACTTTGTCCATAGTCACATAACTGTCTCCAGGTTAAAAAACTTTTGTTAATGAAAGCGTTCTTATAGCTATTTGATGGGGAAAATGTATAATAAAGTAAATCTTCAAATTAAATAAAAATAACACATTTTGTAAATATTGTTTTTATTCACTATTAATGCAAGAGTTTAATTTCACCCTATCATTTTTACGGGTTACCTCTAAGTTTTAACACAAAATTGCTTTGGAAATTTTGCTGCGCACAGATTCAAGATCGTTTTATGTAAACCAGGAAAAAAGAAGGTCGGAGATTCGTCGCCAATTTGGAAATGAGCAAAGTAAGAAGATAGTCGGCAACCCAGGTATATCTAGATCCACTAAAGAATGCAAATGAAATCCATTGCAAACATTACTTGAATCATTACCACATTTCACAAGCATAATTCACGTCCCTTTCACAATAGCATGTACCCTGAAACGAGAAATAAAGACATTATGCTCACAACGAAATATTGTGTCACAAGGCACTGCGAGGGGTGACTATTAGTAACTACTCTCTTCTATTTTTAATTTAATTAAAATATTTTTATTTTAATTAAATTATTATTAAAATTCAATATTTAATGTTTATAATTTATTAAAATGTACTCTTTAATTTAAATTATTTTAATTTTTACCCACAGTGAGTTTCTTCGTCGGAGAAACGTTACAATTTACCTCAAAAAATTAATATTGACGACAGAGGAAGGTAGGGCTACAGGCCGTTTAGAGAAAATGCAAGAAAAGAAGCCCTATTGCCCGCAACTCCTACCTATCAGGTAAAAATAATTGCTGTTACGAATGGACTGTTGCACCTTATTGCCAAATTCTTTGACAGGTAAAATACAGATGAATTCACGCAAATGTGAATTACCAACACAGAAACAGGTTAAAGGTTTGTTCAGTATTGACGTTTGCATACATTTCCTTGGGTTATACATATTTACGATGTATTTAAATTCGAAGGAAGAATATGTCATAATAAGGTTGCTAACTAATGTTCCACTTGAAAGACAAAAAGAACAATTACTTTCTTTGTGTTCACAGAGCTACAGTATGTGTGTACAAAGCAGTCAGAAGTGTATATAGAAAATAAGACATGTCTCATTGTACTAAAACTTTATTTTTCCTCTAATAATCCCTCCTAAATAATAATTATGTACACAATATGAGAATATATTTATTCATGTGGCAGCTAAAGTTGAATAATCGTTCAAGCACTTTTACTAAGGATACTAATTCTGTTAGCGCCTTCAGATGCATATATTCAGGTTGATAAACGAATTGTTTAGTCGTTGTTAGTCGTATATACAGCCAACAGATTCGGACAGTCGCAGTTATTTTCGTGAAATCGTCAGTAGTGCATAGCATATTAATATTAAATATTTTTTGTTTTGAACTGTTTAATTTATTGGCAACTATCATTTATTGCCTACAAGGCAGTGTTCGGAGAAGTAGAGTTCTTTAGCTTTGAAATTATTTGAATATAACTCGCAAATGTCAAAGATTTACAAGTTTTCCCATGCGCGACTGATTTGTCGAAAACATTCACTCATTCAAGTTTAAAACATGTCTGAATATATGAACGAAAAAAGGTTTCAAATGTCTTCACTGAAATAGTTCTTCGTACGTCACTGATACACTTTAGCTTGAATGTCTGCATTTGGATAAATTGAATTGTCATGGGTGACCATCTTGGTTTTATTATGAGGATGAGGAGTGTGTTGGCTATAGCTATCTCCAAAATTATTTGATTATTGTTGAGTAAAATTATCTGTGTTCTCCAGCATGTGATCCTAAAGGTAACACTGCCTCGATTGATTGATTAGTGATTTCAGGCGCGTCAATTGCTAAGGTCATTAGCTCTGTAAGTGTAGTGCATGTGTTTATCGCAGGAGGTGGGGGTGATCTTCCCTCGCTGGAAAGCGATATCAGGCGCCGACCTGCGTCGACGTGTGGAGATTTTCTACAATCACTTATCTCACACCAGTCTGGCTGTGCCCCAACCGGGACATGCTCTAAGCTTCCGACTGGATTTCCGACAATTGTGGTAGTGTAGTGCATACGACTGGAAGTGTGTGTGTGTAAGGGATGTGGGAAGGTCAAGGATGAGGAAAGCAAGATTGCGCGCGGTCCGTGGCCCGTTTGTTAGGGTATTACTTCGGCATTCGCCTGCTGTTGATCGGAGAAACCTCGGAAAACTACCGATCATCGTAGCCAGCTGCGAGAACGGATTCAGAGAGTGGCTGAATTCGACCAAGCAAACAAGCTAGTATCGAAAATCCTGCCCTCCGTCGGGACTCGAAACCTAGGACAGTGGCTCTGCAGTGACATCAGTTGAATCCCTGAGCTACCTTGGGTGGTAACATTGCCACGAAATGTGACAAACATTTTATTTCAACTGGGATACACGACCATTTTACGTTGACTGGAGATGTACGCTCTAGTGAAGAGACCTAGCTTCCTTGTTTCACGTTTTAATCTAAAAGAGAAGTATGCCTTCTTCACAGATGAGTATCAAGTCTCGGCGATAATGCCTTTCTTTGATATCAACTCACCTCTCTGTAGGCCACACACATGCAATTGCTGTACATTTAGATTCACTGCGAGTGTTCTGGTTAACATAGGTAATGGAGGCTCTCCCTAGAGGATACAAAGCCATTCGCAAAATTATTTCATTGCTTGGGTTATAGCAGGAATTTTTAAAAGTATTTTTTGACTTCGATACAAGTCGCATTTTAGGCCCTCCTTCACCATATCGGGAATATGGGTGCCTCGGATCTCGGTCAACCTTCACAGCATTGTCCATCTCACAAGCAACAAAGTCATACACCACAGTCATACGTGACCCAGACTCATCAGATTCTGCCTGAACTGTCAAGCTCGTATTACGTACGAATATTTACGACAGTCCTGCGCATTGGTTTTTGATACGAGTCTGACGATTTAGAGCCATTCTCTTGAGAATTTTGTCCTTCTCATATTGGCGTCAAATGTGAGTAATTTTGGAAATACTTTACACTCATATATCGCGACATTTTATTTTTAAATCGGATTTTTTCACACGTTTCAAATTCATACATAGTTTCGTATCTTTTTGAGTTTTTGTGATACACACTTAGAATCCGAGTATGATACACACCATTCACACTTCAAAACAACACCTGTTCACTCATATCTGGTATTTAACGTCGGAGATACTGAGGGCATTAGATAACTTTTATACCTCGCCGAGTTACTGAGTGCTGAGCGGAGCGCGCATGCTGTTTCAAGTTCAGACATTCCTAAACATGATTTATTCAAAGATTCAGGCTACTTTGTACACAAATGCCAGAGAAATAGGTTGCTAACAGCAGTTCAGGACAAATAGTCATGGATCAGGTGAAGTTGGAGCACCAAGCTATCATCAAATGTCTCATGGACCTAAAGAAATCCATTCACGGATGCAGTATTCTGTGATAGTACAGTTTTTCATTTCCACCAACGCGTTGGTCTAAGCCGTTTAAATGGAACAGAGAATGAATCAAAGACAATCCGTAGAGTGAGAGATCTGTAGAAGTGGCTTCTTCAGAAATATGCAAAAAAAAAATCGAAGAGTTTGTAAGGAAAGAGAGGCGAGTCAAAGTGGCAACAATAACTAGAATGTTCTAGATGTCTGATCCTACAGTTTTGAGCATTCTTCATTAACGTTTTGGGGTCTTAAAAGTTTGTTCAAGATGGGTTCCCAGAATACCCACTCCATTCCATAAGCAGTGGCGAGTAGACATGTGTGAGGAGAATTTGAGATTTTTTGAGTCAGATCCAGAAATTAGTATTGCTCAAATCGTCATGGCAGATGCAACATAACTCATAATTTTTGGATCCTGAAACAAAATAAGAATCCATGCAATGAAAGCATAAGTGTTCTCGAATTCCGAAAAAGTTTCGAACGAAACCATCTGCTGGTAAACAGATAGCATAGTTTTTTAGTATTCACAGGGCATACTGCTTATTAGTACAGACAAAACAAGAAAACAATTACTGGAAAACCCTCTTCTATCACTCTTCTCAATTTAACAAATGCCGAGAAGGAGAAGCGTCGTAAGAAGTTGTCTGAAGATGTGCTCCTTTTTCATGACAATGCGCCCGTGCACAAGTCTCGGTTGGGTAGTTGTTAGTGATGCCAGGCGCGTCAACTATGGAGGTCATTACTCCCGTAAATGTAGTGCATGTTTTATCGGGAAGTGGCGGTATTTTCCCCCGCTGGATGGCGTGATCCGGCACCGACCTACCGTTGGCTAGCCGAGTTTCCTCTAACCAGGTATCTCCCACCAACGGAGCACCGCCCCAGCCGGGACAAGCGAAATTTGAAAGCTTTTTCTACATAAAACTATTGAGTTTTCGAAAACATTTAATGAAAATAATTTGAAACGCTTCTACTTACAAATGCAATAATGGATACAAATTACTGGAAATGTGTGCATTAAATGCAATCTCTAAGCTCCAGACCGGTCTTGGAATGGGTGGTAGTGTAGTGCATGTTAGTGTAAGTGTGTGTAAGGGGTGAGGATATGACAAAGGAGAGGAAGGAAAGATCGCGCGCGGACCGTGTCCCATTTGCTTGACCGATCAGAGCAGCCGACCGCTAGAATTCTCCTCCAACATATCCCGAGAATCAGCTGACATTAATTGACAGCTTATGGCTTGGGATAATTAAGCTACCCCCTCCCACAGCCCAGATTTAGTTCCCAATAATTACTTTCTGTTCAGAACTCTCAAACAAAACTTGCATCGTCGCCGATTTGGGTCCAAAGAACAAATGAGGAATGAATACTTGGAAGGATAGAAAAAGATTTTTAATTTTTCTAGGATATCCTGTTTGACTGAAAAGTAGAGTAAATGTGTTGAGCTGGAAAGGGATTATATTCAAAAGAAATAATATAATTTTTATCTATCTAAATTACTTTTTATTTAGGTAGAGAACGCATCTTGTATGCTTCCATTGTCGGCCTGTGTTCAATCCAGAAAGTCCAAAATCATATCTTGCGTATGCACAGTTCGCGACCTCCGGCCTCACCACTGACATAGCTGGTACTCTCATTATTCCTTTAAAACAAAGGGTTGGAGTGCTCAACTTATGTTAATTGAGATATTCAAGTTTAAAGCTATATCAACAGAAAGGGTCTCTCATTTGGGCGCAATAGCCTTCCTACCCCACATGAAATTTCACCCCACTAAAATTTAAATTTTTCTTATGAACCGTGTCTTAGATTGTGGGTAAATAGACATAGCGCAGTGTTTCAAGACATTTGAAATACGAATTGTGGGAATTCTGATTGGATGTTGTTGACGTTGTTATAAGAAGAAATAAAAGAAGTCATCTTCGACAACATATCATGATATGTTGACGAAGATGACTTCTTTTATTTCTTCTCATTTGAAATGTTTCGCACAACATAGCTTATGTATGGGAGTATATTTAATTATTCAACTATGCAACAGAAGCAGTTTGATCGTGCAACAGAATCAGTTTCATGTGCCCTAAAATGGGCGAGCCAGGCAAATGTATTATGTTTAAAATTTCTTTTCATTATGAACGTGCATAGCACAAACAAACATTTTAGCAAGAAAATACTCGCCGAAGGCGTAACGTTTTGCTAGTCATAAAAATATTTTTTAGATAATAAGAAATTATGCCGCCAGAAGCAGGTGCAACGTTCTTGGTTGAAGAGACAGAAATGTCCGATTTTTTAAATTTTCCCTTTCTTTTTCTGCGGAGGACATATCAAAGAAAATGCCCCCTGAATAACAATCTACAAGATTATTATTAAAACCAGGGCATGCTTTCTGTCGGAACGGCGTTCCGGTTCCTCGGGAAGAAAATAAATCAAAAATACAAAATCAGAGAACTAACTCTAGACAACTTCGATTTCTAGATTGACCAAATTTCGTAAACTCATAGTTAATTTTCTACATAACAGTATCATTTCTATGAATGTAATAAAATTATTAGTAAAAAACGATAAAATATCATTATAAACACTATTTTTTATTTTCTATTGTTATATTAACATGAGTCAGTACATTCACTATGGCTAATTTTATTAATTATTACTTATAATTATTAAGTAACTATAATAATATATAACTATTTCTATTAAATTAATAATTAATTTAGGGACGTTCCGGGGACTAAAATTATATAAACAAGTACTGATTAAAACCATCCCCATCTCTTACTTCAGGTACCCTTCAGTGACTAGTGATACATGTGACTGTGCACTTGGCCTGCGTTGCCGCCAACGTCTTCTCGGCTGCGGTCGCTAGGCCCTGCACACATCGCCATGCAATGTCTTCTTCAACCCCGCACCTCTTCCTCGCTCTTTCACGTCTTTCCAACTCTCTTTCATAAAGAGTTTTTCCTCGAGGATGGACTACACCTTCTTCGAAAGTACTAGTAATTTACTCTACTGTTTTCAATAACGTTGTACTTCCATGTCATGAAATTTGCAAACATTACTTTTTATTTTCAATATGTTATTCTTTCTTCAAATAAAATTCATTACAACCATTATCATCGTATACTCTATTAATCTTAAAATTTCAGCTTCATAGCCTTAAATTTAATGACTTCAACGTTTTTCAAAATATGGCATTTTGTTACTATTAATGTTGTTTTTGTAGTTAATAATGCTATATTAAATTATTTTCGGGTGTTGACCCCTTCCCCGAAAGTTTAAGCTGATTTTGAAGGGGAAGGAATGTATTTCCCAGCGGTATCCCTGTCCGGATTGGAGAAAATGGGTAAAGGAAACTTCCGTGCGGCCCGTGGTCCGTTGTGTAGGGTTGTTGCTCTGGTATTCACCAAACAGTGATCTGGACAACACGGAAATCACCCATCGGAGGACTTGGCCTACGAACTCTACCCCGGCAGACACCACAAACGCGAGTAAAGACGACGTAGTTCAAATCACTCAAAATCAGATACCAGAGAGAGTTCTTTGATATAATTAACAAAATCTTGAAAATCAACACTACTCCAAACCGACAAAATGCATCTGAAAATCTGGCAACACGAGGGAAGTGCAGTGACTATGGTTATCTGTTCTTCATTTTACACACTTGTATATGCTGTACTCCTTTCTCAATATTTTACATGCGATGTTTTGCTTTACATATTCAGATAAAACATTATCAGCTGGCATACGACTAACACGAGACATTTATTAACCTAGAGAGGTAAGGAAAAAGACAAAAGTTCACTCAAAGCTATTAAAAATGCATCTTGTTCATATTTGATTTTTTGTGACATCTTCCAGTTTTATTTTAATTATATCAAGTTGTGTAATTTTCGATATTTGAACTTCATCTCGGATTATATGAAATTTTGGACTCCTCGCAACTGAGATTAATAGGGAAAAGAGTGCGAAAATACTCTTGTAGATGTAAATAACGCACAGATTAAACTCATTGTGACGACGATAAGTTACAAGAAAGAACGGCAATTAAGCAGGATGTCGATAACTGTGTCTGAAGAATACGTTCTCCCCAAAGAGAATAATACACAATAAAAACCTAATAATTATTCATTTATAAATGACAAAACTACCCACCATACTTACAAATAGATTCCACAATTACCTCACATATAAAAGTTTATAAGAGAGCAAATTACATACGAATATTCCATATTACGAAATGTCGAATTAGATATTTGGCAAATTGAAAATGTTTTAATACAACCTGTGATCAAATCCCATGACACAGAACATAATTTAACTTAAGGTGGTTGCGAATCTTCGTACCATGGTTCAGAGAAAATATTTTTAGTGTTCAGTTCTGCTTTGTGTGCACGCAAATAAATTCGACAAAATGTTAGTGTCCCAATCGTCGCAGAAACCCGCCCAGTGTAGGCAACCGGCGCCACACGCCGAAAGGGCAAAGCGGGGCGCGAATTTTTTTATTGATTGATTTTTTGTGTTTCCGGGCGCGTCAACTGCTTCGATCATTAGTCCCGTTAGTGTTTTTCTCGGGAGATGGCGGTGATCTTCCCCCGCTGGATGGCGAGATCCAGCGCCGACCTTCCGTCGGCTAGTGGGGTTTCCTCCTAACCAGGACTCTCCTACCAGCGGGGTACCACCCCAGCCGGGACATGCTCTAAACCGGTCTCCCGGAATATATGGTAGTGTAGTGCATGTTAGTGTAAGTGTGTGTGTAAGAGGATAGGATGGAACAAGAAAGAGGAAGGACAGATCGCGCGCGGTCCGTGGTGCGTTTGGTAGGGTACTGCTCCGGCATTCGCCTGGTGTTGATCGGAGAAACCACGGAAAACTACCGATCAGAGCAGCCGGCCGCTAGAGTTCTCCTCCAGACAGCGACTGAATTCGACCTAGCTGAAAAGCAAGTGTCGAAAATCCTGCCGCCGTGGGGAGTAGGATCCTAGGACCTCCCGGTTAGAGGCGCTGCAGTGACATCAGTTGATGCACTGAGCTACCGCTACCGGTGCGGGGCGGGAAGATTTCGCATCTGGTCGCTGAGAGTCGGCCTCGATAACCAGCGCGCGAAGGCTGTTTCTTCAGACGCCTTCCGCAGTGGCGCCTACTTCATGAGGCTCCGCCCACCCTGCCGCATCGCCTAAGAGCAAGGCGTCAACAGAGTCGACAGGGCATACACCGTTTACTAATCTATCTACTAAAGGCCTCGGACTCCCCCGCAGTGGCGCCTGTTCGTGCTGTCCTGCCACACGGACGAGACAGAGCGATCTCTGCGCTTTTTCTCGTACCGCATTTGTTTTACGAGATGTAAGAACTTCTCTCGTAATATACACAAGAATAAATTTGTTTGCCAAAAATGTTTTAATCAATTCTTTTCATTTCATAGTTAAGAAGTTGTATTTCCGATTTACGTGTATGTTTTAAAAATGAGAACGTATACATTCGTTTATGATTGATATTTTATTTTCTATTTACGTGTTTCGCATTTGGGAAGGTAAATCCCTTCGTAATTTATCATGTTTAGAACAGCAGCGCCTTGAATTCGACACTTGGTATAAGAGAATAGCTTTTACACAGATTTTGTAATTCATAGAAACACTACGTCGTGTAGTATATCATTGGAACAAATTAGACGTGATACTTAATATCAAGTAAATTAATTTTTCCTATGATTTTGTTAAGTAATGATAAAAAAGAATTACACTGAATAGGTACAGGTAGTAAAGGACTTAAATTTCCGTCTGAGTTTGGAGACAGTATAAAGAGTAAATAAAATTGGATAAATATTGAATCAATGCAGAAAATAAATATGGACAAAAGTTTAAAATTACCCAACTACCTGACTCATTATTTTAAATATAAAAACATTAAATACTAATTATGAACTAGGAAATTAATGTTTAATAAAAATTAACCTTTGTGCAATTTTACGGTCCTCCTCCAGTTCAATTAGATCTAAAATATTCAAGCCATAGTAAGACAATCTAAGAACTTATTTTTGGTAATAATTATAAAAGAATCAGTAAACATTACGTCAAAAAATTGAGATATAAGACTGTCATGTAGTACTATAAGAAATCTTCATATCTGTCTACAAGGACCAGAGGTTTTGAAAACCCCGGCGGTAACATCGCTTCTCAGACACCGGGTCGTGTAGTAATTCTCATTATGTATAATGAGCTTGTGGACTTAATCTTCTAATTATTGCAAAAAGTACAATCTTCGGAAGACAACAAGAGGGCTCTAGTTCACTAGAATGCTTACATGTTCTTACAAATGTGTGTCTAGATCAAAATCGTAAAATATTGTAATTAACATAAGTTCATTGTAACATTTGAGTACATTACCCAAAACAGGGTATTGTGTATAATGCCGCAGAGTATAAATTCATTGTTTAAAGTATACATTTTCTTTAACGAAACTTAGATAGTACATCAATAAGTCGCCTCAAAATTTTACATAGGAATTTGATATGAAATGTAACAGCCTTTTGTTCTGAACCAATTCATAAGTTACGTTTCATTCCTCATGCACTTGTTCACCCGATGTTGGATCGGTATTTTAATAGATGCTTGTGATGTCACAATGTTTGAGACCATCCAGGGTGTTAAGAGCAATAAATGTGACCCGTAGTCATTTATCTATTTATTTACAAATATATTAATCTAATTTTTGTAAAGTAGAAAAACTATGTGACGTTTGAGGAAAATGGTTGTTGAAGATTGGCACCGATCGCCTCAGGGCTCTCATCAACATTACCTAGCTCTAATTACATCACCTGCATTTCATGTGAAAGGAAAATACATAAGATGAATAACTCAAAGCATTACTCTCTTCAAATGCGTTGGTGCACGAGGATGTGCAAAGAAAAAACACAAGGTGACATGAATTGCGTCGTTTCCCAATTCAGTCATTAGTAGTTAATGCGTGACCATCACCCATCATAACATCCATTACGATGCTATATTTGAAATTTGAAAATATAGAGAGGAAAAATTATAATGTTACAAAAAATCGATGAGATTTTTACGATAATATAGGTTTGGCGTTTCTCTGGTACAGACAAAGTGAACTTTTGTTATTCCTATATGTAATACTCATATTTACCTTCCTATATACGTAGTAGGGTCAAAATCTACGTTTCGAGGACCTTGATACCGAAATAGTGTATATTCTTAAAACGTCAGTGTGAACAACATTGACGCCTAAACCGAGCACAAGATTTTCACAAAAATGAATATTCCCAATCGATCTGTCTGATATCCCGGTCCTTTAATTTGAAACTTATTTTGTAATATTTCCCATACTTCATATCGCACCTTTACATTTTCGAAATTTTCTAAAAACATTTGCGTTAAATTTGTAGACCGAAGAAATCGAAGTATCTGCGGCGCAGGTGCGATTTTCATTAAAGCCTGTGAGTTTTCGAAAATTGTAAAAGTTTAAAACTGCTTGAACCCTTCTCCCCCCCCGCTTGCCACCGTTTTGTTTTTAATGGAATCTGTCCTTCAAAATTAGATTTTTAAACCACGCTATGTACAACATTTTGCATTATTTTCTTTAATGCATCACGACAATAAAGAATACATAAACAAGATTTCTTTTTAAAAAAGTACTCGAAATGTCGTAAAATGTATGAACCAAAACAAAAAAGTTTGTATAATCATTAGATTATATGGCAATGGTATATTTTGCATTGTAACTACAGGAAGTTTGAAAATTGCAAGTTTCTCTTTTAAACTCTCTTACAATTACATTACTGAAAATATATGAATTTCCCTTATTGAAATCTATTGTTTAAAATTGAATCTTAAATATTACCATGATCAAACGTTTCAAAATGAGGATATTTTTGGAGTAATTTTCAGCCAAATCGTGAGAAATATCTAAAAACACATTTTTAAGATTTTCTCAAAAAACAGCTCTAAATTTCTTGACTAAGCCATTCCTGCACTTGTAAATATGGTAAACACACAATATTCATTAATTTTTTTGAATGTTCAAAAGTGTAACTTTTAAAATTTTTTCGACCATTTTGCACATTACACGTTCTCAACATTTCATTCTTTTACGATGCTTTTTAAAAATGTAATATTTTTTACATGAATGGTTCAAATTATCTCTTAAAAAGTTTCCTCAATTCCCAATTTTTTTAAAAATTATATCTTATATTTACATCGGTAACAAAGACTATTTGGTACAGTAATAATGAATATTGGCTTCAGTACTGGTAGGATAGCTGTTTTAGTTTTGGCTTCGCACTCTTAAGGCCGAGGTTCGATTTCAACGATTTCGTGAGGGGGGCTCTTTCTTTAAACCTTTTCCTCTATTTGAGTAAAGTGCATAATTACGGTATATATATTGCAATATTAAAATATTTCCTAACTGATACAAATACTGCAAGAAAATATGTGATGTAGCACCACATAGTTTTATTTCGTTTGAAGAAGTTACGTTCGAGAATAACTTGCACGTTGCGACCGCCGAATACTTACCTAACGTCTACACCTATCGGCGACAAAAATAACTAGAATATAGTGCGAAGCGTGCAATATAGCGCGCGATTTTCCACAATTAATAAAACAGATTTAATAGAAAAGAGCACATTATGCTAATGTTCAAGTAATTTTATCTTTATTGTTATTATACAATACTTACTGTATATTGTTTGTTGTTTTATTAATGTGATTGTGCCTAATCTATCTTCAAAACTCTCTTTTGTCAGCTTCATTACACATTAGGAATAAAGAAGCTGAAGAATTATTTTTTAAATATATGAGTACTCTCAAATATTCTCTCAGCTTCTCAAATTTTCAGCGTTTCATGATGAGTTTAGAAGATCGCAAGAAATGAATTCCAGAAATAAATCAATATTTTAGACGAGTTCGAGGCATAACAATGATACGTAGGATGAAAAAGATCAGTATTAATTTTGAAAAGTGGAGAACGAGTTTTGAAACTCCTATTTTTCAGCAAAACTAGAATTTCCTCAGAATTACTTCTCAGGAATTCAATTACTACGTGATATTGCATATTTACACCCACTTTACAACATTCCTTTTATCGTTTATGGTAAGTAAATTAATGTTTTCTGAACACCAGGCCATAATTTCAGTTGGTATATGCTCTCAGCTGCAATAGGATCGGGAAAAGTATGATAAGGATTATAACTCCTAAGCCTTTTAGCCTAGAATAATTTACATTTAGGTATTATACTTGAATTTGATGAATTAGGTGGAGTGAAATTCAGTTCAGAAAATACCAAATTCTGAGCAAGGTAAAATGTGTAACACACTTTTCTTTTTTCGGTGTTTCAAGGTGATTTTAGAAGAAAGCAAGAAATGAATTCCAGAAATAATTCAATACTTTTGACGAGGCATAATCATACGTGGGTTGAAAAAGATGAATACTCATTTTGAAAAAGTTGGGAACGAGTTTTGAAACTCCTCTTTTTCAGCAAAACAAATGCGTTACTGGCACATACCCAATTATCCATTACGATCTTCAAAGGAATAATTGAATTAGTGACCGGTAAATGAAAGCCGTGATATATTGGTCTTTAATTTTGTTCTTGTTTCAAACACCGAAAAGAGTTGAACTACATGCAAGAAAATAGCGAAAGAGCTCTATTTTCCATTCTAAGTAAACGCATACTCAGGAAAATAACTGAGGAAATGTGGAGATTTTAGGTATACGTTTACAAATATAAGACAGCGATAAACTATATAATGCAACTCTGTGGCAAAAACGGTTTGTTTTTTATTAAAATATGAGGTATTATTCATGCTTGGGGTTCTAAAGAATAGCAAAAAGAATTATCCATCAAAGCCAATAGTAACGGATGTGAATATAACAGTTAAAACCTGGCGCGGAGTTATTTTTCTGCCACAAATTCACACATTCCCATTTTATAAACATTATTTGTATGCCCAAATCATGAGGGGGACTAGAACTGCAACGCTATGAAAGAATCGTTATAAATGATAATAGAACGAGATTACGCTCAATATTATTTTATTTATTTACTCTTTGTACTGTAGGAATACCTGCTAAGGGTTACAGGAGGTTAGTATTAAAATTACTTATTATTGCTGTACTAAGGAATCAAATGTCAAGCATTTTTATGGAAGCATGTCTTAACATAACATCAGTTCTTTCGTAATTAATGGACCAATGTTGAGGATATTTTGACCACTGTAATCTATGTAGTAATTTAAGCGTATTGTTTGTTTTAAGGCTACATGTGTTCGATTCATAAATGGTTTAAGGGAATATGATCCGGTGACTTTTAAAATTTATTAGATTACGAAATACGTGAAAAATACATAGCCTCTGTCTTTTTTTCTTTTTCAAACTACTGAAGCCAAGAGAACATTTCCATTTACGTTACTTTAAAACCCTGACAGTCGTTATGCTAAATCAATCACTATTATTTCAAAAACCTAAACATTATCCACATTTCTGTAACAATTAATTTGTTTTATTCAATGTTACTGCAGCTAAAGCTTGGAACAGGCTTCCGAAAACATTAAATTTTATAGATCTCTCTGTGGCTTTGAATCGTCCTCTGACCCCGAATTAACTACAGACATAAAACAGACCAAGCTAAGTTAAATTTTAGAACAAGATTTTAACCGAAAAGTCATGAATACGCTCTAACTAGGCTTTAGCGATGTTTACTAAATCAACATCTAACATTCAACAATTCCAAAATTTACTTGTGTCATTCGCGAAGGATAGCAATGTTTATCGACGATAAAAATCACAAATTAAGTAAAGGAAACCGTTGTTTTTTGAGCAGACCAGAAATGTGTATCCTCCAATGATGGCGTTGGCCGTTAATGGGTTAAAAAGTTGTCAGACGTCATTTCTCTGCTAGACCTAGAAATCATCCCATTTATCTGAAATTTCAGCATGGGTTATTAAGCTTACTTTATGTTCTTTATTATACTCAAAGATAGTTTTAATTCAATTTGGTTTAATATTATTAACTTATTTCCGTTTTTTGTTGACATACTCTTTCAAATGTTATTCAACATTTTATTTGTTAGTTTGTAGTTGTTATTCTATCAGTAAAGTCATTATGTGTTTTCAGAATACTGATATGACTCTTTGATTTGAATTTTCGTTATTGGTGTATTCCTTTATTTTTGTATTAATAGCAGAAATTTTGTATTATCATGCGTTCCGGGTGTAAGTTGCCACCCTGGTGGAGTTTTCTGAATTTACTCAATTGCTTGAGATGTATCCCGGCATGGTCCCTTGTTTGCATTTCAAAAAGTAAATGTAAATTTCTCTCTCCCCTTCTGTGGTAATGTTAGGATATCAAGTGATGAGACGGAAGAGTGGGCACAGAGAAATGCAAAGTAGCTAAAGTGAAATATGTGAATTAAATAATATTGCAAGGGTAGGAATAATTAAAAATTCAAATTTCTTAAAAATCACGAAAACGCATTAACCGTCTCTTACAATTTTGTACTAAACCTATTTCTGCATTCCCAGAGCAAAGCGGAGAACAACGTACATTGGGATATTTCATCATCAGACGGTGATTCCCACCCAGGACTTTAATAAGTTATACAGTTGCTAGCATAATGAATATATTTCATCATTTTATATGGCTCATTGCCGTATGTGATATTCGTAAACGTCAATATTCGACTGTACATCAGAATTACTTGATACCATCTTCTATGGTGCATTGGGATTGACAACTGCTTACTTCCCCATTTCGTCTTTCCACAATGGGCTTGAACCAACATTTTTCCTTCAAATCACAATGTATTTTGTAATCAACCGTCATTGGTATTTAGGGTACAAGGAAGATATAAAAAATAGGAGCCTTTTCCTTTTTTATGGATGTATTTTTTATGTAATTTATGTAGTTGTTGGAAACGAGAAGATTTGTAATGTCCTTTTTTGTTGATGACTAGGCAATTTTGGCTGATGATCAGGACGATATTGAATATATGTTAAAGGAATTGATAGAAACATAAAAAATGGGGACTCAAAATAAATAATGAAAAATCAAGATACATGGTCATAGAGAAATATGGGAATGATCTAGAAACAGAAATAGGTATACTTCGAGTAGTAAAAGAATTTAAATATCTTGGAGTGACTTGGAGTAATTTTTATACCTGACAGAATATGTAAATAATTTCCCTATACACCAACAATCAGGACAATGTCCTACAAAAATAAAACTACTTCAAGAAAAATATCGTCTCTTTTCCGTTTCTTTTATGTTAAATTAGGAACGTATGTATCATATTTAATGTTGCTGTTTGAAATAGGTGTTTGATGTTTACAAGTGTAACGTATTTCATATTATTCATTAATTTCGGTGTATAAATAACATTCAGCCCACAAATTTTATATAAAAAGTTTTCCAGCATTAGATTTATACGTCTTTAAAGTAACATAAAATAATTATTATTATTATTATAAATATTGCACAGAGGTAATTTATATTTAATTTAAAGTATAGCAAATATAAAACACCAATGGTATAATGGCAAATATAAAACGCACTGGTAAATTATGAGAGTTTTAGAATTCTACAAGGTTCTAATTTTTTTAGTCCTAATAGTCGAGCAACTTCTTAAGAGCTTTCCTAAGAGTTCAATTTACAGAATTGTTTTGAACCGAATAAGGGAAACAAAACCATGGCATTTATTTGTGTTCAATGCGTGTGGATTTGCGAGAACATCTTACATTTTGTAAATTGAATGTTTATTTTTTGCTTTTCTGGTGACACCGGTGAAATAATAAATGTTTCTTTCATTAGAATGTCTCTCTATTTAATATCAAGATAAAAGTATGACAATTTTATGTAATATTTGGAAATTCAAAGTTTTAAATGAAAACAGCACTTTGACCGTATAATTCAGTGCTTTGTTTTCTATCCACACAAAAACATTTAAAGAAAAATGTGAAGTCGGTTTTAAGAAAATCTTCTTTATGTAATTTTGGAAAATCGACACGATTTGATTTAAATTAATGCGGAAATTTCTGACATTTTGACAAATCTGTACATTAAACCATTTTAAGTGTGAAGGCTAAAGAATATATTAAGAAAATAGTATATAAATTCAATAAAGGAGGTACAGGAAAGATTTCAAAACTTTTTCAATTTACATACATTGATAGATTTGAGTATAAATAAGAGTTTTGCCGTGCTTATAAACGCAGGGTGTTCTAATAATACAAGAAATTTCAAGTTAAAAATGAAGGTGGTTTTGAGAAATTGTAAAACCGTAAAATAAGTTGAATACAAACAACTCCCAAAAATAAAAAGACCACCTTCCAATTGGCAGGAGGTCAATTGATAGGAAATCTGTTTTTATCCAACCCAATGTGATGTTAAGTCGCTAGTGCTGTTTGCTCGATTGAAGAATTGCAGTACTTCGTTATTTATCACGATATCTTTAGATCCAACATTACATTATCATTAAACTACTGTGGTACCACATAGGTATTAAATAGTTTAAGGCAGAAGGAAAATTAATTCAATCGTGGGACATTTGCGCAAGTTAAGGCTAAACAGAGAAAAACTATGTATAGACGACGAATTATATAACCTGCTTTCGAAGTCGGTCAAGGTTTCACAACTTATGTTTAAGAACTCTTCATCCGTTTGAGCTTCCATAGCAATGAGAGACTGAATTGAACTTTGAATGCAACTAGTTGTCTCTCAATGATTGATAAACGTATAATTTGTTCAGAGAAGGAATGAAAATATTTACTCTATAACACACTACTCATAACTGACTTAAAAATAATACTCAAACTCATATTGAAAACTGAAACTTCAGAGCCTATTTCGCCAAGAAGTACGTTCCTTCATTTTCACATGTTCATATAAATTCCTTGTTGGTAATTCATAGAATGTGGTTAGACAATAAGAAAAACTTGCGCACTCGTTTCTTCCAAACATTACCTGGAGGATCAAGATGGATCAGATTGGATCAGAATGGAACGGATTCCTTCAAAAACTCTAGAAGAGCGGATTTTCAAAATGACGAAACAGGCACTAAGGAGCCCATTGTGTCAAGTTTCCGTAACAATTGCATTGGACCGACGTCTCTCTGTCACTGTATTCATTCATTAAACTTCAGACAAGGGTGTAGACGATCACTACGACCATTGCCGCCATTGGTGATTATCCAAAGCAAGAGAAAACGGTATTCACGATTCGTTTTAGCCACGGGTTTGACCAGTTGCCACCAACCGAACAAAGGAATGCATACACGTAGCACTTCATCTTGTTCGTCTAATTGGCGGCATATTTCATTAGCCATGAGAACGGAGTTGTCCTGCCTCTTCTGTCTCCTCCTGCCCCTTCAGCTTGCTCTTCTTGAGATTCGACCTCCCGATTGCATTCCGTATCTTCGACGTTATATCACAGGATTCACCAAACCGACACGATGTCAGAAGTCGAAAGAAGTGAATCTTCAAAACTTGCATGCACACTAGCGCGTGCAAACTAGCACTCGGATTCTTGAGGCACGATTCATCACTAATTACACAGCAGATTCGTCACAAAAGGCATTCATATGGAGCACTTCATACACTGGGTGGTGGTGAATGGGAGAATCGCCACAACGAACCAATGTTTCCCATCACGGCTAGTACAATGAATGACAAAGAAAGAGGGCGACCGTGTGAGGGCGGCGTTGAGGTCTCCGCGCCGAGCGCGGCGGGGGCGTGGCCTACCTGTAGTACGGGAAGGCCTGCGGCACGTGCAGGTCCATGGGCATGGCGGCGGCCGCCGCCACCGCCGCCGCCGCGGCGCCCATGGGGGAGCCCACGCCGTGCGCGTGGTGGGCGTGCGCCGCGCCCACGTAGCCGTGCGCCGCGTGCGCCGCGTGCGCCGCGTGCGGGTCGCCCGCGCCGCCGCCGCCGCCCGCCTGGATCATGGCGGCGTGGCCCGCCGCGGCCGCCGCGGCGTGGTGGTGGCCCAGCACCGCCGCCGCCCACGGCGACGACGCGAAGCGCCCGCGGCGGCGGCGGCGGCTGAGGCGGCGGCATGGCCGGCACTCTCTCACACGCGCGCGCGCCCGCACTCATGGCTCGCCCCGGCGGGCGGCCTCGCGCTGCGCTCGCTCGCCCTCGCTCGCCCTCGCTCGCCCTCGCTCGCCCTCGCTCGCTCGCCGCCTCGCCTCGTCCGCGCGAGGTGCTGCCGTGCCGCGACAGGCCGCTCGGCGGCGGCGCCGCGCTGCGCGGGCGGCGGGGGCGGGGCGGGGCGGGGCGGGGCGGCCACGCCGTTCGTCGAGCGCGCCGCGCGACTCTCCCCGTGAGGCGGCGCGGGGGTGAGGGGGCGTGGGGCGGGGGTGGGGACGGCTCACGTGGCGCCGTTGAGGAGCGCGGACGGGCGACGCAGCCGGTGCAGGCGCCGCGGGCGACTGGGCGACTGGGGCGGGCGCGGCGCGGCGGGGGCGCGGGCGGGGAGGGGCGGGCCGACCGGCCGGCCGGCCGGCAGGCGCGGTGGAGGGGCGGCGGTGGCGACCGCGTGCGCGCGTGACGTCACGCGCCACGTGACCGCGCGCGCACGGGCGCCACGCCCACCTGCGGCGCGCGCGGCTCCGCATTCGCCGACGGGCGCGCGGCCTCCGCCGTCGCCGCCCACCGCCCCGCGCCCCGCCGCCCCGCGCCGCCACGTGCTCGCCGCACCTGCGTGCGCCCACGCGCCCCTCCACGCCCCTGCACGCCCTCCACGCCCTCCACGCCCTCCACGCCCCTCCACGCCCCTCCACGCCCCTCCACGCCCCTCCACGTCCCTCCACGCGCCTCCACGCGCCTCCACCCTCCACGCCCCTCCACGCCCCTCCACGCGCCTCCACGCCCCTCCACGCCCCTCCACGCGCCTCCACGCGCCTCCACGCGCCTCCACCCCTCACGCCCTCCACGCCCCTCCACGCCCCTCCACGCCCCCACACCTCCACGCCCCTGCACGCCCCTCCACGCCCTCCACGCCCCTCCACGCCCCTGCACGCCCTCCACGCCCCTCCACGCCCCTCCACGCCCCCCCCCCCCTCCCGCCCCTCCCCCCTCCCGCCCCTCCCCCCCCCCCCTCCACGCCCCTGCACGCCCCTCCACGCCCCTCCACGCCCCTCCCGCCCTCCCCCCCTCCGCCCCTCACGCCCCTCCACGCCCCTCCACGCCCCTCCACGCCCCTCCGCGCCCCTCCGCGCCCCTCCGCGCCCAGTGTGAATAAGCTGATCGTGAATAAGCTGATAAGTCAAAATAACTTAATTTTACAGGTGAGCAAAAATACACTTCAAACAAGTGCTGTAAATGTGGGGTTAATCATATTCAAACAAAACCTACACACAAACGGTTTCGTTTGAATATTACCTTCATTTTAATACTATTAATCCCTGATTTACTTCAGTTGAAAGTGGTTTTTTGTTCACCTGTAAAATTAGGTTTATTTGACTTATCAGCGTATTCAAGGGGTCAAAGATATATATCCTCATTACTACGTTTCTTTGGCGGGACCCAAATTCTGTTCGTTTTACGACGAATTTCGTGTTAAGCGAGTTCGTGCGTGCTAACGAGAGTTTACTGTAGATCAAGTGTATTTCGGGGTAGTACTTGTGGACTAGATCCGTGACGTATTGATTGAGCGTGTAACACTGAATGATCGCAGGCGCTACATAATAACGATGCTAACTGGTTTGATTCGATTTATACAATGGCAAAGCAAAAAGCGGGTATCGGGTTCAAAAAAGCCACTTTGGAGTTTTAGTTATTCCAGCTACTGTTCCTCGAATTCATGGGTTCGGGAATGTATCGTGCAAGCAGTACTTCAATGAAACGAAATTGGCAGCGAATACCCATGACCTTATTACTTTCTAGGGTCCATTTCCCATTCTTACTTACTCTTCTGAAGATATTCGACAAATAATAATAAACTGACACCTGTACAAAATATTCACATACTACCTATTAAACTTTGTTCCTAGTCTGGTATATTTTAACACATTATCCAAAATTTGTACAGTGTGTGAAGCATAAAGTGTACGCACAAATTGAGACATGTCCAACTTTACAAAAATTGTGTTTTCCCCTGAACGAAACTTTCAGAAATGAGGGTTAGCTCAATCTTATCGCGTGCCCTTCATTTATTTCTGCCACACTAAGGCGGGAAGCAGCGAAGGAAAGAAGAAATATTCGAATTTTTTTACTCTGGTTAGAAATTAACTTTGAATACAATTCAACATGATTTTTTTAGTATTTTGGAAAACCACTGGAAGAACATATCGTAATGACTATCATACATTTTTATTCAATAGTTTCATGCATATAAATTATAATTAGAACGCCTAATTGTCAGTAAGTTCTAGTGCATTGTAATGGTATTTGAAAGCGAGAATCTGTTACAGAATGATGAAAGAGTTTATATTTTTAGTGTTTAAACATCATCTTGAATTCGTATTCATTACTTGTGAATTATTTAGAACCTTGGATTGCCAGCATAAACCGTTCTAGAAACGTGCTCTTAATCCAAAACTCTCATGTTTCGAAGCGAATTTTCCCATAAGAAATAATTAAAATTCAGATGATTTGTTCACAATACAGAAGTATTGATTCATATACAATTACTAATACAAAACGCTCTGAACTTACATTGTAAAAATACCTAGCTGTGGGAGACGATAGAGTTTACATGAAAATTGACTGGACATGACTATTGGCTAACTGGAATTGTTTGGTGCCACTTTCACTAAAAATATATCCAAGTCTATTGCTTTAGACTCCGGTGACATTACACTGTCATGGAAAGATCCATTGCTCGCACTGGTAGAGCCTTGTGCACGTGTTTTTCTACAAAATTTTGAAACTACAGTGGATTCCGGTTACAGTGAACTCAGATGTAGTGATCTCTCGGTTACAGTGAATTGGTCCCGTTTCTGTGAACTGATACCTGGTCCCGTTTCACTTACATTACAAATAAGTACAAGAAGATTCGGTTGTAGTGAACTCTGAATCTCGGCATTAGTGAACGTTAGAAATAGCTCCTGGAAATTAATTCCCACCTGTAAAAAAATGTCGTCTCTGAGTCACAAATTCCAACATTATGCGGCTTAGAAACATCGTCGGTCAAAGAACATCATCGAAGCAGTCTCCCTAGGGGAGGACGCAGCGGACATGGAGACCTTACCCTCTCAGAGGGACCTTGTATCGCTCAGTTTCTCTGCGGAATCAAAGGCCGCGTCCTGCGTGGGCTACAACTGGCGGCGGCGATGCGCGATTGCTTGCTTCAGTTTCAAGCTTCATGTTACTTGACATTCCGCGCAACAAAGCGCGGAGATCTACTTCAAGCCGGGAAGCTCACGACTGCCACAGTCCCATACCCTGACGACATCCTCTGCGCCGCGCGGAAAAGCGATCGATTTATTTATTTATTTTATTTTATAAGTTGAAAAAAGGTAAAACTGTGTATGACGTGCTATGGGGACAAGTGAATTCTATACACGTTTTCAAAATTCTGTGATCCCTACACTAAGTCATATACTACTTGAATTTTGAATTAAAAAAAAAATCATTAGTCGCTTGCGACATGCCGCTACTCGTATGTTTTTATGGCGAACAAAAGGGCCTTGGAGAGTGGGACGGTCAGTGCACATACGAGGTACATCCTTAAATACAGAAACGTTTGCAGTGCAGACTTAGGAGTGAACGTAGTCTTTACCGGTAATGACAAAGCATAAGGTGTTTAGTAAGAGATGACCGACATTATCGGCGAAATTCAACGGAGGTTTCCATCAGCGGAAGTCTGTCGGGGATACGAACATAACCAAGTCCATTGCGATCCCATTTGACAAGAACCTCGTGAATGCGATGCACGGATCTTCTAGGATTGAAAAAAACGATTGTGATGAATAGACGGCACCAATAAAGATGTTCCAACAGTGCAAGAGGCACTGAAGGTTGTCAAGTCTACATTACAATAGAAAAGTGGACAGTACAGAATGAGGAATGGATAGAGCAAGTCTGGAGAGGGATCTAAAGAAATTATTAATGGAGAATGTATGCAGTAATTAATTGAAAATAATTGAATTTTTAAGGTCAAATAAATATATTGCAATATTTAGTGCGTGCTTTTAACCAACCAACAAATCGAAAATCATTTGTTAACGTATTTTTTTGTGTCTCTATAATAATAAAATCATTGTTGAGTAATTCTATTTAATTTTGACCTCATCCAAACCGGATATAGTGAACCAAAACCGTTTGTCCTAACAAGATCACTATAACCACAGTCGATTGTATTCCTAACCACGAGGGCAGGGCTTGCGACAGAAGGCGTTATGAAGTTGTCCTACACTTCTGTTTGGGCAGAGAGGTAATTGCCCTTTTAGGAACGCGTCTGCAGTCCTCACAAATCCGTGACCTTTAACACCCGCACGAACTTGAGAAGTGTAGTGTCTAGCAAGCAGTATCCTGCCCTCCCTTCCCGGCGACAGAACGAAGGACAAAGAATTTCTCAGGCGAAAAGGTTGGAAGAAAGTTCTTCTCGGCTACTTTTCTCGCATGCGTAGCCCAAAGTTTTCGAACTATAAAACTATGTAATAAAAATGTTGTATAAGAATAATTCCGTTGCAGGAGTGGGAAGGGGAAGATAATATAACCAGTTCCATTCGTATTTCAAAGTATCGCTCGTATATCGAGTTAAAATATCTTCAAAAATGTTGTTCGTCTATCCTCTCCCCTTACACACACACACACACACACACACACACACACACACTAACATGCACTACACTACCACATACACGGGAGATCGGCCAGGAGCTTAGAGCTTGTCCCGGCTGGTGCGGTGCCCCGCTGGTGGGAGAGTCCTGGTTAGAGGGAAACCGCACTAGTCGACGGTAGGTCGGCGCCGGATCTCGCCAACCAGCGGGCGAAGATCACCACCATCTCCCGAGAAAATCATGCACTACACTTACGGGACTAATGACCAAAGCCGTGACGCGCCCGGAAACACGAAAAAATCAATCAATCAATGGAAGACATCCGTTGAAAATTGCAGTTAGGAAAACAATGTGTCAAGTAACTGTTTCAGGACGGCGTTATTCATGAGGTCGTTTCCGATTTTCTTTTTTGTTTGTTAATTTTGTGCAGGTGAGACATAAGAGATTGGCTGGGAGTGAAAAGGTATCGTTATGAAAATCATCGAACATGTGTTTGGTGTTTACGTCTGCAATGGGATTTGCGCAGGAAGTTGATTGGAAATTAGACGCTGCTTGCTTTCTCTGGGTTGGTGTAAGCAGATTACGTATTTGAATACAGTGGATGGAATGGAGAGACAAGAATGTGGGAAGTGTCTAGAGAGATTCATAAGTTAATGAAAATTCTACTCAATCTGGTTCAACATAAATTGAAAATTTTGCAAGTGATTTTTTCTAGAGATAACGCTCCATGCATGCTCAGTAGCCGAGTTTTCCGGTTTATTGAAGTTTTCAATGGAGTAAGCGAATTCCTTATTATTTATTATAGGGCTGATTTTAATGAAAGGTTCTTTCTTTTCACTTTAGAACAATGCCATTTAGTTTAGACATGAATTTTATGTTATGACAAAAGGAAATGGCCAAATTCATATGTATTTTTTTGTATTTTTCGACGATTTCGACTAATAAGTTATTTTTTACGTTTTACCGTCATTTTGAAAGCATTTTTGCTGATTTAATAGAGTTTAATACAATTTTTAAGGTAGGCCTACTTTCTTCAAATTATATTAACGAGGTGCAACAGATGTTCTCCATAGAATTTCTGAGTAGCTTATTCGATTTCTTCGCCCAGAAATTGCAATGTCAGCCGTTTTGAGAATAATCTAAGATTCCTGTGACGCCATTGTCAGTTTGTCCGACTTTGGAATAACTAAAGACAGATTTTCTGGTAAAGAACAGTCCAAACCAAAAGTTTGCAAGCTGAATTCACTTGAACAAAAGGAAGAAGTCTCGATTACATCAGTAACATATTCAACAACTTGTGTTGTTCACCTAAACTGGTTTTGATCACATTTTTACGTCATTTTTCTTTGCTTCTTTCTAAATGAAATATTTGGGAATTTGAATTCTGCGATGAGTGTGATACACATGTCAGAATGAAGAGGCTTTACGGTATTTTCTAGGCTTGAGGTGTTGAAAGACAAAAGGAAGCCATGACGAGTATTACTTTTGATAATTGCTAACTCCATCGAATTATACACGAGGATCTGTAGGATCTATAAACTTCCAAAGATACGGAACCTATCTTTCTTATCTATTCGGAGATATGACACTTGTCTTTTTCGTCTAGATAAAAGGACGTTCTAAAGCTTATAACCATGATATTGTTACCTACTTAATAAGTACTGTATTTAAGATCATTCGCATGACACCACTTTTGTGTTCCAATTGGGTAGAGAAAGAGGCAAGATTATTTAGAGGTCATTTCTTGGATAGAATGTTGCCAAGGAATTTATATATTGCATTTAAATAAGAATATTTCCTTTTCATTATGTAAATATAATTCATTCCTTTCCCTTTGT
Source organism: Teleogryllus oceanicus (assembly GCA_964035755.1). NCBI lineage: Eukaryota > Metazoa > Arthropoda > Insecta > Orthoptera > Gryllidae > Teleogryllus > Teleogryllus oceanicus. Next base: position 1,652,570 of record CAXIVR010000014.1, on the reverse strand, counting down.
AATTGATAATTTGCAATAAATAAATAAATACTCGGCCATGGGTTTACATTGGGTGTGGGAAACATCAGAGTGCGAAACTTGGAAACCTGACGTTTCTTTTATTACGTGAATTTATTAACATTAACATTTACTGCTGTTCACTCATAATTTTTGCACATCCATTCCTTGATATATCTCATTTGTGCTGCTTACATATGAATGTTTTAGCCACCAAATTAGACGCCGTCTTCGGCATATTATAAAAATACTTTACATGAGAATGTTCTTAAATATTAATATATCTCCAATATGTATGTTTAATGTATTCCTTTGTTTTTAACTTAAAAAATTAATGCTTATTGCCAACCGCTTGTCAAGGCTTTTGAAAATGCACATGCTAAATGTGCGAAACGTTAAGCACAAATAAATTTATATATCTTATATGAATTATACGTCTTAATTCCTGGTATCATCGTAGATTGATCCTATTTGGTCCAATAAATTTAAAAAGATCCATCTTTCTACAATAATAATAATAATAATAATAATAATAATAATAATAATAATAATAATAATAATAATAATAGTTGAGTGCACGCAACAAAGAGGAAACAGTCAAAATATATGCAACCTCAGGAGACATATATTCCTTTGGAATATTAAAATGGACCAATCTAGAATTGAAGAACTTAGACATAAAAAATAAAACAAAATGTAAATCGAGAGCACATCACCCACACAGTTCAATTAAAAGGTTCCATATGCAACCTTTTAATGGCGGGAGGCAGAGGGACACTTGTGTCACCAGCACGCATGATTTGCGAGTGAAAAAGCTGAGATATTACTTTCTCCCAAAGGCAAAACCCAGTGAGTGGTTCACTGCAATTACAAAAACACATTATAGGGCTACACGTCTTAAACTGTCCAAAATAATGTCTGATCCTTTCTCAAAGATCCTCTCAAATGAACAAGTAGAAAAATAGAGAAACAAAGTCCTCCACGCTCGTTATAGAATCACACTACAAAAGAGTGAAATAAATCTGCAAGATTATTTGTCGTGCCTGCAAACTGGTAATATTTTTGCGGAAACGGAAGCTTCTTAATTGCGATACAAGATCCCAAGATAATTGATACGAGAGCATATTGCAAGTACATCATACATGAAAACTTACAAAACACCAAGTGCTGAATATTTGGTTAATAGGAGGAGGGAATCGATCCACATAGTCTCTGGATACTCAGCTGTAGCACCGACACAATATCTCGATAGGTATAATCGTGTGGCGAAAGTAATTCATTAGGCTCTCAGGCCAAATTATTTTGGCGATGAAGCAAGCTCCATATTGCTCTTTCGAACCGTAAGAGAAGCAATAACTGCAAACTTCACTGGAACAGCTCAAACAGATAAACCAAACCCGAACAACATTTCTGAAATTGTACTGGCTTTGAAGACGGAAAAAAACTTACATAATCGACATGGTAGTTCCTCTACCAGCCATTGGTGCGTGCCATTGGTAGTGAAATCAAATCTACGATATGTGGAGTATGACAAAAATAATGACAAAAGTACCAGTTGTTATGGGTGTAAAGGGGAAAATCTCCAACAAGCTCAACAGCAGTATTGACACCTTCAATTTGAACCGTGGAGTGTATTCATCCATTCAGAATTCAGAGATTCTGGACAAATGCAATATTGTTCGAAGAATATTGGGAGAATAGGAGGTGGAAAAGATTTAGAAATGAAACCTTGCAACCTTCAGCTGAACTGACCCGGAGTAAGACGACTGCCTCCAAGAGAGTTAATAACTATAATAATAATAATAATAATAATAATAATATATTGTGATGTGCTCCTTTGGCATTAATATAACATGGAGGTATCATCGACTCAGGAGACGTTGATCCTGGTAACTTCAAGGCAGTTTATCAAAGAAAGGTACAGAAGTATGGAGAAGTAGCGTGCATTCTCAAATATAGTGACGTATCTTATGTTTTAATATATAATTTAATATCTCTCTCGAAATATTGAACATCAAAACTACCGTCTTCGGCAATATTCAAAAACCAGTGATTCTGAGCAGATGTTCTATAATAATCAGAAAGATACTAGGTACGTACGTTTCTCAATTACGAAATAAATGTAAAATTTATAAGTTTGTCGAAGTCGTTTCCCTTTGTCGAAGTCTGTTCAATTTGTAAATTTTCAAAATTGTAAATATTGTGACATACCGATATGTCACGTTAAAATAAACTAACATTTATTTGTAGACAATATGGTGGAACATGCATTACGAAATATCACGAGAGCTAGAGCTTAGCAACGACCGTGAATAAACAATGTAGTTTTTGCTTTTTGTAAATGCATTAACGGTTCTGGATGCCGAAAGTAGAAAATTTAGGATTGGGCGAAGAAGTTTAGACGATCAAAAGGTCAGCTACACCAAAATATAACGAACGTATGGATTGGCTGGGTGAGAGAAGGACGGTCAAATGTTATGAAAAAAATGAAGGTAGTTTAATACGAAGTCTTCGAGGGATGAATCATGCAGGAAGATTTCATTCTGCTCGGCAACGCGCTTCTGAACTGATCGTAGGTTCGTGAGAGGGAACGAGTACAATCTAGATAGAATTGGGTTATCAGTGAAATTTTAAGGACAGTGAATGATATTGCAGATATTTTCATGTGGAAGCAATATTGATGTATAAATTGGAACTTTGTCGGGAGTGGTAATCGAGTTCGGGACTATGTCATAGGACGTAATCGGGACTGATAATTTTGATAGTTTGAGACCAGCTTGGATAGGGGTAGAAGAGGATTTCGTGGAACTTTGGACTACGGCAAGCTCGCAAGATATTTCGACTGAGAAGTCTACGAGGGACATCAACGAAGAAAAGATAAGTTAACCGTGGTATAAATTGTAAATTGAAAGAGATCTTGATCAAAGGCCTAAAAATTGTAAATTCACTAAATTGTTTGCTAAAAGCGTAAAAATAAACTTTGTTGAATTTTGTTCTTTAGAAAAAAAGTGATCTTTCATTTAGTCAATCCAAACAGAAATGAACTAGGAATAGAATCATTCTATTTCAGATTCCCAGGTGCGCTGTATAGTCGGCGGATCCTATAATCCATTATAGAGGTAATAAGGATTATAATATATCGTGACCCATTGACCCAGCAAGCCGGACGCTAAGATCTTTAGCAGATATAAATGTAGAGAGAGGAAATTTTGAATATCTCAATATATATGACCTACAGTTGTTGTATATTTATGTAATTGTAATTTTAAAAAGAAGTTGTCATGCTTTAATACAAATGTATGTACGACACTTATGAAATGTACAAGAAAGAAGTGAACAAAAGAATCGAAAGGAAAAAGTATCAATTTTTTTCTAACAGGATTTCTCGTAATATTTTGCTCACAATATCTACATTCGTTTCATATCGACTGTATTTTTTCCAGCATTCTCTTACATTGCGATCTCTCTACAACAGCACATTGTGTGTCCCTGTGCGTGAAGCATCAAGGTCTCGGACGACACCTCACCAGGGCTACACGCACGGAAGCGGCGCGGCGCGGCGATTCGCTGTCCCGCCCCTCGACTTCGCTGCCGCCACCCGCGCCACCTTTCCCTTTGCCGAAGCCGAAAACGCCTTCGCGGCCGTTAACGCGTTTGCTGCCGTAAACGCCTTTGCTGCCGAAAACGCCTTCGCTCCGTAAATGCCTTCGCTGCTGTAAACGCCTTCGCTGCCACCATCTGCGCCGCCTTCGCCTTCGCTGCCGTAAACACCTTTGCTGTCGTAAACGCCTTCGCTCCGTAAACGCTTTCGCTGCCGTAAACGTTATCGCCGCCGTAAAAGCCTTAGCTGCCGAAAACGCCTTCGCTGTCGTAAACGCCTTCGCTCCGTAAACGCTTTCGCTGCCGTAAACGTTATCGCCGCCGTAAAAGCCTTAGCTGCCGAAAACGCCTTCGCTGTCGTAAACGCCTTCGCTCCGTAAACGCTTTCGCTGCCGTAAACGTTATCGCCGCCGTAAAGCCTTAGCTGCCGAAACGCCTTCGCGTCGTAAACGCCTTCGCTCCGTAAAAACCCTTGCTGTCGTAAACGCCTTCGCTCCGTAAACGCTTTCGCTGCCGTAAACGTTATCGCCGCCGTAAAAGCCTTAGCTGCCGAAAACGCCTTCGCTGTCGTAAACGCCTTCGCTCCGTAAACGCTTTCGCTGCCGTAAACGCCTTCGATGTCGCCTTCGCTGCCACCGTGCCCGCCACCTTCGCCTTCGCCTTCGTCTTCCTTCGACACTACCCTCCGTCTTCGGCGCCGCCGCCGCCTTCGCCACCTCCGCCTTCGTCTCCGCCGCCGCCAACGCCTTCGCCTTCGCCACCTCCGCCTTCGTCTCCGCCGCCGCCAACGCCTTCGCCTTCGCCACCGCCGCCTTCGTCTCCGCCGCCGCCAACGCCTTCGCCTTCGCCAACTCCGCCTGCGTCTCCGCCGCCGCCAACGCCTTCGCCTTCGCCACCGCCACCTTCGCCACCGCCGCCTTCGTCTCCGCCGCCGCCAACGCCTTCGCCTTCACCACCTCCGCCTTCGTCTCCGCCGCCGCCCACCGCCTTCGCCTTCGCCACCGCCGCCTTCGTCTCCGCCGCCGCCAACGCCTTCGCCAACTCCGCCTGCGTCTCCGCCGCCGCCAACGCCTTCGCCTTCGCCACCGCCATCTTCGCCACCGCCGCCTTCGTCTCCGCCGCCGCCAACGCCTTCGCCTTCGCCAACTCCGCCTGCGTCTCCGCCGCCGCCAACGCCTTCGCCTTCGCCACCCCGCCTTCGTCTCCGCCGCCGCCAACGCCTTCGCCTTCGCCACCGCCGCCTTCGTCTCCCCGCCCTTCGCCTTCGCCAACCCGCCTGCGTCTCCGCCGCCGCCAACGCCTTCGCCTTCGCCACCGCCGCCTTCGTCTCCGCCGCCGCCAACGCCTTCGCCTTCGCCACCGCCGCCTTCGTCTCCGCCGCCGCCCTTATAAGGGCCCTCTAATGGAGCGGCTCCGCGCGCTCCCCGCGCTCCCCGCGGCGCGACGCAAAAACGCGTCTGCGAGGCGAGTGCGCGATGAGCGCTTTTGTCTCCGCGCGGGCGACGCCACGCCACGCCACGCAACGCCACGCCACGCCACGCGACGTTCGCTTTGTCCTCGCGCGCCTTGCCTCGCCGCCGCGCGCTCCTGCGCGCTCATTCACTCAATCAATCGGGCGCGATCAACGTCTAAGGCGCGGAAATCGCATTTTGTCAATTCTACCGTTCCGAACCGTTTCCTCGGGAAGCTATGTTACTAGGATTTTTTTTTTGTTATTAAACGTCGCATCAACATCTACGTAATAAGCGACAACTATTAGAGTTAACGTTATGGTAACTATGTAAATGAAACAAAATGGTGATGATAAGGGGTGAAAGGACGAACACAAATACAACCATGCCCGAGGCGAGACTCCAACCCGCGACCCTTCGGTCCGAGATCATTATGACACTACTGCCTTAGCGATCTCGGCCGGCATTACTAGGCTTTAAGTTCCAACGATGGCAGAATTTTCGACACTTGCTAGGTAGCCAGGTCGAATTCAGCCGCTGACTGGAAAATAATTCTATTATCTGGCTTCTCTGATCGGTAGTTGTTGTTTTTTTTCTTTCTTTTTTTTTTTTTTTTCCGATCAACACCAGGTGAATGCTTAACAAACAGACCACAGTCCGCGGACCGCGAGCGATCATTCCTCCCCTTCCCTTATCATAACCTCCCCACTTACGTACACTTACACTGACATGCACTACACCGGGAGTGGGAGCTCAGTGCATCAACTGATGTCACTGCAGCGCCTCTGACCGGGAGGTCCTAGGTTCCCACTCCCCATGGCGGCAGGATTTTCGACACTAGCATTCCATCTAGGTCGAATTCAGTCGCTGTCTGGAGGAGAATTCTAGCCGCCGGCTGCTCTGATCGGTAGTTTTCCGTGATTTCTCCGATCAACACCAGGCGAATGCCGGAGCAGTACCCTACCAAACGGGCCACGGACCGCGCGCGATCTGTCCTTCCTCTATCTTGTCCTATCCTCTCCCCTTACACACACACTTACACTAACATGCACTACACTACCACATATCCCGGGAGAGCGTTCGGGAGCTTAGAGCTTGTCCCGGCTAGGGCGGTGCCCCGCTGGTGGGAGAGTCCTGGTTAGGGGGAAACCCCACTAGCTGACGGTTGGTCGGCGCCGGATCTCGCCATCCAGCGGGGGAAGACCACCGCCATCTTACGAGAAACAAATATGCACTACACTAACGGGACTAATGACCTTAGCAGTTGACGCGCGCGGAATCACTAATCAAACAACATCTATATTACTAACTTCCAATGCGCGAAGAAATTGAAACACAACTATGCTGCTTTTGGCCATCGTGAGGTTTCTGGGTTACCGAGGAACTCGGGAAAAAATCCAAAACAATGTAGACTGTTTCGGTTTTGACTGAAGAATTGAAATATCTGATTCTGAATTCCGCCTATTTTCATTGTGCGAATAACGACTGAAATTCTCATACTCAGTGTGTCACTGCTTACGCCACAGCTGACATCATGTAACAGAAAGGCCCCAAGGAAGATGCCGCCCGCTCTGAAATATGTTATTCATGTATTGTATTATGGACAATCAACATTTTTTCTAGTCATGATAAGTAAAGAATTGTTGTAATGTACACAATACTATACTATACTGTACTATATATTATACGATGTTATTACAGTATTTCTATAGACTCTTTTTATTAAAATATTTTATCGGTCACATGTGTCTTTAGCCCGTTATCACGCAACCCTCCAGGTTTGTAAAGTACACTTATACCTACCTGTATGTTAAGAAGTTTAACATCCTTAGTAATGAAAATAAACAACCATCGATTCATCGTAAGTCAAATGTTAATTAATAAAAAAACAAAAAACCATGGCGATGTAGCAAACAAATCAGATACAAACAATTCAGAATAAACAAACTAATGTTCGTTTTTGAGATAATTATTGTTAGTTGTAACATTATTATAGTACAACTGTATATTAGGTACATTAACCTCATTTTCTTGGCATTCCACCAAATGAAACCCTTCTCCGATAATCATATTTACTGTCGTCACTGGAAGTCGACACGCCCACTTCCTCACCGAAAGTCATGTCTTTAGATATCTTTAGATTCAGGAGAATTATTTACATCCCTCTTTTCTCGAAACACGGTATATGAATATGGTTTAAATATATCAAAAGCAATACCCCACAATATCGTAGAAATGTACCACAGAAACAGAATTCATTTGTTTTCTATCATAGTAATGTAAATTTTCTCATAAATCATGAGATTTTATGATGACCGATAAAATGCTGAACTTAATATTGTCGGCACCGCTACGCTCGTCTCGATTTTAACTTTTGAACTCTGCAGTAATAACACTTTTAACATTACTAGGTATGTTAACACGTTGACTGCCAAGTCGATATTCGTGAAACTACCCTAGTTTGCCGAGGCGATAACTTCATCAATTTTGATCAGAAAAATCTCTGGTAAAAATTACAAATATTAATTCTTTCAGATCTTTCTAATGGTGATATTATCATGCGTGGTGCCATATGGCGCCACAGTTGCTTTGTCAGTTCGTAATTTTTCTATGGGCGCCATATGGCACCACATCTCTGGTGAAGTGTCGAAGGTTCCACACTCTCGTTGAACGATTTTAAAGGTTTGAATGAGAATAGCAGATTAAAGAATATTGTAAATAATGGTATTTATCAATTTCAATCAAATATTATTCATTTCTATGAAATGGTTCAAAACAATTAATACATAAGTAAGGCTTGTCTGGGCAAGTCTTGCATCTGGTTGATACCCGTGGTGCCTTGTTGCCTGCCTGAACTCTACCCAATGCTTTCTTAAGATTGGTGTAGCAACGACAGCAACGTCGTCTTGCGGTTCTGAAAAGAATAAATTCATTGTACACCTATAAACAAATTTTATTTTTTTGTATTGCATTTATCATTTTACCTTTTTTGGGTTTTTCCTTGCATGTAGTCTGATTCCTCCAGGTAATGGTTTGTTTTTTTGACGGTCCTGTCGACAGTATTATCTGTTATTCCCAGCAAATTCTGCACGATCTTTCTTCGAAACTCCTCTAGTTTCATTCTTCTACCAGTAGAGCAAGTGTTGCTGTACAAAATCCAAGCATTTACCACACAAGTTCCGAAAAGCAAGTCATCAGCTACTTTATGATACCACCTCACAGTCTTCCTCAGTGAAGAATGGTATGCAGCCAAAGTATCTGCAATATCTATGCCTCCTTTAATTTTGTTATAGTAAATGACCATCTGTGGCTTTTGATTTCTTGGTCATCTCTTCTCATTTTCCAGTTCCTTCCAAGATACCATTCCATTTTGTTGACATCATACACACTTCCCTTTTATCTAACCATTTCATAACAACAACCCCACTGTCATTTTCTTGAGATACAATTTCTCCTTTCTTCAATTTTGTGGCTACCACCTCACGAGGAAAACCTTTTCTATTTTTACGATATGTGCCTACGAAGTGCGTTATTCTGTGCAATAATGCCTCCGCCAATTCCATAGAAGAATAAAAGTTGTCCGTGCACACTGTGCGTCCACAATCAAGATATGGCTCCATCATATTTAAAACTACTTTTGTAGCCATGCTCCCTGATCCATCGGGCATAAAACCTTTCCCAGAATAAATTATGAAATCATACACATAACCCTTCTCGTCACACAGTTTAAAAATTTACCCCATACTTGTGTGCCTTTCCTGGAAGATATTGCCGAAAGTTTAGACGACCACGCCATGGAACCATAGACTCATCTATAACCAGAAATTCTCCTGGAGAATGTCTTAGAATAAAATTTTTCTTAATAGCTTCCACAAGAGGTCGAAGTTTGTCAGTTCTTTCTCTTGCTACTTCGTTGTCACTAAAATGCCAAAATCTCGAAAGAATTTGAAATCTGTTTCTTGGCATCGTTTTTTGTGCAACGCCATTTGAGTAGAGGGGTAATTTGCTCCAGTAACTATCAATAGAAGGCATTTTTACAAGACCCATCCACATTTTCAACCCAAGAAACTTTTTCATCTTGTCCTTCGTGGTGTCCTGCCATTCGTTTAGACGGCTGGTGCGTTTGGATCGAGATTTTTGGATCACCTGTGCTGCATTTCTATTTGTTTCCTCAACCATCATTTCAATTATGTCTTCGGATAAAAATAATTTATAAAAATCATGGGATCCATCGTCTCAGGTTCACCCTCCAAATTTGTGTTTTGGGTAAGAAGAAAGTGATGCTGTTGTCGACCAGAATAGTCGCTCCACACACTCACCCTTCTCGTACTAAAAGAAGCACCGTCCGCGCCGCCATCAGACTCAGCATCGCTATCAGGAGGTCCGTCTTCACTTACATCACTATCGCTGCTACTACTTTCGTGAGGCACAAAATCAGAATCGCTACTTATCCCACTTATGCTAAAATCATCACTGTCTGAATCTTCTAATAGCGCCCTAATATCCTGCTCTGAAACTCTCTTCGCAGCCATGCTTCCCTCACTAGATATCGACAAGAAATGTCAGCAACAGGCACTAGGATGAAACATCGAAATGAATACGGGGCACCTACACGTGCGGCACACATTGTTTTGCTTCTCCGAAGCGATAAGTCAGGTTCCGAAACCTGAGACCCTCACAGTCGCGCGTCTGCCGCGAACAAACTCGTGGTAGAAAGAACTGATAATAGAGACCACCACCAGGCAGACAACCGCAGGATAAGTAGCACAGACGAAAAGTGAACTTCTCTCAATAGAGCGAAGCACTAATAACACATGTATCAGTTTTCCAAGTCTCAAAAATGATCAGAGAATTCAAACTGACGCGAGCGCCATATGGCGCCACGCGCGCAACAAAGGAAACATAACGTGTGGTGCCACATGGCGCCACGTGGCAGTCAACGTGTTAATAAATATACTTTATTGTAGAGTTATTAGAGAGTATTTTATTCGTTTCTTGAACAGGATTCAAGCTACTATTAAAACAATATTTTGCCAGTTTTGTTCATTAATATTTTTGCTGCTGCGGGCCAATACTAAGAATAGAAGGATAGGCTCTCTTAGTTCAAATAATGAAACCTTAGACCACTTTCATGCCCGCCGTCACATTACAAGAAAATGTAACTGAAATGGAACGAATTTCCACGGAACCATATCTATGGTCCCGGTTTATTGTTACGTGATTCCCGGAATGCCTCCCCTCCCCTCGACCGCGCTTTCCTCGAGAATGAAGTTCAAAATCAGGCGCGAATGCTATTTACAACGTTGCCTATTTGCATTTCAACTGAAAATTGGATAAGCGTGTTCTTACAATTTTCCTGAAAGTGGTCTCTTAAAAGGGAACAACTAGAAAATTTGCTACTTAGGGGCTTTTCAATGGTCGGGGTGAAGGGTCTTCAAAGGTTTTCATTGGTCTCTTAACAGGGATGAATTTGCATATAGGTCTCAAGTTCCAGATCAGGCGCGAATGCTATTTACAACGTTGCCTATTTGCATTTCAACTGAAAATTGGATAAGCGTGTTCTTACAATTTTCCAACAACTAGAAAATTTGCTACTTAGGGGCTTTTCAATGGTCGGGGTGAAGGGTCTTCAAAGGTTTTCATTGGTCTCTTAACAGGGATGAATTTGCATATAGGTCTCAAGTTCCAGATCAGGCGCGAATGCTATTTACAACGTTGCCTATTTGCATTTCAACTGAAAATTGGATAAGCGTGTTCTTACAATTTTCCTGAAAGTGGTCTCTTAAAAGGGAACAACTAGAAAATTTGCTACTTAGGGGTTTTCAATGGTCAGGGTGAAGGGTCTTCAAAGGTTTTCATTGGTCTCTTAACAGGGATGAATTTGCATATAGGTCTCAAGTTCCAGATCAGGCGCGAATGCTATTTACAACGTTGCCTATTTGCATTTCAACTGAAAATTGGATAAGCGTGTTCTTACAATTTTCCTGAAAGTGGTCTCTTAAAAGGGAACAACTAGAAAATTTGCTACTTAGGGGCTTTTCAATGGTCGGGGTGAAGGGTCTTCAAAGGTTTTCATTGGTCTCTTAACAGGGATGAATTTGCATATAGGTCTCAAGTTCCAGATCAGGCGCGAATGCTATTTACAACGTTGCCTATTTGCATTTCAACTGAAAATTGGATAAGCGTGTTCTTACAATTTTCCTGAAAGTGGTCTCTTAAAAGGGAACAACTAGAAAATTTGCTACTTAGGGGCTTTTCAATGGTCGGGGTGAAGGGTCTTCAAAGGTTTCATTGGTCTCTTAACAGGGATGAATTTGCATATAGGTCTCAAGTTCCAGATCAGGCGCGAATGCTATTTACAACGTTGCCTATTTGCATTTCAACTGAAAATTGGATAAGCGTGTTCTTACAATTTTCCTGAAAGTGGTCTCTTAAAGGAACAACTAGAAAAATTGCTACCTAGGGACTTTTCAATGGTCAGGTGATGGGTCTTCAAAGGCTTTCAATGGTCTCTTAACAGGGATGAATTTGCGTATAGGTCTCAAGTTCCAGATCAGGCGCGAATGCTATTTACAACGTTGCCTATTTGCATTTCAACTGAAAATTGGATAAGCGTGTTCTTACAATTTTCCTGAAAGTGGTCTCTTAAAAGGGAGAAGGGTCTTCAAAGGTTTTCATTGGTCTCTTAACAGGGATGAATTTGCATATAGGTCTCAAGTTCCAGATCAGGCGCGAATGCTATTTACAACGTTGCCTATTTGCATTTCAACTGAAAATTGGATAAGCGTGTTCTTACAATTTTCCTGAAAGTGGTCTCTTAAAAGGGAACAACTAGAAAATTTTGCTACCTAGGGACTTTTCAATGGTCGGAGTGATGGGTCTTCAAAGGCTTTCAATGGTCTCTTAACAGGGATGAATTTGCGTAGAGGGCTCAAGTTCCAGATCAGGCGCGAATGCTATTTACAACGTTGCCTATTTGCATTTCAACGGAAAATTGGATAAGCGTGTTCTTACAATTTTCCTGAAAGTGGTCTCTTAAAAGGGAACAACTAGAAAATTTGCTACTTAGGGGCTTTTCAATGGTCGGGGTGAAGGGTCTTCAAAGGTTTTCATTGGTCTCTTAACAGGGATGAATTTGCATATAGGTCTCAAGTTCCAGATCAGGCGCGAATGCTATTTACAACGTTGCCTATTTGCATTTCAACTGAAAATTGGAAAAATATATTCTTACAATTTTCCTGAAAGTGGTCTCTTAAAAGGGGACAACTAAAAGATAGGTATTTAGGGGCCTTTCATTGGTCGGGAAGAGGGGTCTTCAATGGTCTCTTAACAGGGGTGAATTTGCATATAGGTTTCTGTGTCCGTTCCGTGAAATATCGATAGTGGATTGGGGATGCTCTTTTAACAGGGGTGAACTTTCATAGAAGTGTCACTGTACGCGTTCTGATTGTAAAATATTGGTAATAGCAAATAGAAAAACACTGAAAATATTAATACATAAATAATAATGACATTAATGCATTAGTTAGTATTTGTAATTTATCATTCTAAAAGACTAAATACGCCTGAAAGGTGTATTCAGGATCTGTTTATCTCCGTTAAGTTTTTCATCCAATTTCTCTTTATCCTTTGAATAAATGCTAGATGCACCCCCTGTCTGGCTTCTGAACATAAATGAAACTCCACTATTTGCTCACGTTTTCATAAACTCTCTGGCGGTCTTAGTGGGGAATAAACAGTAGTTATTTCATGTAATTCAGAGTAATCTCTGAAATCGTAGATTCATGAATCATAAGAGTAATCCATCATATTGCTCTCCACGTTCTCACAATAGTAGTCTAAGCCGATATCTCCTTTTGGCGCACATCAGGAATAAGAGCTCAAGTGTGTAGCTTATTTTCCGTGTACTCAGTCTTTATTGCACGAGAACGAATATTTTTGTTATCAAATTTTGACAAAATCACTCTATATCCCCATTCATAATTGAACATAATGTAAATATCGGTGCTGTGGTGACGATTCCAGAAATCAAGAAAACATGCAGAGATTGTAGTTCTCCCGCACACATCGTACAATTTTTTACTGCTTTTTTACATCAAATAACTAGACAAATACACAAACATAAGGCGTCAGGTCCAAACCGTAAATAGGTGAGTGTACAATTCATTGTCAAAACATTCTTACAGATTATACAGAGCGTTCAAAAGGTCTTTCCGCAGAGGCTGCCTCCGCAATGTACATAAATGTAACTTCATTTTCTGTGCACGTCTTCTAGAATTCAGTGGGAAATACAATTATTCAAATTATCGTTTCCATGTTGTCGCGGCTGGAAGTAATAGAGCCAAAATTTATTGCCTATTTATCCTTGAAAATAGATTTTATTACATGGAGTTTTTTTGTTTTTTTTCTCCCTTTCAAAATTTTATTGCTTGTTTATCCTTGAAAATAGATTTCATTACATGGGAGTTTTTGTTTGTTTTTTTTTCTCCCTTTCAAAAATTCAAAATTTAAGTAGTATATGACTTAGTGTAGGGATCACAGAATTTTGAAAATGTGCACACAATTCACTTTTCCCCATAGCACGTCATACGCAGTTTTTAACTGTTTTTTGACGTAAAATAAATTTAAAAAAAAGAAAATAACAATCCAACATCCTTTAGGCGGAAACGGCAACATCGCGGGCTTGATCAGCGTGACAGTGGTCGAATGTTATTCCGAGAAGCGCGCTCGCTGCAAGTAAGCTGTAGTTGAAATAAAAATACCTGATCGCATTCTTAAGCGATCACCGCGATGTTGCCGTTTTCGCATAAAGGATGTTGGATTGCGGAGACGACCACTGCGGAGAGACTTTTTGAACGCTTTCTGTAATAATGTTTTGACAAAACATTGTATCCTCACTTCTTTACCTATATTATGTTTATTATTTAATGATCCGTGCAATGGTGTAGATCCTCGTTTTTGTTGTCGCGGATACTTCGTCTTTCCGTATATTTATTTGTCCGAAAAATAGGCGTAACTCTTACTAGTTCAATAGACAATGAATTGAATTACAGGATGTTGGATGACTTGGCAAGAGAGGTTGCACGTGATCTTAGGTGGGTAATTATTGAGAAAAAAAACGCTGAATCACTTTTATTATAGAGCATCAGAAGATGGCATATACAGATCTCATAAATGTTTCCAAGTTCTCAGGCATGTAGGATGTGCGAAGATGACTACTTTTTTTACAATGAGCCTGTAGCTGTGAATTTCAAATAACATATATGACATTTTCCCCCGATTATCAGGCATCTGACCGGGTATTAGTATGTGTCAGGTACAGATTACTACTGACTGGAAAAATGTGTAGCATGAAACGTCAAAATATGTACATAAATGTGTAATTAAAACATTAAGTATATGTAATAAATATGTAAAGTCGGGTATAATACTTAAAAAATATTATAAAACACATTTACATAATACGAAATTACATTTATAAAAATTTTCGTAAACAAATTTTTATTTTCATAATACAAATGTTTTAAAAATTATTTGGAGAACATAAGTTGATGCACACTTTTCACCATACAATTGTTCCGTCAGTAGTCAAAGCTCCATCCATTGCTATCCAGGACTGTACTTTAACAGCCAAACTAGACGCAATAGAAGGAAACAACAAACTACGACCAGCAAGTAATCGTTGCAGCCAGCAGCATCCTCATCGGAATGTCACATTTCTGGGATCGCCAAAGTCTCTCTAAAATTAAGGTTAAAGGTCACGATTCGTGGTATCAGTGATCATTTTCACCTTTAGGTGTAAAAAGTATCTCCGTCACTGACGCACACTTCCCGCCACTGAGAAACCCGAAGCAAGCGCGCCGGCCTATGGGAACATACAACCGCCTATTCACGTAGCATATCTAGGGTAGACAGCACGTCTTAATAGAGTAGGGAAAATGCTGACTTGAAAAATAAAAAAAAATATGTAATATAGTACTAAATAGTAAAAATATGTAACGAAAAAACTGGATATTGTGTTAGTAAGGTAACGATTTGTCAAGGTTACACTTTTGAGAACGGTAAGTACAAAGACAAAAAGTATGTAATTACATTAAAATCCGGTCTCTACACATTACATTTATGCTGTCAGAACGTGTCATGTCAAACACCAGCGTATGATAAGTTGCCTACCAATTAGGGGCAAATGTCAAATGGGCAACATTTCGTAACGGATTTTTCATCACATGTTCAATGATATGTTATCATCTTAGACCTCCCTACACGCTATATGTATATATATATATATATATATATATATATATATATATATATATATATATATATATACACACACACACACACACACACTTTCCTTCCTCTAACTCATGGTGTAGTTACAATCCAGGTTTGTGGGTCTTTGATACCGAAAAATTGATTGACGGCCAAACGTCTGTCTGTCCGTCAATCAGATTTCATTAAGGAAAATAATTCTATCTTCAAAATTATACATGTAGGAATACTCCCAAAAAATCCTTTTTTCAAATTTTTCGAAAAACGGAGATTTCAAGGAACACCACTCTCTTATGTGTTCTTTACGCTATTCGAGAACAAAGTGTAATAAAATAATGTGCCAATCTTTGAGAAAATTTTTAAAATTTTTTCGAGGCTTCCTTTAAATTTCCTTCAAAAATTAAAATATCCGTTTGAAACTCCCAAAAACCTAGAGTTCATTCAGCTCGTTTGCGTAAAAACGTAGTTTGACATGATGACTTTCTGTACCATAATTTGTACGACGTGGGTAGGGAAGTACATAACAAGAACACAGTCACGAGTGGGCTGTGTACAGTTTATTTTACATACGTATTCACAGTATGCACAGGTCCTCACTCGGAGGTGTTTGTCGGAACTAACTGCCTTCAGCCCTAAACGAGTCTTTTGGCAGCATCAGCGAAAAGCCAACTCGGCATCTGATGTGCCCTACAGTGGTGGAGAACCAGTCGGCTGTGCCCGAACTCAACGGAGCATCTCGTGCACACAGCACTCCGCGCCAGCCTGGGCGGATATGTTTTTGCAGTCCTGCTGCGAAGAAATCAAGAAAATGTTCCCACCCGTAGCTTCGCCGCGCTGCCTTATAAAGGGCCGAACCACGTGACCTCGTACGTCATCAGCCCCCACGCGCTGTCCTTGGACGCTGGCTCGTCATGTGTCACATCCTATAATCTCGACATCAGTATCTAAATTTAAAATCCGAGCTTATCCCCAGAATAATAAATATTAAAAACTATATATATATATATATATATATATATATATATATACAAATAACAATAAATACAAATAAATATTATAGTAAAAAAACAAAATTAAATTTCCATCTTGAGAAACTAGATATATTAGAAAACGAATAACATTTCATTACCATATGTTAATTCAATATATTTAACATATCACATTTCTGAAATGTTTGGGGGGCACGCCCCCAAGATCTCTTGAACCGCAAAATAATTCAGTTTTTTTTAGTTAAAATTTTTGTTCTTTAATTTTTATTTGTGTGTTTCATTAAAATTAAATTAAAAAATTGATCCATTGATCGGGTTATGATAAATAGTTTTATTCTTGCTTTGTTATTTGCGTTAGGAATATTTTACATATATTGATTATCTAAAAGGTGAAAATGGTAGTGATTAATATTATACACACACAGCATTCGACAGGTACGCGTGGTACTGACAACATCGTCCGCTCTGCTCGCGTGTGCGTTGTTAAATACTTATTTCCTTTAGTGACTATATAAATTACATATCAAGTATCATATTAAGTGAAATCTCATAAAACTGTCGTGTGCCTGCTGCCTTTGCGGGCGGCACTAGCCGAAACCATGACCACCGTAAACAACATCAACTTAACCTCAACTGCTGATAAGGCACAAACCAAATCTTACGCTGGAGCTGCTACCACTGATGTGTTCCCGACTAAGGATCAAGCTATTATCATTGAGGCGCATGAAGGGTTAACACTCAAGGACTATGTGAGTAAACTAATTACCATTATACAAGGAAATGATATTCGTTTTGTGTCTCGTATCGCCAACAACAGGATATGTGTATTCTTAAGCTCAAAGAAACATGCTGATTATATTACAGATAAATATAAGTCTCTCACTATTAATAATATTGAAGTAAGTGTCAGACCCTTACTTAGCAAACACATCAGGGTTATAATATCCAATGTGTGCCCTGTGATCCACATGAAGACATAAAAAAAGCTCTCAACCAACTTAATGTGCAAACTTCATCTAATATACCTTTTATAAGAGCTGCTATGACAGATCCTAATTTATCTCATATTTTGAGTTTTAGAAGGCAGGTGTTCATTCACCCTGATGAAATTCATAAATTACCCCCCTCTATGTTAATCCAATTTCAAGACACATCTTATAGATTATATTTTTCTACTGATAACATGACTTGCTTTAAATGTCATTCTGAAGGCCATATTGCTAGTCAATGTCCAAGCAAAGAGGACATTTCTAGCCCAATAGTAAATAATGGTTCAGAAGGTAATGATAGCACCTCAAAAGATAATTGTTCCCAGATCAGTCATTAGTACAAACTTCTAATTCACCTAATATGGATTGTGATAGCTTCCCTCCTCTGAACAAGAAAAGCTGCACACCAGATTCAACACCTTGTGCTAAGCCTCCCTTGAACAAAGATACAAAATGTACAGATCAAATTCAAAAGTCACCCATGCTCCTCTCCTCAACTGACCCCATGAGTATCCCTCCTCATAAAAGAAGCTTACCAACTGAATCCTCTTCCTTATCTGAAACAACTCACACTAATACTGATAATAAAAATCAAGAAAACAACTTGAAACAACCAAAAAAGAAAAAGAAGAAGAACATAAACATACTAGAATCAGACCAACAAGGCAACAATCCTGGAAAAAATTTGGAAGACATGCTTAGTCCAACAAAAGCTCTTATTGACAACAATCCAAGTTCTTTTCCCTTAACATACAAACAACTTCAATTATTATTAGAAAATGCCTTGGGCGCAGTTGATCCCATTGCTATAATTAAAGATTATTCTAATGACATTCCAGCAATAATTAATATGCTTAAGGAAACTTATAAAGTATTAACAGATAGGAGCCTGAAAGGTAGATTTACTAGACTTATGAAGAAGCTGCTGAAACAGTTACCTGATTCAGACTTGTCTGGAGTGAATCTAGTATGGACAGCACATAATAATCTTTGTATAAAATCTACGACAGACAGTAATCACTCATATCTTTACCAATAAATTGAAACTAAAATCATGAAAATTGTTCAATGGAACCTTAATGGATATCACTGCCGCCTAGAAAATCTACAATTACTGTGCAACAATATTAATCCAGACATAATATGTCTGCAAGAAACCAATTGTAAATTTAATTACTCAGCTCATCTCAATAATTATCAGTGCTATTATAAAAATAGAACAAACACCGAATATGCATCTGGTGGAGTGTCCATATATGTCAAATCATCCATTCTGGCAGACAATATCCAGATCAGGTAGAACTTGGAGGCTGTTGCTGTGAAAATTACCTCACCTATATGTTTGTATATATGTAACTTATATATTCCCAACAGTCACAATCTTGAATACTCGGAACTTAATGACATCCTTCAACAACTTCCTAAACCGTTACTGATTACAGGTGATTTTAATGGTCATCATGCAGTATGGGGCTCATACAAGATTGACAAAAGGGGAATATTCTAGAAATTTGTGGAAGATTCTATTTGGTCATTCCAATTAGCAATGGTAAACTTGGTGTATTCGATCTATCCATTGCTTCGACTCCTTTTGCCCAAAAATGCACATGGAATGTACTGGAATACCCATACGACAGCGATCATTTTCCAATTATTATCGACATCGACATCCCTAGATTTAATAACAATTCCTTCCCACCCTTTGATAGACTGAACTTTAATAAAGCGAACTGGCCCTTGTTCCAAGAAATTATCGCTTCGGACCTGACCAACTTCCAGCTCGAGGATGATATCAATCATGCTGTTCAGTATTTTACTAATATTATCATGGAAGCTGCTCACCAAGCTATTGAAAATTATCAAATTAAATGCTACAAGAAGAGAGTTCCTTGGTGGAACGACGAATGCCGGGATGCCATTAAAGCAGCAAAACATGCCTTTAATAGGTTTAAAAAGAAAAGTTCCGAGGATAATAAGATTGCTTATAAGAGAACCAGAGCCCTGGCAAATAAAAAAACGAAATTGAAGAAAATTGCAACTGTCTAAAATTAAGGCCATTCAAGGCAACAAAGTTTCCAATGACATTCAATATTTGCAATCTCATAATGGTATCATAAGTGACTCTGCCACTATTGCCAACACTCTAGCTAAGACCTTCCAAAGCAACTCTAGCTCAGCCAACTACGATGAAGAGTTTGTGAAATCAAAAAACGAAATTGAAGAAACCTATTGCAACTGTCTATACCCACCTCCAGATCGATCCGACATTCTTAACGTACCAATCACTACACAGGAATTAAATGACACAATAAATTCATCTAATAACTCAGCACCTGGACCAGATGAAGTATCCAATATTCTTATTAGAAATCTACCCACTGAAGGGCAAGAAGTCCTACTCAAGATATATAACTATATGTTCTCATGTCAAACCTTTCCTAATACATGGAAATTGGCAACTGTCATCCCCACTCCTAAACCAGGTAAAGTAATCCCATCAATTACCGCGTCGAGCATAGACGAGTACCTCTTGAGCATTTACTCATAATTGCATTTGAACATATCCTATCAGTGGTTCTGTAAGAAAACGGGTAGTCATTCAGAACACACATTGGTCGTGAAGGGCCTGTAAAGCGCAGCTGATGGTTCATTTGGTCTAAAGAAGATGGACATGCTAGCTAGCCTGGTTCTGTCAGCGGTAACATACTGACACATGCCAAGGCCGCCGCATTGTTCGAATGCTAACTGCGGATCGTCATGGGCAATGACGCGGTAGGAGTGTGTACGAGAACCAACCCTAACCGTTTGCTGGAAGCTACTGTGATCACACGGGCCACTCGCCAGGCGTCTGCGCAGTTAATCTCAGTGCATTCCCCCTCTACTGAATCACAAAAGAAGTCTCACGTCACGTAGTCGCAAACCGTTTTTTTATGTTATTCGGTGTTTAAATTTGAAGAATTGTACGTTTATTATTTTTATTTTACTCAGATAGATAATGGAGGGTTTCAATGTGTTTTGTTAGAATCTATAGTTGCTGGAGGTGAGGGAAATAAATCATTATTGATTGGGATTGTTGATTCCGCTGAGCTGGAGAACATGCCCTTGTTTAGGGAGCTATCAAAATTAAAGAAATTTATAACTTGTTGTTAGTTATTAAACGTTGTGATTGGTGTAATTTGAATATCAAGAGTGAGCATCAGTGGTTTTTGTTAAAAATTGCTGAGCACAAAACACAAAACTAATACGTTTAACATTTAATTCCACTTGAATGAATTCAGAATGAAAAAATACAAACATTCTGTATTATTGTTTGAAATAGCCGTGCCAACTTATTGATGGAAGAAGATAGCGCTGTCTTTTGGCTGAAGTAAGTCAACTCAACATTTTAGTGTTCTTGGTGAATATCGAACTTTATCCTCTGAATCGTGTAGAGTAGTGCGGACTTGGACTGAACTTCTAAGAGATGTAACAGGAACATCGGCACCCTAGCACTTTTCCCCATAGCACGTCATACGCAGTCATCATCATCAGAGTTTACACATATTTCACGTTTCATCATTCACGAATCCGTTGCACCATCGACGCGGCACAAAGACCACGCCAAAGCAGTTACGTCACTTCGCCTGCAACGTACACGAAGACGCTGTAACAACATTTCACCGTCGTTCTATACTCTTTAAAATAATTATTTTACATTTAAATAAATTTCATTTTTTAATTCTTATTAATGATGACGGGAGGCAAAGAATAAAGGCGTGGGCAGCAGAGAGACACAAAAGAGGTCGGTCGGAGGCAGCGCGAGAAGGGAGCGCGCGCGGTGGGAAACCGAAAGGGGCCGCGGCGGAGGCGTTTTCACTCGTTTTGGGGCTCGGTGGCGCTGAGTGGGAACAAACAATTTCTGGCAACACGCGCGCGCGCCACGGGAGGGGTGCAAGATGTACGGGCGGAGCGTGCTTCCCCTTCCCACCCCCGCCTGCTCACCCGCTATCAGATCGAGATGGCATCGCGCGCCCGGCACAGGCCCAGGCCCGGGCCCAGACCCCGCCACGGCGACGGCTTTGTAACAAGTGTGGGCAACGGCTGCGCCGCCCAGGCAATATATTGTTGTGATATTGCGTTTTTTGTGTGAGAACACGACGAGAACATCCCGCCAGCAGCAGGCGACAAATTGTGTCCTCAGCAGCCGCCGGCTACCTGGGAACGCACCCCCGCGCGTGGCGGGGCGCGGGGCGGGGCGCGTGGCGGGGCGCGGGGCGGGGCGCGGGGGCGGAGAGGATAGAGAGGCTCGCTCGAAGGCCCACGCCGAGCCCCTCGTGCAGTTCGGCACTATCCACCGGTCCGTTGGCGCAGTTTCTTCCGAAATTGGAAGATTACTGTAGTTTTTAATGAAACGATTTTTGGACGTCGTACTGGGAGCGGTAGCTCAGTGCATAAACTGATGTTACTGCTGCGCCTCTGACCGGGAGGTCCTAGGTTCCCACTCCCCACGGCGGAAGGATTTTCGACACTAGCTTTTCAGCTAGGTCGAACTCAGTCGCTGTCTGGAGGAGAATTCTTGCGGCCGGTTGCTCTGATCGGTAGTTTTCCGTGGTTTCTCCGATCAACACCAGGCGAATGCCGGAGCAGTACCCTACCAAACGGGCCACGGACCGCGCGCGATCTGTCCTTCCTCTTCCTTGTTCTATCCTCTCCCCTTACACACACACACACACACACACACACATTTACACTAACAAGCACTACACTATCACATATTCCGGGAGACTGGCCGGGAGCTTAGACCTTGTCCCGGCTGGGGCGGTACCCCGCTGGTGGGAGAGTCCTGGTTAGGGAGAAACCCCCCTAGCCGACGGTAGGTCGTCGCCGGATCTCGCCATCCAGAGGGGGAAGATCACGCGCATCTCCCGAGAAAAAAACATGCACTACACTAACGGGACTAATTACCGAAGCAGTTGACGCGCCCGGAAACACGAAAAAATCAATAAATCAATCATTGGACGTCGTTATCATGTAATATCAAATCTATGTCATTCACCATTTCATCTACAACTCTCCAGAGTCTATGTTTTTATTTCATTTTACAATAAGAAAACACTCGTTAGCACGAACTCGCTTAACACGAATACTGGCATTTATAAAACTCGGTTAACACGAATTTGTATAACACGAAATCTAATTATTTCAATTCCTTGGAATTCGTATTAATGAATATTTACTGTATATTAATGAACAGTTAGACCCTGATCGGGATTGTTTCAACAAGACCTTCGTTGGTTTTATTGATTTAACGTAAGCATCAAGCATTTTTACGTCAATATTTAAAATAAATGTTCGAAATTCTGTTTCAAATTGTTTGTATCAAACATTGTAACGAAATTAAGAATTAATAATTATAATAACGGTTTGAGTTTTGTTTCGAAAATCTGTTTATTTTCTCTTACATTCTTGACTAAAATATTGTGTTATTATGAATCTATTAGAATACGACATTCATCGTAAGTACACAATAACACGTGAATGGGAGAATTAATATTGGTGGGATGATATGGAATATAAAGGGTTTGGAGCAATGTCGCAACGATGTTAGCGATAAAAATCCTGTAAAAAAAGATTTGATGTGAATACATCTATATAAGTGCAATTTATTGCACGTAACCAAAGAAAATTCGAGCGTATGCGACACGTGAGTAGTAGTTGAATTTGGATGGAAAATACTGCGTAAAAGTTCGTTCTTCAAATGATTGCTAAATGTTTATTTACTAGCACCGAAAAGAACTAATAATTATACTGGAAAAAGCACCAGTAGTGGCCACGGTTAAAAACATTTTCATACATTTTTCAAAATTCTTGGCCGTCAGCATTGAATTCAATGTGCGACACTAAATGAGACATACCTCCTTCCAGATATATCTTTGCCTAAGAAATTGCCAACTTTTAATTTGTTCAACTTTTTTATTATCTTATTTCAGCTTCGTTTTTGTTCCAGTAGTGGCGCCGAGACAATTGCAAAATTGTTCGAAGTGGTCAGATACTCATCTCAGTAATGTCCAATCGATATTATACCCCTTGGCGTTTTCGAGATCCAAAAAGTAAAAATAAATATCGGTTCATGTTTCAGTGTTGAAATTTCAATATTAAGACGTTTAAATCTTATTATTTACGTACAAAATAATGGAAAAGAAATAAACTATTTTCGTTCTTATCATCATCACTAAAACGTCAAAAGTGGAAGTTTGAAGCAAGTAGGAAGCCTTCAACTCTTGCATTTCAAATTTCGTGTTTGAGCGGACAACAGGAATCTCACTGCAACAAATATTCCAACCTTTAGTTACTTCAGAACTGTACACAATCATCTTGGTTATGTTGACGTTCAATATTTCTTACACGTCAAAGGTGTCTTCAGTGTTTTTTTTTCACCAGAAAAGCAAGAACACCAGTGACAACTTAATTCTTCTCCAAGCTCTTTAGGTCGTACACCTTGATCAGGTTCTGAAATAGATCTTACATAAAGGAAGTGCATCATCTTATATTCATTGCTGCTGTTCTTCCTTTTCCGAGACACCCCAACCCGATTCGTTGCAAAGGTACTCGGAAGAGTGTCCAACAAATGTGATTCATTCTTAGCTTTTCCTGGAACTACATCGACTCTCCGTCTTTTCTTCTGTGATCTGTGACTACCACTCTGACGACAGTTTTAAAGGTAATTCAAAAGTTAATCTATTTATCTTTAGGGGTGTCATCATCAGATCTCTAATTTGTAATTCGAAATTAAATTTCTTCGTAATTGAATGGCACTTCACATTTCTTAAAACTTACAAGATGTTCAATCACTTTTTTATTATCTTCGTCCAAAGCACTAAAAAATGTTGTCAAAAGTGTTGGACATGCACTGTGCAAATGTTGGACATGTGTAACGGGCAAGTATTGGCCATGCACTCTCTTCCAGTGTCTTGGAGCTAGTATTCCTCATTTCATTTTCAGTTAGGATGACTTTCCATTTCTTCTTGCAGGGGGCAAAGCCTGAACCATCCAGGGATTGGGATAACTATGATAACGATGGGGCCAACAATCTACTCTCATTGGCATTGGGTGCTTTGATCACTGTTGCATTCACATGGCTACTCCGAGTATCTCCTACAGAGCATTGTGGATCAGAGTGTTTTTTTTTTTTGCCCATAGCAAAACTTTTGAAAAAATCTTTTGAAAATGCACTGTATGAAACCACTCACTTGACCTATTGCTGTGTATTGCACCTTTCGGACCCCCAGAAATCCAAGTGTCCCTCATTGCTTGCAGCGATAAACCACAAGAAGACGAAGCAGTTCTATTAACGCCAAAGATAAAAATATTAAGGACCGACTATTAAGATGAAAATATTAAAGAGTTTATCACGCTGTCTGGATAATTTCATCTTCAACTAAATGTCATTCTATGTACCCTAGGTCATCGGTCAATTAAGTCTCGTCATAGTTTAATATATGAGTCGGAGGAACACCTTCTAAAGAACATTTTAAATTGCTAAAGTATGTTTTTAATTTATCTGATCCAACACTAGCTCGAGCACGAGAAATATTTTGAGAATTGCGTGCAGCAATGCGTTGCTTATGTTGTATGTAGAAAGAATGATACCAGTCCTCACTAGGTAAAATATCACTGAATTGTGAAACCAGCCTCTCAAGAGAATCCAGGAAATATTTTACAAACAGCTACAGATCAAGAGCGTCAAGAGGCGTTCCCCAATCGTCCCAAACCAGTACTTGTTCAACAATTTCTTCTTTCTTATCGCCATTCATTAGAGACTGGCGCCCAGCATTTCTTAAATGAAGACCCTTCACTTTATTTTCAATACTCCTACGAGGGTTATTGAACGTCTTGGTTGCTTTTTCACTACTCATTTCCTTTTTAATGACTGAAGAGACAAGTTGTAGAATAGAATCATCATAATTTCGATACCTGCGGCATCCCAACTTGATCCTAATAACTCTAGTCATTTTTATAATTTGTAAAACAATAACAAAAAACCCAAAACTTAAAAAACAGTAGGCACGATGTTAATAAAATGAAGAAATAGTAAGTTGAAGAAGGTGCCCCCTTTTAACCAAGATTCCTTGTTCACCGTTGCAAAGCGGTATGCACCTAAATGCAACAAAAAATCTATGTTAATAAAGAATTTTCAATACAGATTAAATGATATATTAATCAAAACGACTAGTTTTTACTTGCGTTTGAATAAACGGGCATGGCGAGACACTTCTGTACGCTCTCAAACACACCTTTCAACTAGACGTCAACAAAAACGTCGATAAAGGGATAATAAACAATTACAACGTTGAAAACACTTGGTAAGACCCTCATTTAATGTCAACTCTATGCGATGAAACTGTTAGCGCCTCTGTTGGATGTTTTAATAACTTTGTAGAGTGCTATACAGAATATTTTCCATGAACTGGCAAAGTTACCCCGAGTGGAAAAGTCACCTCGGTTTACGGTAAGAAGTACCGCATACTCAAGTGGTGGTACCACACACTCAATTGACTTTATGTGGGGATAAACCATTTAGATTTCAAAGCTTTCACTAGATATTTATTAGGTATTACTTTCGACTGGCACTAATCCAGGTTGGTCGGTGGTTGTAACATGTTTGGCATGCTTATTTCTTCTTCTTCTCATTTCACTATTTTATGGGTTGTTTATTGAATATAAGATGTCCATGTTAATATATGGTTTTCATGTTATGTGTGTATCTGGATAAGCACGCCAGGGAACATCGCTTATTCGTAAATGTATCCGGAAGAGAGGACATCTGAGAGCAAATATTTTAGTGATTTTTAAAGGATTAATTTTTATTCAGTTTTTTATCCAGCTCTTGTATGATTGAACGCAGGCAATGAAGTACGTCATCATAGATTAAATTGATATTCGTATGTTGACTGAAAATAAATATTTTACGATAAAACTGTGTCAATAGGGAAAGGATTCTCATCGTCTCCTATATTATTCCAGTGGTACACAAACCTTTCGCAGCTCTCACACGCAACCAATCTTTATAAATGAGGTCTCTAAAAAAGAGAAGTTCGCGGAGACGTGACGATTTGCACTTTGACTTAAAAAAATATGAAGGATTTGTTTAAAAATCACATATAAATATTCATACAACCCGCAACACTCGGGCGTATTTTTGAACTCCTAAACAAAGCGTTTTATGGCCTTAAAAACTAAAATTTTGAGTTCAAAAGCCTCAAAGAAACGTTTCTCACACCATAATCTGTAGGATGGGATCTTCTTGAACATTCTATTACATTTTTGCTGATTCGATGCTTCTCGATTCTACTCCACCTGTTCAGAGTCCGTAGAATCTGCAACTGTATGTGAAAAATTACTAAGAAAGGATTTTTAAAATTCATTTTTTAACAAGATGAAAAAGGATTTGAAGGTGTCAGGATTGTTTTAAAAATTTGGTTTAGTACAATCAGCAATGTCTAAATGCATTACATATTGCGGGTTAGCCCTTTATTGCACTTTATCTGATCATCTCACAATTCTATTAATAATTATTCCATAGAAATATTTGAATTGTTTGAAAATACAAAACTATTGATGAAAATGTCTGACTTCGTGGTGTAACTACTGTATTTGTACAATCTGATTCAATCGTTCAGCAAGTACTGTATAAGTGATCCGAAGCCCAAGTCCGCATCTTACTGCACTAATACCATCCTTCGAGATACTGTTATTCCAAAACAGAATTCCCAGCTTCTAATGTTTGCAAAGATCATAAAGTAGTATGTATTATGACTACGTTAAATTTTGTCCCTGTAGACACACAACTCTCTGATGTCAGAAAGGTGAAATTTCAAAATTGTCGTGAGACCAGCCAGCGGCCAGTGGCACATTGCCAGACTTGCTTTCCGTTCCGAGGACATCCGCGATTCCCCTTTCATTTCAACGTGTGTAATTAATTCACAATCAACAGAAACGTACAGTTTTGCATTTTTTGCGAAGAACGCCATGGAACATAACGCATATTTCCCGAGCGTGGCGCTGAATGTGTGGCTGTTTGAAGCATTAGCTGCACTGTGCATTTAATGCATTAAACATGGGAGGCCATCTGCGCCGGGATGGATGGCCTCGCGGGGGCGGGGCGGGGGCGGGGCGGGGCGGGGGCGGCAGGGGCGATTGTAATGGCAGAGAGGAGGCGTACGCGTAGCCACATCAACGAAACAACGTGATCGCAATGTTTGTGTTACTCATTATCTGGATCTATGATGGCGGCCCGTTCACATATGCTGCGCGCGGCCCCCGCCGCCCCCGCCGCCGCCCCCGCCCCGCTGCGTTATGGCCGCGCGCCCCCTCCGCCGTGCACGTGCCTCGCTCCCTCGGAATATTTAATTCTGTATTAAATTACAAGCAAGGTAGCGTCGAATATACGAAGATGGACGACCGCGTAACTCTGTGCGAGATCCTCCACTGAGGCACATCCTCGTCCGAGAGCACAAGTCCAATTGTTCTGTTTCGCTTTCCTGTTTCTCCTCCTTTTGCTATCGACTGTTCCGTGCAGTTTTTGAGTTATGTTCGAAATCAAGCAAATCACAAGTTCTAAGAATTGAAATGAAAAGTTTAGTGCTATGTATTTTTTTTTAATTGCATCGACGAAAAATTCATTCACCCCTTTGTAAACCGCCGAGTTAATTCCCTTAGATACATTTTTTAAAACCTGGAGATGATTATTTGAGAACAAGCATATAATGTCAATCTCTGAGAAAGGGAAAATGAACTGAGCGAAAATGGGTGAGATAGCTTCTGCCACTACCCGTTCCGTGAGGCCTCATAACCCACATTTCCCCGAGCAAGGAACTTCGGAAACCACCCCTCGCCGAACGCATCAACTGAGAGAGAGAGAGAGAGAGAGAGAGAGAGAGAGAGAGAGAGAGAGAGAGAGAGAGAGAGAGAGAGAGAGAGAGCTCTGCTATCCTCGTTCCTGATCAGCGATGGAGCGGTGTCCAAGAGCAAGACGTAGGCGGTTTGGAGTCCATTCGCTTGTCAGTTCTCACGTTTCTCTACATTTATATGGAACTTCCTGTCATCACTTTTACCCTTTTCACTTCGAACAAAGAAAGAGAGAACGCGTCGCGATAAAGCTTTCCCGCGGGCTCAAGAGTACGACGAGTGTGGGCATGCGTCACTTGTCATCTCTGTCATTCAAAAACTGGAATTAAACATTCGACATGGAACAGAATTCTCTGAAATTTCTAAAATTCAAAAATTCAAAATGTTTTCAGCGTGTTTCTACAACACTATTGAAGGTAGAGACTTGTCTTTTCAATGAAACCTATTCTTCAAAATTCCACCTTTAAATGAGATTATGTACAATATTTTCGAATTATGAATTATATACGCGTAATTTTGTGTAAAATAGAGATAATTTTACAAGCAAGATTTTCTCAAAACGGCTCTAATTTGTTTCCTCAATTTGTTGTACTAATAATAAATTTTGTATGGTGATAAATGCACTGACACGCTTGTTTTTCAAAAATCTCAAAAATGCAATTCCTTAAAAATATCTCTCACGTCGTTAATATTTACATTGCTGGTACATGCATACATTATTGCATTCGTGAGCAGAAGTGCTTAAAAGTATGTCTTGAAGTTTCTCGAAAACTTAAAACATTTCTGTAAAAGTAAGTTGAAAATTGCGCATTTTTAGAAAGGCAAAAATTATATTTTTCAATACTAAAAGTCTCCAAATGTTTCAATAAAAAATTGAATATAGAACTATGTTTTACTCTCCTACAATATTATTTTAGCCATGCATCCATTCTACTATAAGGAAATCAAAAACCTGAAAAAAATGTTTGTTAGACACCGATATGAACTACCCGGAAATACTAATACGAAAAAACTAACCGGCCCGGTGGGGCAATAGTCCAAAAATGCGTAATGCCGAAAGAAGTTATTTTCTCCAGATTTTCAGAGAAATGCGGTTTTTTTGGAGTCCCTTGTGTTTTGGAGTGTCATCACTCGGGTATTTAATTACGGTATAATAATTCTAGGCCGTAATGACTCAAGCACGGGATAATGCTTAACACGTGTCATCCAAGAGAGTGTTGAATGTCACGCAATATCCACAGTTTAATGTTTGAAGAAACTATGGTCAGGGTCAGAAGATTACTCTGTCGGATAGGAAAATCATAAAAGTTGACCAGAAACAACTTCAGCAAGAATTCAGCATGTATTATTCTTAACGAAATTTGCAAGTGATACACTCATTAACACAAATTGACAAATGTTTTGAACTTTATTTATGTAATGCACACAAAAAAATCCGAAATACAAAGCATTACACATACGGAAAGAAAACTACCATACGCATAAAATCTAAAATCAAAACTAATGGTGCTAAAACAGCACGTACTTTCTCACCCGTACTTTCACGCAAAATTACACGAAAAGCATTCAAATTTTCGAAAAATTGCACGTGGCCTTATTTCAACATCTATATTTTAAGAACCGGTTTCATTAAGGGAAAAAATCTCTATCTTTATAATTGTAGCTGTAGGAAGACAACGAAAAAAATTTGAATTTTTGTAATTTTCCAAAAATCATACTTTTTATCGAAAATGAGACCTGCTTCATTCTCTTAAATGTCGTTCATACTATACAAAAGCAAAAATTTAATAAAAAACGATGGAGCATTTTTAAACTGTCCCAGCAGCTTCATATAAAGTACTCCCCAAAATTAAAATTTCGGTTGCAAATTCAAGGGGCCGAGATATCAGTCAGATCGATTGGGGAATATCAATTTTGGAAACAATCGGCTGAACGGTTTAGTCGCTAGCATTGTTCACAAACGGACAGACAGAAGAACGGATGGACGGAGAGACGGACATTTTGCCGTCGTTCGATTTTCGCCATCAAGGACCCACAAAACATGGATTAAGGCTACAGCACCTGTCATAGGAATTTTGTTCTAAATCTAGTAACTGGATTCGTAACCAGGGTCCTGTATTAAGAGTTTTTCGCCAAAAATTTGCCGTTTTTTCGCGCGCAATTACATAATTTTCTCTCCACTTCGTAGCGAGAAAGAAACAAAAAAGAAAAGAATTCCAAATGGTAACAGATCACTCTATTTTTGACACAAGAAATATTAATTTCCGCTAATTTGCGCCTTTTTAGGTAGTAATTGACGTAGTTGGTTGCCATTTACTAAATTATGTTGAAACAAATTGCTTTTTTATGTAATGAAATATTTAAAGATCTAGTTAAACATTTTAAATATAACAATAACATCAACTTTCCCCATAGTTAAATAATCTGAGTCATGAAAAGAATCGATTAACTAACAATGGAAAATTGCATTAAATATTTCATCCAAATTTTACCTCTCACAAGCCTCACTTGCAGAAATGTATTTATTTCACATGCTTCAGTAACTTCTGGTAGTGCCGGGGTTCACTTTGAAATTTCCACCGGTAAAATGGCCTTGAGGGCTTGCGGCTAATTTACTTTCGAAATAACGGTTCAGTGTTACTACTCTCATTCCAGTATTTTCTGAAGCTACGCTTATAGCTCGCAATATAATTAGATGAAAAATCAAATGATACGCTGTGTGAGAAACAGCACCGTCCCTCGTTCTTCGTTGATTTCTTCCCTGCGTGACAGTTGGGCTGACTTCTTGGAAGTTCCACTTCTCGACGATGTCGTGATGAATCCAAAAAGTAGCTTTGTATTCATGATGGAAGCATACTACGTATCCTCTCCTTTGAAGTATATCTCTTCCTTCCTTCCACAGCGGCAAAGTCCAATGTAATAATTTTAATTTAATGCAATTTCCACCCAGACGTACAATGAATCAGAATGAGAAAGAGAACGAAATGAAAAACACTAAAAAAGATATTCCAGTCAGTTTCTCTATAAATACAAGACAAAGTCCCACGTGTACTTTATTTAGGTAGTACGCGTACTTTGTCGTGTTTAATTTGAAGTTTTATTTTTCCTTTAAAGATTTTGAATTTTTGAAGAACAGAAAATGTATAGAATGCAATTTACCTTCTCTCGAGCTTCTTTATATTCGTTTCTCGCACAAACATTGTACTCATTCTGCTTAACCACGGCGTACAACGATCATTTCTTCCTGATGTCTAAAAGACGAAAATAGTAGAGTCTGAAAATAGACGCTACTTTCCATGGTTCAAGTCGATTTCGTTTAAATCGGTTCAAAATTTGTAATTGGTTGTTTCCTTGAGGTGTGCACTTTTTTTGCGTTCGCTGCTTGCGCAGTGTCCTCTCCCTATCTCATGCCTAACCGAAGGCAATGGGTAGTGGCACGAATTCAAATGCTTGAAATAGCGAGCGGTTTCAGTGTTATAAAATAAGTGTTTTTTTTAACGTCCGTTCATCTGTCAGTCAGTGAACAACGTTAACATCAAAACTGTACACAGGAATTTCACTAATATTGTCATTTTTCAGACGTTTTGCCGACAATCGCATTTTCCGTATCACGGACATGAATTCTGGCTACACCACGTGTTCCAGGAAGTAATTTCCACACACAGCAACAGGATTTATCCATTTCCATTACCAAGGTCCGGCAACAAGACTTTTTCTGCCGGAAATTCGGCAGCAAGATTACATAACGTTCTCTTCTAATGAAGTAAGAGCGAGAAAGTAAGACCGGCATGGTTCTTTTCTCTCAAAATCATGTGATATATTTAACTATCCCGCGGAAAGGAAAAGAGGTTTGCTTGCGTGAACTCGTCGTTGTCCAGCTCTTCCCTCAGAGGGCTTTCCAGACAATAATTACGAGTATGCCGGCTGCCATCAAACTTCACAGTATAGAAGGACGTGTTCCACGGAGAGGCCTTATTACAAGTGGCACAAACAAAGGAGGTTCACCTGGAAGGAAACCATGAGTAATGTGAGACAATGGCCGACGCGAAGAAAGGTTAATACTGCCACCCCACCTCTTCAACAAGGGATGAGGAACTCTAGAATTTTTCGTAGTCCTTTATACATTTACATTGGAAGTGGTATTGTGCCACTCTTTATTCCATGCAACAAAACGCAGCTTTTTAGACATGCTTTCAAACCAGACGAGGAGGGCAGATGGAATGTCAGTATGTTACTGATTTTGCAGCTTGTCCAGAAAACTCACTAGCAATTATTCTTACGTGGCCCGGGACTCAAAACATTCTGGATCAAAATGAAGATGTAATATGATAGCGGATCAAGTACTCCGTGGGGAAAAAGACAAGAATTGCCGTACACACCACTGAAATCTCCGCATGAAACTACTCGTAGCAATTAGCCTGACTCGATGTGTTTTAGTGCCTAGAGCAGAGATAACGTCTTGGCAGAGAATACGCTTCAGAATGGGTGAATACGAAATGAGTGAGTAGCCATTCTACAATTGAATGCACAAGACATTCAATCGTTGATGGCAGAGACGTTACTGAGAAAGACGTGACATGATAAGCTGCTCTTAAATTCAAATAAATAAGGGGAGAATAATAAGTTTATAAATATAATATTGCCTAGTTTGGGGTCTACGGCAAAGTAAAGAATTTCTTGAGAGGAATTGGGTTGCGCATGTGTTTCTCATGGGAACGGAAGGGAACTTTTAAGTTCTCCAGGAATTTATGAAACAGGTTACCTAGAGGTTATGGAAGTAATTTTTTCAGTGGTAATTAGGCAGACGATAAACTGATGAGTTAGTTGTTCCAATCGTCCCGTAAGTTTCGTCCCATTTGCTCTGATGCAGGGAATGAAAATAATTGCAAGCAAGGTGACGGTGAATTTTATAAATTTAAATTGATCAAAAAGTAAAAAT
The DNA here is from genome assembly GCA_964035755.1 of Teleogryllus oceanicus. NCBI lineage: Eukaryota > Metazoa > Arthropoda > Insecta > Orthoptera > Gryllidae > Teleogryllus > Teleogryllus oceanicus. The sequence goes on along the minus strand of CAXIVR010000014.1, from coordinate 1,619,446 downwards.
TGCGTAGAATTATCTCTGGATTACCTAACAAAAAAGGAACAGACGAAAGTATTACGACAAAAATGTTAAAAGAAAATGATGAAATATTAGAAGCAGTACTATTGAAAATAATAAATAATTCCCTAGAAATAGAGATTTTTCCGGAGTCATGGAAAACTTGCACAGAAATACCAATTCCAAAAGTGACAAATACAATGAGAGCATCTGAACTTGGGCCAATAAATAAGCTATCCATGTATGAAAAAATATTAGAAGAAATAGTAAAGAAACAGTTAAATGTGTATATAGCAACAAATAAAATTATAGGAAATGAACAATCAAAATTCAGAGAAAAACAATCACGTGAAACTGCAGTACAGGCAGTTTTAGACGAATGGAAGAATAATATTGATGCAGAAAATAAAGCAGGAGTTATCTTCTTGGATATCAAGAGGTCATTCGAAACTATTGATAGGACAATGCTTATTGAGAAAATGTAGAAATACGGAATCAAAGGTGACGTTAAAAATGGTTTATTTCATACAAGAAAAAAAGTAAAATATAATAATATTATCAGATGAAATTAGCGTAGGTTGAGGGGTTCCGCAAGGGTCAGTCAATATTGTTTGTAATTGTAACTTAATCAAGTACATGATAAACCGTTTTGGGAATGATTGTAAAATTATTTTCTGATGACACGTTATTGTACGCAATACTGATGACACGTTATTGTATGAAACCATGACCATCATTGCCAACTCAACCAAAATGACAATAATGTCCATGGTTTCATTCATAATTATTTTCCATTGAAGAATATTGAATATTTTACAATTGTGCAAACCTCCAGGTGGCACTTTGGTTATTACCATGAATGTCTTTAATCAAAACTGACCCAATGAATTCAAATAAATATGAAATAATTAATACATATTGACCGGAATTACGTCAAATTTACGATTTAGTTAAATTTTCTGTCTAGTCTCAACTCCTTGCTGGAGTTGGTCTGGAGGCAGACATGAAGCTTGATCGCTTTGTATATTAGTAAGGAGTGTATGGTTTATATTACTTTGGTTTTATATTACTTTTGTTTTTCACATTTGTTGATTTAGATATATATGATGTTATCGTAAATTGTTCAGATAGTTGTCTTCATTCCTTGGGTTGGTTGTGCTTACTGTAGCCCTGGGGAAGGAATTATATATCCCAAAACGTTGGCGAACTAATGTGTTTTATTAATTGACCAATTCCGTTATCCACACCCCACAATTTATTAATGGCCGTGAATTCTAGAATGGTAAATTAATAATGAATGTTGAGAAATTAAATTTACGATTTTACATAGTGGAAGAAACATAGAAGTAAGAGAAACTAAATCATTCACAACTGGCTTAAAAGAAAAACAACGGGTATACAAAATTAAATATATGGGAGTAATTATCAATAGTAAATTAAATTTTGAAGATTATAAAGAGTACAAGTAAAGAAAACTGGAATAAAGATTAATATTTTAAACAGAATTGGGCAATATATAAATGGCTGTACAATATGTTTGATATATAGATCCATAATTGCACCACGTTTTGATTACTGTGCAATAATACTAATGGCAGCCCAAACAACTAAAAATTAAAAAACTTCAGACACAACAAAATAGAGCCATGAGGGTAATAATTCAATGCAATATATACACTCGAGTGCTACACATGCTAGACACACTGCATTTTATACCAAAAAAGAGAATTCATTACAAGACGCTAATTTTTCTTTTTAAATTAATTAAAAATCATATAACAAAATAATTAGTGAACAAAGTCCAAAGAGTGAAAGATAAAACAGCAAGGGAAATAAGAGGAGTACAACATTTAGTGATTAATTTCAGTAAAACTGCACAGGCAAAAAATAGACTATTAGAGAAAAGATTTGAATTATATAATCAATCACCGTTTTAATAAAAACTGTGTACAAATTAAAGAATTTAAAAGAAAAATTATGAAATATATAAAAAAGAAAATTAATTTTGTAAATGGTGAATAGAGTATACCTGTAGATATAAACACTGTACGTAAATATCTATTTTGTATAATAAATAGCCTCTTTCTTCTTCTTCTTCTTCTTCTTCTTCTTCTTCTTCTTTTTTTATTATTATTATTATTATTATTATTATTATTATTCTGCTTCTTAGTAGGCCATAGGCCTGTTTCATTCCTTGGATTTAAAACTTTTCGTGCCATCGTCGCCTCGGTCTTCCGCGATATCTTCTTCCCACATGTCTATTGTCTCTCGAGACCCTTACAATTCTGTCTTCATTCATTCTGTCAATGTGTTGATTCCATTCTCTCCTACGTGGTATTATCCATTCGGAAATGGGACTAATTCCGCATGTTCTAATGTTATCATTTCTTTCTCTATCCAAGAACGTTTTGTTCAAAATTTTCCTCAGTACAAGCATTTTGTTTCACCTCGTGTCTCTGCTGCATATGTTAAAATCCGTCTCACTACTGATTTATACATTCTTACTTTTTAGTCTTGTCTCAAATATTTGTTGTACCACACTGAAGAATTTAAGCAGCCTGAAATTCTGTTTCCTTTCATGACTATTATTAGAATTGGGAATAACAAATATCTGAGAAGGCTAAATAAACCAGATCTATCTGTACAAGTTCAAGTGAAGGATCATAGCTTCTATTCAGATAGAATTCCGGTGCGACAGGCGCCAGTGGCTTCGCAAATTCTGCACACTATTTTGAGACCGAAGGGTTTGAGAGGAAGCTGCGCCATAAATTATGCTGCCACAATCTAATAGAGGACAAACAACTGCTATATACAACTGCAGAAGACAAAGGCTGTCTGCCCTCCACAAAATAGCAATAAGGGAGCATAGATTTGGAAAGGAAAATCGCATCTTCAAGGAAGAGGGTGAGGGGTTGTCCGTCGGTCAAAACTGCTTGCAGATTTGCCAGGCATTCCTTTATATCGTAGAAACCAGCCTCCCTTGATTATCTAGGACTCTCTCGCCAAATGCTTTGGGAGCTACGCAATAAAATCACTTAACTATCAAATGAAAGCATTTTATTAAAAAAAACACTGGGTTCATTATATGTGATGTTCATTCTCATCACGTACGACAAATGTGGTCCAAATAAAAGCACTGAGATCACACAAAACACAGCTGTATTGTTCACTTGTACTGTATGATACGCGCTTCGGCAGAATATCAGACGAAGCAGCTCTTAGTGTTCTCCACTTTCAGCGCCACCGATTGCAATTTCTTTCCGTTCTCTAAACAGCATTTGAGTATGTGACACGGGTTGCGAAATAAACTCTGTAGAAAGGAATAGTGATCGGGAAAATATAACAGACTGATTGTAAACGTTTTGAAGTCTATACCAAAGAGAAAGTTGATAACACTTATTGTTTATATAAATACATAATGCATTCATATTTCGCAATAATAATGTTTAAGATATATACCTAACAAATACCCTACTTGAGGAAGAAAAATTGAAATAAAGTACATGAATAATTATTAAATAAATCTCTATATTCTTAAAATGAGGTACAATTTACTTTTGAATGTGTCTAAAATTAAATACTTATTTCATCATCAAAACATTTTACACTGAGATACCTTTCAAAACCAAATACACTTGGGCTTACTATGTCATAAAATATACGTCGAATATCTCTATTTTCCATTATAACAGTCTTATAAAATCTAGGTCAGTCGTAGTTCGACAGCGTTAGATGCAACAACTACTGCTGCGCTCTATCAGCTTACCGATACACTGTATCTCCAACCAAAACTTTTTTAATATTACCTAACAGTGTTATTTAAAGTGCTATCAGTGTTCCAAGCAGTGTACAACGTTTATGTGGCCGGCCTGCCGGCTGGCTCAACGTATCCACATGAATAAAGCAGTACCAGCCAAACTCAAGATGAATCCGTCACTTAACCTCCAAGAGCAACCCACGAAGTCGTACGCCGGAGCTGCAAATACTGTGAGTTTCCGTCAAAAGAACAATCTATACTACTGACGCATGCGAAAATCTAACTGTCAAAGACTATATAAGTAAACTAACTGAAATTGTTCCCCAGTGCCATTACTTCATATCAAGAATATCCAATAACAGAATATGTGTGTTTCTGAACTCGATGGTCAATGCTGATCTTATAACTAACAAATACCCTACTCTAATCATTAAAATACTACTGTTAATGAGACTCTAATTAACAAATTCAAGAGAATCATAATATAAATGTATACCCTTTTATTCCAAACGAGGAAATCACAAATATTTTCAAGAATCATGACATCAAAACTACCTCCAGTATATTTTTCATCAGAGCTGGTCTGTCTGACCCTAACTTCAGTCACATTATGAGCTTCAGAAGGCAAACATTTATCCAACCTGAGGAACTTCACAAACTCCTCAGTCATCAGTGATTGTATGAAGGTACACCATATAGAATTTTTTTCTCTGGAAAACATTACTTGTTTCAATTGCACATGGAAGGCCATACTGCTAGTAACTGCCTACAAAATATCCCCAAAGAGAATTGCCTCTCTGAAACTCCCAGTACAAATATACCAACTATCCCTTCTAATAATAGGAAGTACAGCCACCATAACTGAAACACCCACTCCCCCTCCACCAGTGACCCTATGAACTTTCCTCCCCTCTTAAAGAAGCCTCCCAATGAAACCTCTCTCCTATCTGAAGCAACAAATAAGTTAATGATAATAATCAAGATAATGATGTTAAAAACAAAAAAGAAATAGAAAAGAATTCTTCAAAACATGAAGAACTGGACCAAGATAGCAATCCTGATAAAACACTTAAAGACATGCTCAGCCCAATTAAAGATCTGATTGAAATGAACCAAAACTCCTTCCTCTGTCAGTGAATCAATTACACTTACTACTAGAAAATGCTCTGGCTCTGCTGATCTTCTAACCTTAGTAAAGGACTATTCCAATGATATTCCAGCTGTTATAAAATGCTCAGTGACATTTACCCTGTATTAAAGGATAGAATTATCAAAGGCAGAGTTTCCCAGAATAAGAAAAAAACTGCACAAACAACTACTGGAATCAGACACAGTTGACTCTGAATCCAGTATGGAAACTATCTGACACTAAATCTTTTAATTCAGGTCTCTTAAAGAAACACCATTCCCTCTCTAAATAAATTTCACAAACAAATGAAGATACTCCAATGGAATATTAATGGATACTATTGTCATCTTGAGTATCTGCAACTATTACCCAGATATCATTTGTTTGCTAGAATCCAATTTCAAGGCAAATCACTCAGCTAAAATTAAAAATTACCAATGTCTCTTTAAAAAAAGAACCAGTGATTATGCTTCTGGTGGAGTTATATTTTAAAGTTGCAATTTTTGATAACCTTATGATAAAATTTAATCACATCCTCCAGAAATGTCCCAATTCAATTCTGTTAGACCTTAATTCTTTGATAAGAAAAGATTTAGTACCATTCTAAGGGATAATTCTTACCAAAGTAATGATTTAAAATTTTGTAATGAAATAGGTATTTCAGTAAATATTTAACTGTATTAGAATAACGTAATCTTCCTTTTCCCGTTTGTAGTAATTAAAGTTATGTAATTTTCTACGTTTAAGTTTTATGTTTTTATATCCATATCATCTCTGTACTTTAACCTCAATTGTAACCCCAATATTGTAAAACTAAAATTGACAATGTAAAATATAATGTATTCATTTAGTCGCTAATGACCAGCCGTTGATGCGACTTAAATAAATTAAATAAAAATCAGGTCGAATATCTGTTTCTAACGTAGCTTTAGATGACTGGAAAAATTTAATTTTTCACGTTTGGTCATATATATTAAGTATCAATTCCTTAAAATTCAATTTACAAAAATACGTATATGATATTCTCTTGAGTTCAAACGTTTAAGAACGTGGCATAGATTGGTATATTTGTACTACGTAGCATTCCAGTCGCAATGTCAAATATCCACATTGCTCTATTTTACTTGTAATCCGTTATGTACGTTATGATACATGTATGTGTTCATGTAATACGTAACTATATAAGTAAATTGACTGAATTTCTGGATTTAAAGATGCAATAGTACTTCTGTTGAAGGGTTAACTGTCGCATACTATGAGGGGGCCAATGACACGGCATAGTTGTTTTTTGTGTGTTTCTTTCTTTCAACATTTGTGTTTAGGTAAATCTGTTTAGGTAAAGCTGTTTCACCTTTAGAATTTTGTTACTAGATCCTTTTGAACTCTTAGTGATAGTTTCGTTTTCAACGTTGATCCGATTATTTACAAATACATCGAAACCATCGCCAACCATAATCGCTTCATGGAATCCTCGCGATCTCGAACAGTAGACCTGCTACAGTCACGTTGAAATCTTATTTTGTATCTGTCGATGTAAAAACAGTGGTCTAAAGAGAACAAAAATAGTGATTATTGAACTAGCTTTTCTAAAAGAACGTTGCCAGCTGGGTCCTGCGGAAAGGACCGCAGGACAGAAAAATGTTCCAAATATATAGATCCTTCTTGAAATCAATAACTGAAAAAATTTTAACAGAAATACTGATAAAATTATTGCAATATATTGCGAAAGATATGAATTAACAGTTCTTAAATATAAAAATATTCTTCAATTATATTGCAAATCATTCCGATGTCCCTCCGCCCTTGGTGTTTTCCAGGTGCTAATTCTTTCAGGACCTTAATTAATTATCCCAAAAAATTATTAATTTGAGTTTCTTACTCCCGAAATTTTTTATCAAATAGCTTATTATCAACTTGACTTGGGGTTTTTCACAACTGCAATTAAATTGTGTTCCGTTTTTTAAAAAAAATTTTTTCCCGTATATTGTTTTCGCAATTCAAATAAGCAGAGCTTTAGTTTTATTTGTTTTGTTAATCAATTGTATTTTTCCCAAATTTCTAAAATTTTCCCATTTATTTTTAATTTAATATTTGGTGAATTAAACTTTTTTGTATTTCCAGATTTTTCTTTTTCAATATACGTTTTCATTAAAATGTTTTTTAAAAATTTTAAATTTTTTTACCATAGGCATCTATTAAATTTAATGTTAAAATAAACCAATTTGAAACCAACACTGATCATTAATTTTCCCCGTCTTTGCAAGAATTTTTAAAATTCACTTTTTTTTTTTGAAATTAAAAAGTTTTTAAAAATTTTTTAAAATTTTTCACAAAATATTTTGTTTTATTTTTTTTGATTAAACTATCTATATCACTGACTTAAAACTTTTTTAAGTCAAAAAATAAAACAACTAATTTTTTTTGCAAGGGGACCCAGCAAAGTTGGCACAACTTCTTCCAATAAAATACATCTAAATGTAAAAACCCAAATTACTAATATATCTAACAATTCATCCATCGCATTTATGACCCCAATCTGGGGTTTCCCTTTTAAAATATCGATAAAAAAAATTAAATATTTTGTTCGAACTTTTTGGTTCCATGTTTTTTTCCCCAATAAAAAAATTCAAAGAAGGGTTTCTACCAATAAAAAAATTTTTTATACAACTCCTAGAAATTTTTATTCTTTTAAAAACCCATGAATATGACTTAACCAGGGGAAAAAAAACCCCTCACCAAAAAGAATAAATGAAAACTTTAAAACATTTATTCATCCCCCTTTAACCCTTTTCCCATTACCAAAAATCTCATAGCATTTTAAATTTTAATTTTTTCTATGATTCATAGCATTTTTTTATTTCTTTCCATCTAAGAGAAAAATTTTTTTGTAATTTTAACACTCCAAAACCCCCCTATAAATTTTAAAATTTTTAAAAAAAAAACTAAATGTCACTAACTGCAGATTCACGGGGTTTAAATTTTAAACCTGATTGTTCAAAAGTAAAATTTTTTTTACTAGCTTGCATTTAAAATCAAAACAAAAAAGGGGAGACGTCGAAATTCAAAATATATTTTTCCCGTGTAAAATAAATTTTTTTAATTTTAAAATTTAAAGATCACTTTCTGTGGCTTTATCCCGAAAAATTTTTTTCAAAAAAATTTGTCTTTTCCTCCATGTGATTAATGCCCCTAAGTAGTTACCTAGTATTTTCCCAAAATTGATTCCCTTTCCAATCTTAAAATTCAAGGTCCTGGGTTTGGAAAGAATAATTAATTTTTGAGGAAATTGAAGAATATTAGAAATTTCAATTTTTTCCCCAAAAATGCCCATATTTTTTTTTTAATTTTTTTCCCTCGTTAGAGCAAAAACAAAAAAAACTTTTACCCGATTTTATAAATTTGTTATTTTGGGAAATTGTAACCTTAAAATATATTTTAAATAGGGGTTAAAACAGATGTATTTCCCCCCTTTTTTCGAAAAATTACGAAAAAATTCCAATTGTCGGGTTTTAAAATTTCTTTAAAATTTTATTTTTGGAACGATTTACAGGGAAAATCTCTGTTTTCATAATTATAGTAGTAGGAAGACCCCGAAAAAAATTAATTTTTGCAATTTGAAAAATCAGTTTTCAACAAAAAAGCCCTCACCTTTTAAAAGTCCTTCACCTTGAATAACAAATTTAAAAAAAAATAGCATTTTTGAAATTTTGAAAATGTCCGGAGCGTTTGTAATGCCCCCAAAATGAAAATGTTGTTTGAAATTCAAGGACCCCAATCCCCCGATCGATTGGGAATACACGGGGGAAAATTATTAAAAGTTTACCCCCAGGGGTTTCAAGACGAAAACACAGGGACGGGCATGAGACGTTTTCCCCATTCGATATTTTTCAAAGGACCTACAAATTTCTGGCTCAAGGTTAGGGGATTTTTTTAAATTTGAACGGGATTTACCATTTTTTTCTTACTGGGCCCCTGTAATGAGGTTCCCCAAATCCCCTTTTTTGAGGGAAAACAAACTCCCCTCTATTTAGGAGAAAGGAAAAAAAGTAGATTTTTTTTTTTAAATCAGCTATTTTTAAAAATTTGTTTTTTTGAAAAAAATTTTTTAATTTTTTTTTTTTAATTTTTTGAAGGTTTTAGCGCAATGCCCCTATTGTAATATGTAATTTTATTTAAAAATTTTTTTAAAAATTAAAATGTAATTTTATGATTTACAAGGAGTTTACATGTATTTCTCAAGACATTAATTGAGATAAATTTTTTTTGTCCTTACTGTAAGAAAAAAAAATATTCTAATTTTTCCCCAGAAAACGGGAATTTTCGGGAAATCCCTTTATTAGGGGGAAAACTTTATTAAGTCTCTGGGGAAAGTGTAAAAACTTGTTCCTAAAATATATTCTCCAACACGGAGTCAGTTTACTCGAAATGCTCTAAATAATCTTTATTTATTTTTGAAATTAAAAAATTTTGAGGAGAGGAACTTCAAGCGAAGAAATTTTGGGTTGTAGAAAACATTATTTTTAAAAAAGAGGGGGAAAAAGTTGAAAAAATTTTGGTTTTTTTTTAAAAATAAAATTTTCCCAATGTAAATAATAAAGGAAAAAAAACTTTTTATAATTAACTTTTGCAGGAGTCCAAGATCATCTTTTATTTTGTTTTTAAAGAAAACATTGACAAAATTTTAGATTAATAAAAAACCCTTTTTTAAACTAATTTTCAATGGCAGAATAGGTTTTACTAAAATTTCCCGGTCTTAATTTTTTTTTTCCCTCCCTGAAAATTTTTTTTTTTAAGGCAATTTTTTTTGGGCAGGTATTCAATTAAGTTTAAAAATTTTTGAAACTTTTTCGTAAGGTCTTTTAAATTTTTAGAAATTGTTCAATAAGAATGTTTTTTAAAAGTTTTTAAAAGAAAAATTTTTCTGAATTTTTTTTTCACAATTGCCTTAAATTTAATTTAGATATAAAAGATTAAATATTGATACATTAATGTGGTGGTTTATCAATAATCATCATCATATCATCATAACTATTATTTTTTTTATTAAAAAATTTATTTTTTACTTGCCGTAACAGGTTTAAAACAGTACGGCGAATTTCGGAAATCCCCCAAAATATCGAAAGCTTGAGGATCAAAACATGCGCTGAGCGGTTTGTTTTTCGGGATATTTTCCATGAAGGGATTCAAAATTTGTTAATAGTGTTTGTTCCCTAAAGGGAAAAGTTTTTGCAAAACGTCGTATTTGCTTAAGAAAAGGGTTTTTGGGGCACGTGGAGGAATTAAGAAACGGGGTCAATAAAAAAGGGTTGGGGAAAGGGTTTTGCCTGTTTTTAAAATGATTTTATTCCCCACCCGCTAACCCAAAAAGCACGTTGCTTTTCTGTTCTAGAGCGAAGACGGTGAAATGTACACGGGGTTCCCTTTCCCCTCAATTTTTGTCACTGTAAATTTTTTTAAAACGTGAGAGTGGGGGGCCAATGCAGGAAAACCCAACGGGGGGCCCCATTGTTTTTAAAACCCCTGGGGTGACTATTACAGAGGTATGTGCATGGGAGTATTCCAAGTCCTCGAGCATACATCAGATCTTAATCCCCCCATCATCCCTTCGTGGGGTAAAGGGGAAACGCAGGGTTTTTTGGGATGAATGTGGGTTTTTGATCGAATAATAGAAGGGGTTCGAAAAAAACCAAAAGCGAGGTTTTTTTTGTTGGTTGTTTCAAAAGGTTTAATTAGGGGTTTTGTAAACTGACGACAGTTTTTTTTTATTTTAAAGCTTTTCCTCAAAATTATATGTCATTTCTGCTTTTCTGTTTTTGGGGATTTTATATTAGAGACTAGGGAATGGTACGTGACAATTTTTTTTAAGTTTAGAAAGAGTCAGTTGGGAAAGGGTTGAAGGCTAAACTAAGGGTTTTCAGTCACATACAGTAATAAAAGTGCAGAGGATAAGCTTTTGAAGGGCCCTTTTTCAGACCCCCTTATATGAATTTTTTATAAAAAATTTCCCGGAATTTAATTTACTTAACCCTTGATTCATTCAGGGAAAATGACTTGTCTCAAATGCACAAATGTATAATAGAGAAATTTTTTTAATAGGGCGCTTTTTTCAATATTTTGCACTGATCCCCTCAACAGTGGTTTTTTTGGAATTATTTGAACGATCAATGCACCAACTTTTTTTTCATTTTCATTCGCCACCAGAGGAACCCTTTTTGGCATTGGGAGAGGGCAAAGACAAAACAAACCCTTGGATTTCCAGATTTTGACTTACTGAGATAAAAGAAAATACTTCAAAATAAATTTTTTTTTTAAAAAGCACAAAGAATTATATTCTTTTTGGAATTTCATTAAATTTTCTCGTATTCCCAAGTAACTTCTGTACTAATAACCCTTTTTAAACAGGAGCAATTTTTTAGTCCCAATGACCATCCGATTGGGTTTTTGCCCAGTTTCTGATCCATTGAAAATGCTGAGGGCCCTTGTTTTTTTCTAAAATAAATGTAATTCTTTTCGTAGATTTCTAAAATTTCGGGGGAAAAAATTTCCCAAATTTCTTTTATGTTTGGGGAAGTAAAAGACCAAAATTTTTTGTATTTACCCTTAAAAAGATTTTATTAATGGGGTTTTTCTCCTTTAAAATTAAAAATTTATTGTTATTTATCTTAAAAATAGATTTTTTAAATGGGAGTTTTTTTTTTTGTTTTTCCCCTTTTAAAAATTAAAAATTTATTGTTATTTTATTTTTGAAAATGAGATTTTTTGAATTGGGAGTTTTTTTTTTCCCCTTTTTCAAATAAAATTTTTGCTTATTTACCCTTGAAAAATATTTTTACTAAGGGAGTTTTTTTTTTCTTTTCCCTTTCAAAATTAAAATTTAATAGTATGATTAGTGTGGGGACAAGAATTTTGAAAATGTAAAAAATTATTTTTCCCCATAGACGTCATGAGTTTTAACTTTTTTTTGACGAAAAAAATAAAAAAAAGTAAGGATATTTGCCCCAATCGATAGTTCACTTATCACGCGGTTTTGAAAAAGGGAATGTCCCCGAGTTCATTATTCATTGTTCCATTGGTCCCCGGGATATATAATGATAACTTCCGCATCGGGGCCCCCTTTTCATCCCGGCACGCGCCCAATAAATTTTAGGTTTTTTGACCGGAGGTGGCTTAGGGACAATGATGTCCTCCGGCCCTGAATAATTGGGGAGTCGAGGGGGATGTGTCGAAGGGGAATTCTAGCGGTCGGGTGTCGATCGGGTTTATATCAAAACCAGGCGAATTCCGGGGCAGACACTCAAACGGGGCCCTGGACCGCGGGTCTTTTTTTCCCTTCCTGTCCCCTCCTCACCCTTACGCACACTTACACCATGCTCCACTCACAAATTTCCGGGGGACCGGTCGGGCGAACTTGTCCCGTAGGCGGGGCCCCCCGGTTGGGGGGCCCCAAAAGACGGAGTCGGCGTCGGATCTTCCATCCAGCGGGGGGGGATCACCCCCCATTTCCCCCGGAAAATCATACTAAAAGGGGCAATTGTTGCTGTATAACAGAAAAAAGCGCGCCAAAGGGGCCCCAGCGGGGACCGGGAAAAGGCAGAGGCGGCAAACGGAAAAAGGGGCCGGGGGGAAGAAATGGCCGGGGGCCAGAGCGGGGGAAAGAGTCGGGGCGCCGCCTTTTGCGAGCGCCGCCAGCCAGAGGGAAACGCAGTGACCGTGTATCGGGGGAAAAGAGTGAGGGGGACCGTGAATTTGGTTTCCCTGCTTGTTTTTGGACACCCCGGGCTTTTGGTTTTTTATTTTTGGGTTTTCACTTGGGATGCCTTTGGGTTTTTGGGGTTTTAACCAAACTTTTTTTGGGAAAAAAACTTTTTTTGTGGGTGCAATTATTCGAACATGAACTAATGACCTGAGCGTTTACACGCCCGGGGAAACATAACCAAAAAACCCAAACGGTTTTTCGCCCCCAGGAGGCCTCCCCCGGGGTTCTGGGGCCAGGCGGGGGGGGCGAGGGGGGCACGGGGCTTGGGCGCCCCCGGGGCCGGGAGATCGATCGGCCCTGGGGGGACCACTTGGCGACGGGCCCGCCCGGCCCGCGACCGGCGGAAGAAGGCCCGGGAATTTAGTGATGGTGATAAGACTTTTTTATTTATTTATTTATTTTACCAAAAAAAGTTAAAAACTGGGATGATTTTCATGGGGAAAAATGTGTGGCAATTTCAAAAATTTTGTGATCCCCACATAAGTCATATAATTAAATTTTTTTGAAAAGAAAAAAAAAACTCCCCTACAAAAACTCCTAAAAATGTTTGAAAACACTCTAAAAATTTTTAAAATCAAGTTTGCATTTTTTAACATTTGTTGAAAAAATTATAGTAATTATTAAAATTTTGAGATAAAAAAAAATTAGATTTTAGGGTTTATCCAAAGGAAATAAAAAACTAATTGAATATTTTTTTGGAAAAACGAAAAAATTGAGGGTCTATAATTGTCCCCAACTATTAGAATCAATAACAAGACTGAATTACTTTTTGTTCTTTTTCGAGGGGGATGCCAGTTCGCATAGTTGCCAATTTTTCTTTTTTCTGCCCCCTTAGGGCTTTTTTCACCCTGAAGGTTGCAGATGACGACCAAACTTTTCAAAAAGCCCAGGGCGCAAGGTTCGACAGAATATGAATGACAGGTTTCGATGCGGAAGCTTTTTTTCACTTTTACTGTTTCAAAATTTTGAATTTTATAAAAGAAGGAATTTATAAGGATATTTCCTGCCATCTTTTATGAACAGTCAAAATCAACAGGGAAAATATTTCCCGGTCATCCAATCACGACTTATTTTACCCAAATTTTCAAAATGTGAATCCCGCATCACCCCAAATACTTCAAAAAAAAGGCAATGCAAATTTATTATTGAAATTTCTAACTGGTGTTACTCAAAAATCGCCCTTCCATTCCGGGGGCACAGAGGGTATTTTGTTTTCCCCCTGTGGACGCTGACCGGTAGCCCCCCGGGCCTCGAGGAATTTTTTTATAACCCCAAGGAGCGAATTAAATTTCGGTTGAGTTCTAGCGAATCGAAGTTAAACATCGATCAGGCCGACGGTCTGATTGGTTTAACGTATATCAATCAATTAAATTTAATTTGTAAATTCCCCAACAAACGAGCCCGGGTCCGCGCTTTTTTCCGCCATCCTTGTCCCCCCTATCCCCCCAACACACATACACTCCCTTTATCTTACACCACATCCCCCCAGTCGGGGTCTAAAGCGGGGTGACAGAAGAGCAGACCTGGTTGAAAGACCGACGTCGGAATTTTTTACCCGACTTGCCGGGCTTTAAAAAAAGTGCTTGTAAACGAAATGGGCATAGGGAACCCGAAAAGGTTTTAAAAAAATCGGGTGTAGAAGATCTGCTTCATTTGGTTCTTTTTTTATTTGCCCAAAATCATACGGAGAGATGATCTAATTTATGTAGATGGCTTGACCGTGTTTTTGCAAAGCTTCTAAAAACGAGCTTTTAAGGACAGGAAAATTGAGACGATTTCCGGGGCAACATTCGGCTGTTTTTTAATCAAATGTCGGAAATTTTTCCGCAGTCGCCGATAGCTAAGACGAGGGCCACCACCAGCCTTAGAACCGTGAAGTGGGTTACGGGGCTGCAGATTAAACAATTTTAAAGGGAGTCGGGGTTAACTCATATTGCGGGGGGAAAACCGCCCCCCTCGATACGAAGAGCTAGAGACCATTTATTTTTGCGCCAAAACAACATAATCAGAGATCGGCCCCTTAAAATAAGGAGAGGTTTTAACTGATTTATTGACAGTGACACCGTAAAAAGTTTTAGTCCCCCTGGTGCATGTTTTATCAAGGGATTTATATTCCCCCGTTGGGGGGGATCTGACGCGGGTATACACTTTCGGTTTTGGGATCTCCCAGGGGGACACGCCCCTCCGACTGGTCTCCCCATACGTGACAAATGGAGGGGTGTGTGTAAGTAAGGGGATACAGGGCAAAGGAAAGGAAAATCGCGCGCGGTCTTGGGTTTTTTAGGCCTTTTTTCTGCATTCGTCGGGGTTGATCGGGGAAACGTCAAGAGTATCAATCAGGCAACCGGCCGCACTTCCAGACAGCGACAAAAATTGACGAACTATGAGTGTCAAAACCTTCCATCTCCCCCCACACCTTACACCAACATGCACATCCACATATTCCGGGGGACCGGCGGGGGCGGGTCTGTCCCGGCTGGGTCGATCCCCGTTGATGGGAGAGTCTGAGGGGGAAAACCCCCCCGCCGGGTGGTCGGCCCGGGTCGCCCTCGCGAGGGACCCCGCCATCTCCCGGGCACGCACCCACTAACGGGACTAAGAAAATGTTTACGCGCACGGGAAAAACGAAAAATTCAATCACCCACACTGCACATTTGGAGATACATCCGTTGAGCCGGGGGAAGGGGGGCGCCTGCCTGTTGAGGCCCCCGGCGCCCGGGCGCGGCAGGGGCCCCCACGCACCCTGGGCCGGGGCCTCCGGGGGCGGGGGGAGGGGGGGGACGGGCCGGGGCCGGGGCAGAGGCGGGGGGGGAGGCGGGGGGAGGCGGGGGGGGGGCGGGGGGGGGGCGGCGCGGGGGAGGGGGGGGGCGGGGGGGGGGGGGGGGGCGGGGGGGGGGGCGGGGCGGGGGGGAGGGGGGGGCGGGGGGGGCGGGGGGCGGGAGGGGAGGCGGGGGCGGGGGGGCGGGGGAGGCGGGGCGGGACAAAACGATGCGGGGCGGAGGCGGGGGGGGGGGGCCGGGGGGGGGGGGGGGGGGGGGCGCGGGGGGGGGGGGCGGGGGGGGGGGGGGGGGGGGGGGGGGGGGGGGGGGGGGGGGGCGGGGGGGGGGGCGGGGGGGAGGGGGGGCGGGGCGGGGCAGGGGGGGCGGGGGCCAGGGGGAACCGGCGCGCCGGCGCCTCCGCCCAGAGGAGCGGCTTCCGCCGCCGGCCCCCACGCGCGGGCGTGACGAAAGGAATGCCCCCGCCCCGCGCCCGCCCCGCCGCATAATGCGCCGCACCCCCTCGCCACCGCGGGGCGCTTTCGCCAACGGCCCCTAAGCCAGGCCCGGGGCCTCGCGTCGCCACCCCCCTCGGTTCCTTCGCCCAATGCACGCCTTCCAAACACGAGATCCAACCCGCAGGCGAAGCTCGCTTCACCGGATTTCTCCGATGGAACAAAGGGGAAGGTATCTTCATAACGGGTTCATAAATAATGCAAAATTGCTTTTTTAAACGTTTGTCTTTTTTTTTTTTGGGAAACGACGCCAGTTTAGAAAACCATGTCCGAGGAAACCCCTGGAAAGAAAAAACCGTGGGCAAAGCGAATAGGGGTTTTATTTTTTTCGACGTTCAATTTAAACCTTCGCCCAAAAAAACCGCCCCCTTAAACACGAGGGACTGACTTTCAGGGGGCGGCTGGCATTGGGGAAATTTTTGAATATCTAAAATCGAATCTATAAAAAACCAATATCATTTTAGTGTATTCTTCCACGAAAATTTCTAAAAACATTTTTAAACAAATTTATTACCCAACTAAGCCTGAAATGTCAACCATGATAAAACCCCCTTTTTTTTTTAACCCATTAAATTTAAAAACGTTTCCGAGGTTTTCACATGTCAAAATAAGATTAAACCGCAACTGAAATTTATCCCAAAATTAGATGTTTTTCCTTTCCCCAAAATATAAGGGTTCTGTATAGTTTTTAAAAATAATCAATTTGAAAAACCGTTTTTTCACAAAGTATAGGGAAAAACCGTCCACCGTTAAAAAATTTTAAATTTATTTTGTCAAAAATTAAAAAATGCGTATGATGCTATGGGAAAAGTGAAAGGGCATTTTTAAAAATTTTGTGATCCCCAAAATAAGTCAAATACCAAATTTTAAATTTTTTGGGAAAAAATCCCCTGTAATAAAATCATTTTTAGGGTAAACAGCAATAAATTTTGAATTTAAATTTTTAAAGGGAAAAAAAAAACAAAAATCCAATGTTAAAATCATTTTCATAAATAAAAAATTTTTAATTTAAAGGAGAAAAAAAAAAACCCCCATGTAAAAAATCTTTTTTCGGAAAATAAACAATTTTTCTATTACTCTCCCCGGACAACATCGAAAATAATTTAAAATTGTTTTTCCCCATAATTTGAAGAGACAGAAAAAAGTTACATTTATGCCCGGGAAAAAACAAGGCCATCTGATTTGCTCAATGGATGGGGAAACTGACGAAAACCTGATGAGAGGGGGGAAACCCCGAAGTTGTAGTACAATATTTTAATTGTTTATACTATTTAAAGCCAAATGGTAAATAATGCATTATGTATCATTTTTAAAAATTTAAAGTTATTTTTTCGATGCTAATAGTCTCTAATTGTAAAAATTATAAGAAAGATTTACGGGAAAACTTTCATTGAATTTAACGTTTAATATCATCTGGAAAAAGTGTTGTAAAAAATGTACATGTATGTAGGAATTTTTGTAATGAGCTGTTTACACGTCACCCAGAATATGATTTTACGTCGAGTTTATAGAGACTTCATTTTCTGAAAAAAAAATTCCCGCCCATGAGGCATTTTTTCAAAAAACCCCTGATTGTAAATAAAAAAACAGGAATGGGGAAATTCCCAATTAAGAAGGCTTCATGAATCATGAATAAAAATTTAAATTTTAAACACATCACAAGATTAAGAGGGGGAAAATTACAAAATGGATTAAACCTTTTTAAGAGAATAATAGAAAAAAAGATTTGGTTAATTTGACAAAAAGCAAAAGAAAATAACATCTGTTTAGTTTTTCGTAAGAACGAAAAAGTGCGGCAACGTTGCATGACGTACCACTTGGCGCGAATTTTAAATATTGCGAATCTGAGAGGCTGGTTTGTAGGCATTGCTTTGTGAGCTGGCATGCGTATACGGAGTATTCATGATGAATGATGATAAAATGTTGTTTGCGAGTTCTTCAACGTGCACGATGCGGCGACCATCAACAGGAAACATGTCTTCGTCTGTAACGTTTTCTCCGTTTCTTCGTTTCGCGGCTACAGACAAATTTGTTTCCACAATAACACGTTTCGTAACAAATCGCCCTTTATATCTCAACTGTTCGAATATGAGGTTATAAGACCTACAAAAACAACTCAGCTCAACTCAATCACACACTGTTCTGTACGTTCTTGACCTTCCCGAAAACGTAAACCATTGGTACCAATAAAATAAATATAAAGTGTTGCCAAGTTTATTGCCTGAAAGTTATCAGGTCTCTGAAGGAGTTAATTGCAATCTAACGGTATTATTCTTGAAAGAAAACATTTACATAATACGTAAGAAATGTCCTACTTATAAGATAACTAGAATTTGAAGAGAATGCAGTCATACATAAACGTTGATTACTCCAGTATTTTCAGTATTTCATGTTGGTATTTGGAGTCAAATTAGCTTCATAGCTTGCGATTGGAAAATAATTAACACTTTTTAATACATCATTTAAAAAATACTCGTTTACCAATCGTCGCGTAATACAGAAATAACATACTTGATACTCATTCTTCATTTTTTAACAAGCACGTTCCAAAATTACAACTTTTCGTTCGGCTGACTAGAGAGTAAGTGACAACCTCCTTAATCGAATCTGAAGGAGATACTATTTTGCTTTACGTGCTCGAACGAGCATCGCAAACAGATACTTCTAGAAATAATCACCTGTTTGAGCTTCTTTACTAAACTTCATCTGAGGTGCCAGAAAATTCTATCAATTATTCATAGTCATAATCATAGTCATAATCATAATAGTCATCTTCTTCAACTCTCTCCGCGAGTGAGTTTTCTCAGTAGACACTTTTTAGACAGACGAACAGAATGTTTAGCTGTAAACCAAATTTATCGCTAATGTATAAGGATTCACAAAAGTGATTTTGACTGCATAACGTGTTGAATGAAGGTATGTAGTTCATGCAGGAATAATAATTATCCTCTTTGTCGGTATCAGGGCTTACACTAAAACGATCTTTTCTGTCGGAAAGATTTCATTAAACGATTTTTTTGTCGATTCTGTGATCTGTCGTTTAAAAACGATATTTTCGCGCATTTTGTGCAGCGCACAAACTTTTTTAAAATTTTAGATAAAAAAAGGAAAAACACTGGTGCGGGAGAAGTACACAATTTTTATACATTAGTTTCAACCTATTGACCTGGCTAATTTGGGGCTTTGCCCCTTCTTCCCAGCTCCCCTATCCCCTAATATTATTTTTTATTGGGGGTTAGATGTTTCACGAGGGACTTAAACCGGGGGTTTGGGGCCGACGAGAAAACATCACTGAATCGCAAAAAAACATTGTTTAATGTAAAACTGGAACATGAGTTTGGGGGGAAAGAAAATATTTTTTTGAGCCCGAATTTTTTCCCTCCCCTGTTTTCAGATTTGTTGTTGAATTAGGAATAAATTGGGAAAAAAAAAATTTCATAAAAAAATCTATAAAATAAATTCATTCATAAATAATAAATAAATTGAAAATAATTAATTTTTCAAAATACCCTTCAAGTTTATTACTAATTTTTTTTTTATACAAAAAAATTTTTTTCCCACATTTTTATTTTATTTGTTTAAAGAAAAATTAATAAAAAAAAAAAAGGTTTTTTAAATTTTTAATTGCAAATATTATAATCACAAAAATTTTAAACTTTTTTCTGGTAAAGGCCTAAATTTTATATGTAAAAAAGTAGAATTTTTAAAAAATTCGAGTTGCGACTGAGGGGGAGCTTTTCCTCGGCGGGGAAAGGGGCAGAGCCCC
The DNA here is from genome assembly GCA_964035755.1 of Teleogryllus oceanicus. NCBI lineage: Eukaryota > Metazoa > Arthropoda > Insecta > Orthoptera > Gryllidae > Teleogryllus > Teleogryllus oceanicus. The sequence goes on along the minus strand of CAXIVR010000014.1, from coordinate 1,599,773 downwards.
CCGTCGCCCACGAATTTCCCGCCCTTTCACATTCTAGGGGAAAAAGAGGTAATATGATGGAGAAGAAAAGGGATTTGAATTTAGCCAAATGTTTTAGGGGGAGGGGAAAAAGGGGAAAAAGGGGGAAGAAAAGGAAGAGAAAGGAAAAGAAAGGGAAGAGGGAGAAAAAAAGGAAGAGAGGAAGAGGAAAAAAAAAAAAAAAAAAAAAAAAAGAGAGAGAGAGAGAGAGAGAGAGAGAGAGAGAGAGAGAGAGAGAGAGAGAGAGAGAGAGAGAGAGAGAGAGAGAGAGAGAGAGAGAGAGAGAGAGAGAGAGAGAGAGAGAGAGAGAGAGAGAGAGAGAGAGAGAGAGAGAGAGAGAGAGAGAGAGAGAGAGAGAGAGAGAGAGAGAGAGAGAGAGAGAGAGAGAGAGAGAGAGAGAGAGAGAGAGAGAGAGAGAGAGAGAGAGAGGAGAGAGAGAGAGAGAGAGAGAGAGAGAGAGAGAGAGAGAGAGAGAGAGAGAGAGAGAGAGAGAGAGGAGAGAGAGAGAGAGAGAGAGAGAGAGGAGAGAGAGAGAGAGAGAGAGAGAGAGAGAGAGAGAGAGAGAGAGAGAGAGAGAGAGAGAGAGAGAGAGAGAGAGAGAGAGAGAGAGAGAGAGAGAGAGAGAGGAGAGAGAGAGAGAGAGAGAGAGAGAGAGAGAGAGAGAGAGAGGAGAGAGAGAGAGAGAGAGAGAGAGAGAGAGAGAGAGAGAGAGAGAGAGAGAGAGAGAGAGAGAGAGAGAGAGAGAGAGAGAGAGAGAGAGAGAGAGAGAGAGAGAGAGAGAGAGAGAGAGAGAGAGAGAGAGAGAGAGAGAGAGAGAGAGAGAGAGAGAGAGAGAGAGAGAGAGAGAGAGAGAGAGAGAGAGAGAGAGAAGAGAGAGAGAGAGAGAGAGAGAGAGAGAGAGAGAGGAGAGAGAGAGAGAGAGAGAGAGAGAGAGAGAGAGAGAGAGAGAGAGAGAGAGAAGAGAGGAGAGAGAGAGAGAGAGAGAGAAGAGAGGAGAGAGAGAGAGGAGAGAGAGAGAGAGGAGAGAGAAGAGGAGAGAGAGAGAGAGGAGAGAGAAGAGGAGAGAGAGAGAGAGGAGAGAGAAGAGAGAGAGAGAGAGAGAGAGAGAGAAGAGAGAGAGAGAGAGAGAGAGAGAGAGAGAGAGAGAGAGAGAGAGAGAGAGAGAGAGACTGATTTCTGCACTCAGAACAAATGGTTCCCACTGATGGGGAAGGGATTAAAAAAATTTCATCAAGATGTTCAATTTATTGATTGATTTTTTGTTTTCCCCAACTGTTTTATTAGTCCCAGGAGGATGTTTTTTTTTGGGGGACAGGGTCTTCCCGCTGGATGGGGATCCCGGGGCCACCCACCGTCGGGAGGGGGTTTTCCCCCCACCAGGGTTCTCCCCCCCGGGGCCCCCCAGCCGGGGAAAACTCTAAGCCCTGACCGGTCTCCGGGAAATTGGTAGTGGTGCGTGCGCGATCGCGCGTGGTCATGGCCCGTTTGAGGGGACCTTCCCGCAGCCTGGTGTTGACCGGGGAAACCAGGAAAAATACTGATCAGAGCAGGGTTTGAAATTTTCCCTCCAGAAGCGATAAATTTGACCACCCGAAAAGATTTCAAAAACCCCCCCATCGGGACTCGAACCGGACCCGGTCAGAGGGCTGCAGTAAATCAATTGCATGAGCTACCGCCCGGGGCACGATGTTCAATGGGGCGAAAAATAACTTTAAATTTTAAATGATAAAACAAAAGGGGAATTTTAAATTTCCCTTTGTTTCAACGACAAAAAAATCCCTTTTTCCCAAAAGTTGAAAAGTTTTTTGTTAAATTTGATAAAATTTATTTAAAAATTTCCCTGAAACAATGCTGAAAAGAATTTAAAGAGAAGGTGAAAGAAGTGTAAAAATACGTATGAACAATTGTTAAGACCCCTGATACCCAGAAGAAGGATAGGGGAAGAAAATAAAAACCCAAAAGTCACCTTTGTTTGTCATGTGAGTGTTTTCCCCACGATTTATCTTGCATGTTGAATTTTAAAAAGTAAGTTGGGTAACAAACATGGTATATATTGAAGTATACTAAGAACATGTCCATAACATGTCAGCAGGGGTTTTTTAAGAAAAAAAATTTCCCCAAAATTTAGTATTCTAATTGTTAACTAATTTTATTTATTTTTTTAGTTTAGATATAAAAAATGGCTTGTGAATTATTACGATCCTTTTCCCTGGGAGTAGCAAAATATATTGTATTTGTCCCCCACACCTAAACTTAGGTACTATTGTTTTCATTTCTTTTAAAAAATAGAGTAAGGCATCTATGTCATTTATAGAAAACATTTAGCTCATCCCCACAAATGTTATTAAAAAGTTGAGGTTGAAAATTTTATTTGTAATTTTAAATTCGGAAATTCACGAAAGTGCACGAAAGCTACTAAAATTTTCAAAAAATCGACATGACCTTAATGAAAGAACTAATAATGGAAAACAAATTTTATATTATGGAAAAACCTCTGTCTTCAATTTTATTTTAAGGGAAAAGCTGAAAAAAAATTTAAATTTTTTGCAATTTTCAAAATTTGGGGTTTTTGTGAAAAATATCACTTTATGTTTTTCATTTTATTTTTAAAGAAATTTAAAGAAAATGGAGTCGTTTTAGAAAATTAAAAAATTTTCTAGGGCTTGATAAAAAGTTTTAAATTTTAAAGAATGTTTTAAATTTCAAAGTTTTAACTGCACATAGACGGGGGTTTCAAATTTTGGGAAAACCCAAAGAAAGTTGGGGGTAGTGTGTTCTAGAGGAGGACGGTAAGAGAGATAGAACAAACGGACAGATGAAGGGAAGACAGAAGAATTTTCAAAAAAATAAAAACCTTTTCGTTATCGGGGACCCAAAACGTGTATTTCCGTTAAAACTCGAAAAAATTTTTCCGCAAATTACATTTTTTTTCATACTACAAACAGTCGATTCCGGAAGGTTTCTAAGGACTAAAATTTTGGTTTTATATCCAAATGCAAAATTTAGAGTTTCAAAAGACGATTTTATTTATAAAAACATCAAAAATACTTTAAAAGTATGACCTGAACTTTTTCTATTTTATTTGTCCAAAAAAACAATTATTTTCAATTGTTTTTTTCCAACAACGATCCTTCCCGAGTTCGTGCCCAATTTTTTTCTGCCTTGTCCCCAGGCGATCGTAATGCGGTTTTTACACACTTAATGCCTCACACTTTTTGGGAAAACCATCCCCCTTTCCGAAGGTCCATTCCCAAACGCCCGATAGCCATTCGCCCCCAAACGCCAAAATAACGACAAGCCGTGGGGGAGGGGCAAGCGGCAATGAAGCTGATCGCTTTCGCGGGAGCGGCGGATATCGCCAGGGTGTGGGGCCGCTTTGTCGCCTACGGGAAATCAACCCCCTTTGTCCGCGGAAAAAGAGCACCAAAATTGAACCGCGGATCGGGGGTCCCCTGCCAGTTGAGCCCACACAGACACGGCCGAATGGGGTTTTTTTAGGCCCCGGGAAGGTCCCCCTTCACCAAGGGACTTTTCGTTTTGATTTTTGGGACGATTTTTTCCCCAACTTGCCTCGGGAAGTCACGCAATATATTATTTTCCAGGGGGGAAAACCCAGGAGTTGCCCCAAGGGTGTCAGGCACAACAAAATGCACCCCTCGCCCGGAGGTCCATACCCTAAAGGTTTTTCCAATCGAAAAACCGTCTGTGGGAGACAGGCCCCCGGGGGTTGATCGGTTTTTTTTGTGGGCCCCAATAAACAAGGGGAATCCCGAACAGACCCAAAAAAAGGGGCCAGGGACCGCCCCCCCGCCCTTCCTTTCCTTGTCCTATCTTCTCCTTTTACACACACTTCACCAAAGCACCACACACATATTCCGGGGGACGGGCGGAGCTTTGAGGCCTGCGGGGGGTGCCCCGCTGATGGGGGACCATTAGGGGGGAAACCCACTGGACGGTTGGGGGGTGATCCCCATCCCGCGGGGGAAAATCACCGCCCTTCCCCCAGAAAAAACTTGACCACTAAGGGGCAAACCAAAACAGTTGACGCGCCAGAAAAACGAAAAAACAATCAACTGAAATTTTAATTTTTGTTCTTGAGAAATGCAAGAGGAGGTTTAAAATTTTTAAAATAATTTCAAATTATTCGCCTTTTTATTTTATCTGGTCCACTTAAACCCGGCCCAACGCCCAACTCTCCTTGGGAAAAAGCAAGTCTAAAAATGAAGGTATTGGGGGAGAGACAGAAGCCCTTTGCACCATCTAATGTGAAAATACCACGCTTGGCAAGACTTGGGAATTTCAACTGTTTGGGCGTTAGTGAGGTACCAAAGATGCAGCCTAAAAAGAGTGGGAACTAATTTTTGGGGGGATCCAATAAATAAAATATATTAAAGAGGAATTTTTTTATAATAAATGATAGGAGGACCAGATCACACACGGGAGGCAAACCAGAACAAGATGAACAGAGGAAAAAGAAAAAGGTTTTGATCCGAACTGAAGAAAAGGAAGAGAAGAGTTACAAACCAATAAAAGAACACTAATATGAACTTAAAATTGTGTGAAAAAGTGTGAACTTATAGTGTTAATCTAACAATTCTACAATCATGTAGCTCAAATGGGTTCAAATTAAGAATCTCCATTTTGAAAATCTTGTGTGGGGGATTCTACTTTCATTGTTGTTTTTTTTTTAAAAAATTAAAATAAAATAATTTTTAAAAAAAATATTTTTAATAAAAATTTTTTTAGAAATTTCAGTGGGGGCGCTGGTTTGGGTTGACCCATTGATTTATGTGTTTCCTTAAAAACAGCTGAGGTCATTAGTCCAAGTTTGTCATTTTTTCCCCGGGAGGGGGAATGATCTTCCCCCGGGATGGGGTCCGGCCCACCTCCCGGGGGCATGCGGGTTTTCCAATCGAATTTCTGCTGAAAAGCACCTTGAGAGCGAGCAGTCAGCTCAGGCCAAAGAGCTTTTCGGATTTTTCCTTCATTGGTGACAGTAATAATATGCTGTTTTAAAAAATAAACTGAACCGGGCCCCAAATTTTAAAATGTTTTGATTTGGAAAAAGAAAAGATTCTACATTATATTCAAGGGGATTAAAACTAAGATATCCTTTAAATGATAAAGCAAAGCACCCTTTTCTTCCATGGAAAAAACGCCCTGAACAGATATTTCCCCGGGGGACCACCCGCCGTGAAAATTTAAGCGCCGACTGGTCTGTCAACATGTGAGAAATGAGTGCAGGGGTGTGTGTGTGTGTGAGGGGTAGGGAAGAAAGGGGAAAAAAGGGAAAAATCGCGCGCGGTCCGTGGCCCTTTGAAGGGTAAGCCCGGGATTCGCCTGGGTTATCGAAGAAACCACGAAAACTACCGTTCGAGCCCGGGCCGCAAATCTCCTCCAGAAAAGGACGAACTCGACCTGCCTTGTAGTGTGGGCTAACCCAGGGCCCCCAGACAGGGGAAGCAGCGACATTAAAACGCAGTGAGCCACCCGCGTGGATTGATAGGCTGTAAATATCGTATAAAATTCCCCAAATTTCCCGGTTAACTGGGGGAAATGGGTGGGAAAATTTACGGAATTAAAATGTTTTATTACCAACTACATGGCTCTTTTCGGACTGCAGGGCCCTTCAGGTTGTATAGGGGATGCTAAGTCTTCCCTGGACCCCCTGTGCGCACGCATACACACGTATGTAGCAATGTCCATGGAAAATCTATACATGTTCCATCGTGGCACTCATACCACTTGGCATTAGTATTCCTCAATTACTCTGCCCAAGTAAACCAAGTATTGCTTTGAAGAGGGGTGTTCGTATTTCAAGTATTTGTAGACCCCTTTCAACTATTTGTAGTGAACGACCACTTCCAGCCTTCAGATACGTTAATTAAGCTATTGTTTTCATGAGTGAAGGTTTTCCGAATTCGGCTTTGAGTGTGTAAATCAGGGGTTCAATTTATTAATATAATATGTTACCATCTGTTAATTCGTAAGGTAATTCACTTGATCTTGATTAGAACATGCGGTTCCCGGGAAAGTGGGACCCAACATATTCTACCATTACCAGCAACATATTTTTACCTATCTGAAATTTTTAAAAAATTAGAACCGTTTCGAGAAAATAATAGTCACGAGTGCCCGTATTTCACGCAAAATTACGTGAAAACAGCTCATATTTTCGAAAAACTGTTCATATCTTTATTTCAAGATGTATTGGAACAATGTATTTGATTTTCAAAAAACTCAATCTCCTATACTGTGTTTGTAGTAAGCTGCTGAAAAAATTTTGAACTGCAATTTTCAAAAAATTATGAATTTCAAGGAAAATTAGACCTGCAACATTTTTAAGCACTCTTTACGCTCTCCAAGAAAATTTTGAAAATGATAATGATCCTTCAGAACCTACAAAAATCTTATTTCATGTTACTTTTAGGTCTGATTGACTAGAAAAGTTCCAAATATTTATTTATAGACGGTCAAATTATAAAATTTTTATTTATTATTTCAATTAAAACATAAATCCTACAGAATTTTCAACGTTTCGAGGTGAAGTATCATCATCAGGCCTGGCCTAATTGATTTTACATACGTTGGGGAAACGTTGACTAGAACTAAAAACCAAAATGTTGATCCCCTTTCCGAGGTCAAGTCTAAAAGGGCATTAAAAAAATTGAATAGGTGCCCCAATTATTTGGGACTGTAAAAGTATAAACACATTTGAAGTAAAAAATTAACTATCCATAAATTTCCCAATTTAGAATGCAACCTTTTCTAAAAGTTACGACTCAATACTGTTGTTAAAAATAAACCAATAGATATTCTGATCTTGTCATTACTGAAGTGTTCAGATGACAGATGAAGCTTGTTCGGAACAAACCTAGACGAACAACCCGATCCCTAACAATGTTCCCGGCTCCAAATTCAACCTTCTCATTTAAACCCCAAGAACCCGCCATGTCCATATTTTTTACGTAGCCGTCCTTCCGTTTCTCACAATCCCCACCCAGCCCCCGCCCCCACCCTCTTCCCACCATTCCCCCCATTACTCCCCATAACCCTGGCATTCCTGCTGTTAACCTGAGTCGGGAAATCCTGCACCTCCAGCAAGGATTTCTTAGTTGTGAGTACTGGACTTCTCATCTGTGCACTTGCCTTTTGTTTTGTACTATTTAGTTTTAGCATCATTTTAACCTTTCGTTTTTCCTATATATTTTGTTTTTAATCTTCAATAGTTCAACCAATTAGACAATATCCTACAACCCTTTTTAAAGTATGTTTTGGACTATAGATATTCTAACAATTTTTTCTCAAATGTTTTATATTTTTACAGTCCAAAATAATAGACACCTATTCTAATATTTCTTTAATGCCTGTTTAGACTTGACTCGGGAAAGGTGTCAACCATCTTGGTTTAGTCTGTAGTCAACTTTCAACGTATGTAAAAACATAAGGCCACGGCCTGATGATGAGATACACTTTACCCCCGAAAGTTTCCGAAACTGTAAACGGTTTTGTTTTAATTTCTAAATAATAAATAAAAATTTTTTAATTTGACTGTCTATAAAAATATTTAACTTTTCATCAACCTTACTAAAACACCTTTTTAAATCTTCTATTATTTTTAGGTCATTTTTTTTGAATCTTTTGGGAACTGCACAAACAAATATATAAAAAATTTTTTTCCCAGGGCCCGGGCAATTTTTTTATCTTTTTAAAAAAACCGATTCCGCACGATTACAAATATAAAAACAAAGAAAGGGAAAATACAAAATTGCGCCTGAAAAGCAACCTGAACGACTTATGGCTGCGACCCCCAGAAAAAATCCATTGACAGAATACGGGGATTTTTTCAGAGGTTTTTTGAAAATAATTATTCTCATGATTTTAATTAACTGTGTTTTGGGAAATATTTCAAAAATTTATAATGAAGGTGATATACTTTTGCCTGCAAACAACATAGCATGTCCGTATAGTTAGATACCCAATCAGAAAAAATTAAAAAAATATTTAAATTTTTTTTAATTTTTAAAATAATTTTAACCCAAATTTAAAAATTTAAAAATGCAGAACTTTAAAAAAATGAGAGAGGGGGGGCAAAAACTTGTTAAAACCCACTGATGTTATGAAAACAAAATACCCAATTTTGTACTAATTTTCAACTAATTTTTAACCCCAATTAAAAATTTTTAACTCATGAAAAACCTAAATAAAAAAGTATACGTTTGGGCACTATAAAATTAGCAACACCCCTAATGAAAAATCAATGATATAAAAAATAGAAAAACCATCATTTTATAAAATTTAAAATAATTTTTAAACCCAAAATTTAAAAAATTTTTAACTGATGCACAACATCAAAATAAAATGCACACGTTGGGGGGTTTACCTACCGTAAAGTTATTTAACCCACCAATGAAAATCAATGATATCAAAAACCAAAAAAACACCATCTTTTTTAAATTAATATTAAACTAAATTTAACCCAAAATAAAAAATTTTGAACTGATGCACAACATCCAAAAAAAAAATTTAATTTTTGCGGGCGTTCATCACTAAAGTTAGCAACACCACCGTGAAAATCAGGGGATATCAAAAAACTAAAAAATTAATTTATTTTGTACTATTTTTAAAAACAAATTTTTTAACAAAACAAAAAAATTTTTGAACTGATGCACAAAAAATCAAAATAAAAATGCATACGTTTGGGGGGGTTCACCTACCGTAAAAGTTAGCAACAGCACTAAAAAAACCCCGATGATATCGAAAACTAAAAATCCCAATTATTTTGTACTAATATTAAACAAAATTTAAACCCAAAAAATAAAAATTTTGAACTGATGCACAAAATCAAAATAAAAATGTATATTTTTGGAGCGTTCACCCCCCGTAAAGTTAGAAAAACCCCAAACCCATGAAAATCAGTGATATCAAAAAACAAAAAAATACCATCTTTTTGGGCCTATTATTAAACAAATTTTTAAACCCCAAATTCAAAGATTTTAAAATAGCACAACATCAAAATAAAAATGAAAACCCTTTTTGGGGGGTTCACCAAATAAAAGGTTGGGCAACAAAACCCATGAAAATCTTTTTTGATATCAAAAAACTAAAAATACCATCATTTCGTACTATTTAAAACTAATTTTCATCAAATTAAAAAATTTTGAACTAATGCAAACATCAAAATAAAAGGGTTTTTTTTCCCCGGGGGATCACCCCCGTAAAGTTAGCAAAAAAACCCATGAAAATCTTTTTGGATATCGAAAACTAAAATACCATCATTTCTGGGTACTACTATTAAACTAATTCTCACCAAATTCAAAATTTTGAACTGATGAAAAACATCAAAATAAAAAAAAAACCTTTTCCGGGGGATCCCAAAGAAAGTTAGCAAAAAAAACCCAAAAAAACAATGATATCGACAAACAAAAAACTACCATCGTTTTGTACTAATATTAAACTTTTTTTAATCCAAATTAAAAACATTTTGAACGGGGATGCACAAAATCAAAATAAAAATGAAAACCCTTTTTTGGGAGGTTAAATTAACGTAAAGTTAGCAACAAAACCCTTTTAATATCAATGATATCGATAAACTAAAACTACCATCGTTTTTAAAAATTATTAAACTAATTTTAACTCATATTCTTTTTTTGAACTGATCCCAACATCAAAAAAAAAATGAAAACCCTATGGGGGTTAAATTCCCGTAAAGAAAGCAACAAAACCCATGAAAATCAATGATATCGATAAACTAAATCTACCATCGTTTTGTACAAATTTTTAAAAACTAATTTTAACCCAAATTCAGAAATTTTGAACTGATGCAAAACCCCAAAAAAAAAATGCATATTTTGGGGGGGTTCACCTATCGTAAAGTTAGAAACCAACCAATGAAAATCAATTTTTCAAAAACCCAAAAAATACCACATTTTGTACTAATTTTAAAAACAAATTTTTAAACCCCAAATTAAAAATTTTGAATTGATGCACAAAATCAAAAAAAAAAGAAAACCCTTTTTGGGGGTTCATTTAAAAAAATATAGCAAAAAAACCTATGAAAATCAATGATATCGATAAACTAAATCTACCATCGTTTTGTACTAATTTTTAAACTAATTTTAACCCAAATTCAGAAATTTTGAACTGATGAAAACCCTCAAAATAAAAATGCATACTTTTGGGGGGTTCACCATCGTAAAGTTATTAAATTCCCCCAAGAAAATCAATGATATCAAAAAACCAAAAAATACCATCATTTTGTACTAATATTAAACTAATTTTAACCTAAATTCAAAATTTTGAACTGATGCAAAAACACAAAAAAAAAAATTAATTTTTAGGGGGGTTCACCGTAATGTTAGCAACACAAATTCATGAAAATCTTTTGATATCAAAAAACCAAAAATACCATCATTTTGTACTAATATTAAACAAATTTTTTAACCCAAATTAAAAAATTTTGAATTGATGCACAACATCAAAATAAAAGAAAACCCTTTTGGGGGGGTTCCCCAAAGAAATATAGCAAAAAAAACCCATAAAAATAAAAATGATATCGAAAAACTAAAACTACCATCTTTTTTGTTTTTAATTTTAAAACCCAATTTTTAAACCCCAAAATTCAAAATTTGAACTAGCACAACATCAAAAAAAAAAAAAAAAAAAATGTATCCCCGGGGAGCGTTACCAAACCGCAAAGTTTATTTAACAGCACCCAAGAAATTTGATGATAAAAAAACAAAAAAATACCACAATTTTGTACTAATTTTAAAAACTAATTTTCCCCCAAATTAAAAAAATTTTTTAACTGATGCACAATGTCAAAATAAAAATGATATTTTTGGGGGGTTCCCACCGTAAATTAGCAAAAAAGCCATGAAAATAAAATGATATTGAAAACAAAAAATTCCATCATTTTTTAAATAATATTAAACTAATTTTAACTTTTAAATCAAAATTTTGAACTGATGCAAAACATCAAAATAAAAATTTATACATTTGCGGGTGTTCACCCCCGAAATTAGAACCCCAAACCCATTAAAATCAATGATATTGAAAAACCCAAAAATATCACAATTTTGTACTAATTTTAAACTAATTTTAACTCAAATTAAAAAAATTTTAACTCATGCACAACATCAAAATAAAAAATGTATACTTTTTCGGGGGTTCACCTACCGAAAGTTGGGCAACCCCACCCATGAAAATCGATGATATCGAAAACTAAAAATCCCCAAATTATTTTGTACTAATTTTAAACCCCAATTTTTTAATCCAAATTAAAAAATTTTGAACTGATGCACAACATCAAAAAAAAAAATGGAAACCTTTGCGGGGGTTCCCCTACCGTGAAGTTAGCAAAAAAACCCATGAAAATCAATGATATCGAAAAACTAAAACCACCATCGTTTTGTACTAATATTAAACAAATTTTTTAACCCAAATTAAAAAATTTTTAACTGATGCACAACATCAAAATAAAAAGGGAACCCTTTTTGCGGGGTTACCTACCGTGAAGTTAGTAACACCACCCAGGGAAAAAAAGATTTTAAAAAACTAAAATAATCTTTTTGTACCCAAATTAAATTTAATTTTAACTAAAATTGCATGTCTCTGATGCAAAAAATAAACAAATGTATATTTTGCGGGCGTTCACCTACCGAAAAATTTAAAGCAAAAACCACCAATGAAATTGATGATATAAAAGGGAACAAAAATGTCATAATTTAGTCCCACTTTGAACTTTTTTATCCCTAAAATAAAAAATTTTGGAAATAAATTTAATGCCATCATTTTTTCGACTTTTTTGTAAACGTATAATTTTCCTTCAGCATCAATAACACCCCCATACCCGGGACCCAAAAACGGGAAACCCACGGTGACTGATTTTTTGCCCGATGACTTTGTTTTGGACTGACTACGTAAAAAATAAAGGAAAAAGGATCCCTTCGAATCTTACACTCTGAGATCTCTTTTTCATTCCAAACTTGTTATGGAGCAAACTATCAAATCGGAAATAACGTTCATTAGAAGCAGTGGTGTTGCTTATGTTGGTGTTCCCTGGGAAAAAAACTAATGGTGTCCCCCCAAATTAAATACATCTTTATTTGAATAGTTTATACATTTTTTTAATAAAAAAAGTGTTTTTGGGCAATAAATTTAAAGATAATTGTTATATTTTTTTTATTTTATATTGGAAATAATGTGACTGTTTTTAAAAGAAATTCAGCCCCAGTTGGGCGCCTTTTTGAAAAAATAATTTGAAATTTATTTAAAAAAAACCTCGACCGAGGAATCGGGAAAAGCAAATTTTTTTATCTTGCTACTTCATTGTTTGAATTGGCTCAATAAAAAATCAAAATTTCCATGTCACAAAACGGGGTTTTATTAAAAAATTTTAAAAACAATTGTTTATATGGGAATAATTTTTTTCCCCAATATAAAAATTAAATGTTTGCCCGGCCCTTTTCCCAACCCTTGGTTTTCGCGCCCCTTTTTTGGGCCCATCTTATTCATCCCCCCGATGCCGCCATCCTCAGGTCCAGACACCATCTTCTCTCTTTTTCTCGGAAGCACATTTCCCAATCACCGTTCATCAGATCAACAAACTTTTTGCTCCCATCATTCCAGTCCAATCACTGACAATTTCCCGCCCAACCCCTCAATGTCCCTCCAACCTGTTACATGAAATATTTTATGCTCCACGTCACACTTAGATTAAATTTTGATGTTCTTCAATATCCTTTCCCCATATTTTAAAAGCCCTTAAAAAAAAAAATTTCAACTTTAAATTTGGGAGCACGATCCTTTTAGAGACGGCTTCAGTCAGAATGAAATTCTTTCATCCCTGCAAAGCTCGGTTTTTAATTTCGTTTTGTTTATTTGCAGATAACATTTAAAAAAACCAGCCAACCCCCCAAATTTTTCCTTGCAAAACGAACTAGCTGTCTTCACGACTGGAAATTTTTTTTGGCCAACCCCGGAATTCTATAAAAATTAACCAGCTGCTCTGGGGGATTGTCACTGAGAATATGTTGACATTACGAGGCTCGCTTACCGTTGTTATGCGCTTTATTAAATAATTTTTTCCCCTTTAATTGACGCCATTTATAATAAATATTGTCCTGCTTTCTGACATTTTTAATGTAAACAATACTAACGATAAGATTAGATAAAGTAATCCCAAAAGGGGGCCCATTGAACCACGGGAAGAGCAGGGTTTAAATGAGAGAAAAAGGCTTGGTTGGAGTTTTTTTTGAGTTTTTAGGGAGCCGCCCAGGGACCCCGCCCCCCGGATAGCCAAGTTAACCAGGGTTTCACTGTTTTTGGGTTTCAGGTTTTTTTTTACATTATTTTTTTTTGATTTTTTAGTATGTTTTTTAATATTGTTACTTTTTTTAAATAATATATATAATTTTAAAATAAATCATTAAAATTTTTAAACCGAATTAATAATTTTATAATTGGTATCACCCGGGGGCGCATCGCCCTTTCCCCCTCTACCTACGCCATTGTTCAGAAAATTATTTTTTGCAACCATACCGAGACAATCAAAGTAGCCCCCGCTAAAACAAAACCCTTTAAATCCTAAAAATTGCTTTTAGTTTATTCCTAATATATTTAATTAACTTGGGGAAAAAAATTAAACCAATGAAATCCCTGCCATATTATATTGACAGTACGTATATTAAATTTTTTTCATTACTTCCATGCTCGTTGTTGCTAGTGGGGATTTCAATTGTTATTAGAAAGGGTATACTTTACGCAAATGTTATGATTAATTTGTCGAAAGGGGGAAAAAGAGTGGAGAAAGGGATCCGTCAATCGAAACCCCGTCATTTGATGCCGCCGCATGAGCAGAAACTTCTCCCAGAATTGTCGTGTTACCCCTTAAAATTTCCAGACTTGCAAGAACCTGTGTTAAAAATTTTTTTTGATAGAAAGGTGAAGAATTATTTCTCATCAGAAATACACAAAGAAAAATGAAGTTATTTTCCCCGGTTCGCTTTTTTTCAAAACCCGAGATTTTTTATTTTTGATACAAGCAAAACAATTATTTGGCGAAGTACATAAATGGTTTTTATAAGAAATTTTCCCCTCTTGAGACTTTAAAAACATTGAAATTGAAGAAAATAGGGGAGTACATATTTATAATGATTTGGGATGACGTACATTTTCTTTTTATTTTTTAAAATATAAAAAAAGAAAAATGCGCAAGTTGAGGGGTGAAGGCAGAATCTCATTTACTCACTATGTAGATTCTGACAAAAAATTTTTTCCCTTTTAACGAGCAATATTACCCCAAAACAAGATAGTATGTTTTCGTAAATTTTTAAAAGACCCAAAAAAAATGTTGATTGGTGAAAATAAAAAATATATTTCAATAGACGTTCCCTTTCTAATTTTTTAATGCATGCATTTTTACTGTTAAATTTTTTAATTCTAATGAAACACCTGGGTACCATTCAATAAACTATAATCAAAGGAAGCGCCCCTTGTTTTTTGAACGAAGAAATTTTGAGGGAAATGTTGGTGCAAAGTATGAAAATTAGTTCCCCAAAAAGGGATATCGTGGCAAGTTTCGTACATCCCGTACACTAGAGATATGACCCCATGAGCACCCGGGGCCTGTTTGCGCGTACATCCGGTACTTTGGGCCCAATATCCCAAATTTTTCCCGGGAGGGGGGGTTTTTAAAAACGTTATTTTTTAAAAACGGCCCCAAAATTTTTTCAAACGAAGATTGCCTTTCTAAGAGCTTTTAATCTTTTATATTATTCTTATAGTAATTTTTTCAGTTCAAACCATTGGGAAACAAAAAATTTCGGCGATATATTGCAGTTGGCAAAAGATGGGGGAAGCCGAAAAGGTAGGTCAGAGAAAAGAAAGAAAACCCCAAAAGTACGAGAAAGTCTGTAGCCCCACTAGTATAAATAATAATGGGGGTTCTAAATTACTTTATTAATTGAAAGTATTTTCAATTATGGTAAATAACTGATTTCAAAATAATTTTTTTAGTTAAAAAATTAGTTGTTAATTTTAAAATAATTATATATAATATTTTACGAAAAAAAATAAATTTTTTATTACTAGCCATCTCGTTCGGAAAGGAAAATAAAAACCCACGTAGGGAAAAAAAGGGTTTAGAAATGGAATTGGAGGATTTTTTTTTAAAAAAATTTGTTATGAAATATGTATTTAAAAAATGGGGAATTTTTTTTAAAAATTTTAATGATGTCTGACCAAGAAAGGGGAAAACGATCTTTCTCTGTTCTGAAGCACGAAAAAAATCTCGAGATAGGGGTCTTAAAAAGACATATTGAATGCTTTATCTCATAGAAAATTACATTTTGGGACGTTTGAGTCAAGACATTTAAGAAATTTCCCGGAACTACAGTGAAAAAAAACGAGATTCCGTAAGAAAAAACCATTTTTTTATATGTACCCCTTCATGATTTTTGACTTTAATATCCTTTTTTGTAATAAAATGTAAATTACATTCAAATATAGAATTTCGTTTTAAAATAATTTTTTTATATTTTTAACTTATTTACCCTCAAATGGTTGATGTTAAAAAAATGCAAAATATAATCAATTATTTAAAATGTATACAATTTTTTGCATTGTTACAAATAAAAGTTCATTTTTACATTCAAAATATTATAAATAACTTGTGTCGAAAAAGGGCACAAAACATTTGAGAGCCTAGAGCGAAAAAGTCAAAGTTGGGATTGGGTTTTTAATTTTTAATAATTGAGAATATTTAAAACATAAAAGAAAATAATTTAAAACTAATTTGCTTTAGTATAAATTCAATTAAATTTGAACATTCTTTTTATTATAAAAAAAAGGGTTGATTATTAAATTAAATGAAGTTTTCACTAAATGGAATATTTATTTTTAGAAAAAACAAAATTTACTTTAAATTTTTTAGAGGGCTATAAATATTTTAGTAACACATTAAACCGAAATACATACTTGACCCCCCCTATAAATATTTTAAATCTTATTAAATCTAAACATAATTTTTAAGATGATTTTTGGCAACAAACCGCCGCCCTGGTTTTAAAAAAGAAAATCAGGTTATCGCGCATTATCAAATTACGTATAGACCAATTATAATTAGCCCCCAAAAATTACATTGCAAAATACATCCTAATAGCAAAATAAACAATGGTCAACCATTAAAATATTAGAAAAAAAATCTTTTTCCCCCTATCCCAAATTTTTTAAACAACGGTATTTCCCCAATCTTAAAAAATCTGCTTATACTGATTTTCAAAATAAAATTTAATTCCCAGTCACTTAGCCCAAAAAAGTCATTTACCTGGACCCTTTTTATGGATCAAATTTTTAATAAGGAAGGAATCTTTCATCTCTTCTCCACTTTGTTCAGCCCCTTCAAAAAAATTTTTTTTTTCTCCGTGGGTTCAAAAATAAAAAAAAAATTGAATTTTCAAAAAAACATTAGGCTATGCCCGAATTACAAAAAAAAATAAAAAGAACTTAATTTACAAATCTTACCAAACTAAAAATATATTCAACTCAATGCTTGTATTTTTTTTTTCCCACAATCGGGGAAATTAGCATACGTTACCCCCCAACCAGGCAAAGATCCCATTTCCTTAAACTACAAAAACCTATTAGCCTTATCTTCATTAAAAATTTTTTTTAAAAAACTATTACACTTCGTCTTTTATCCACATTAACTAAAACAAGTTTATTCCAAATTCAATTTGTTTTTTGCCCCATTATTCGCCCCTCTCACCAATTACTACGTTTTTTTGAATTTTTAGCCAAAACCTTCATAAAAAAGGAAATAAAATTGGAAATTTTTCCGGGAAATATTACTAAAGCATTTGACAAAGTATTGAAAAAAAATTTTTTAGGGGAAAATTTCCCAAAGGCTAAAATGGTTCATCCCCAAAAGACAAATTCATAAAGAATTACAAATTGAACAAATTTAAAAACATTCATAAATAATCAATCTTCCAAATTCTTCAACTTTAAAAAATACCCCGTTCATCAATTTTTCTGATCTGGGAAAAAATTATCACATTAAATGAAATCGCCCCCGCTTCCCAAAGATATTTTTAAATTCCATAAAAAATTTATCTACTTTATTTTACTCAAAAAATTTTCTTTTTAAAATTTAAAATTTATAATAAAGACTAATTAATACTTTTTAAAAATAAATTTTTACTGGGGAAATTATTATTAAAATAAAATCATGATTAATTAATTATGATATTAATTTCGGGCATCTCCAAAAGTTATGTACAAATTAATTCATCATCCAAAAAAATGGTAAAATTGAACACACAAAATATATATATATATATATATATATATATAAAAATTAAACATTATAAAGTTTTTTATACATGATCGGGACTGAAAGATTGCTGTCAAGGTTTAACTTCCGTTGTTTTCGATCTAAAGTCGTCCATCTGGAACCACGTCTTATTTCTTTTGACAAAGGGAAACAAAGTGCCCTATAACTTTTCGCTTAATTTTTGCCTTCCATCTTTAGGACTACGGTAGAAATTACTAAATTAATTTATATGTATATGTTGTAAAATGGCTTTCCAAGGTTTCTTTGATTCCATTAAAAACAAAATTTTGGAGAAAATTGTCTTGTTGTATCTCCAATGTAAAAAGTGTTCTGTAATACAAACATATGACATTATAACATAATCAAGTATTTTATTAAATATGTAAACAAGTATTATCAAAATGTTTTTTTTAAATATAGGTATACCCAAACCAGTGAATGACTGATCTAAATTTTGGGTCTCGGGAAAATGACAACTTGAAACGAATTGTTTTGGTAATTGTCACTCTAATGTAACGGACATTGACTTCACAGGGTTCCATTTTTTGGGGCATTTATATAGTTTTGTTAATTTACATACAACGTATAACACAAAAACACACACACACACACACACAGATATAAATATATATATATATATATATATATATATATATATATACAATTTACATTAAAAATGTTATATTAAAACAGATTCAATGAAAACATCATGCAAAAAAGAGAGGTCTTAGTCTTAATATGTTTTTAACACAATTTTATTGGTTATTTAGAATTTTTAAAATAAGTATAAAATGGATGTCTAATTTTACCTGTGGCGTGAATATTATTTGGGTTTTTTAAACACTGAGTTAAATGCAACTTTTCGGGAAAAGATGCATTAATTCTTCTTGCAGTTTGTTTTAAACTGGCGATAGAAGGCTATTTTTGTATTGTAATTGTAGTTTGATTCGAAAAAAGTCATCAAAACCCCTTGTTGCAATGATTGCTTATTGTCATATTTTTGGCTGTTTAAATTTAAATTTGTTCTTTATTTGGCCTGGATTTACGTAACATAAGGAGCAGAGTTTCCAAGATCTGATAAAACTGATAATTTATCATGTTTCAGTAACTCTGCTCGTTGTTTTGTATGTTTTACATGTAACACCCGTTTTTTTGGTATCCGGGATCATTTTCAACAATGGAGATTTTGTCCTTCAAAAATTTTCAACCAAGGATTGTCTATTTCTTCGTTATTAAAATTTGAAATAATGACGAAGGCAAGTATTTCTTAATACGTAAGATTTTCTCGATCACGCACCTTAATTTTGAAAATTTCCTTTCCCTTTAAATTAAGGGAATTTTGTTAGTTTTGGGTGAATAAGGGGTCTGTTTCATAAAAATGTCTATTAACATATTTAGATTTTTCTTTTGTATTGTCAGTAGACGAGACCAGGCCCATCCAGTCGCCCTTTTTCGTTCAATGAAAATTTTTTAACTGATTGTTGCCTGAACCCAAACATGCAAAACAAATTCCCCTTTTCTCCAAAATTCTTTCTTCCCCTTTGAATTGGTAGGGAATACCCCCAAACCAATAGGTGCACATTTTTGTTACAAATAATGCATTTATGAGCCCCTTTTTTTATGCCCTTTCCCCGCACACTAAACATAGGATTTTTTCCAAAACTGTACCTTTTAAAAATTTTTAAATGAAATTACAATAAAAAAAAAAGTTTTATATATAAACATATTAATTTATTTGGATAATATATTATAGATAAAAATAAATTTTTGCAACTATATTTGTGAGTTAACATACCGATTAAATTTTGGAGCCACTTTTTTTCTTCTTCCCTTTGTTTTTACATCTTAAATATCATTATTCTCAAGTCTGTCTTGTTTATTTTCCCCTCAATTACTGTTTTTTATTTTGGCGGGGTTTTTGTCTCGTTGTTATAATTTTGTAGAAATTTTTCACCCTGCAGCTATTAATAATTTAAACAATTGTTATTTATTAACAAATGTATTTATATATAAACATCAAATTCATTTTGAGAAAATTTATTATACCAAAAATGAAATTTTTGGAACAATATTTTAAGGAATTACACTTACCAATTCAATTCTGGAAACATTTTCTTCTTCTATCATTGATTAACTTCTTCAATAATTTTCTCTTTATCCCCCGGGATTTTGTTCTGCCTTGCTGTAACAATTTTTTTTTTACCATCAATGTATTGATATGAGTATTAATAAAATCATCGATTCGAAGATTAGTTTTTTTGGCAAAAAGTTTTTTAAATCGTTAAAATTTTGGGCTCCACGGGGAGGCACTTTGATGGAGGTACTCCATAACTAAACTTATCTTTTTGCCAAAATGTCCACAAAATTAAATTGTGGAACAATGCTTCACCAATTTATCGAAGATCATCCCGATGAGCATTCAAATTTTTTCCCCAATTCTTCAGCGGAACGCTTAAATCGTCGTCGATCGATTTTCCCCTTTTTCGTAACAAGAATTTTGGATGCTGGTCATCATTGGATTTTCGACATTATCATAATGTTCTAAAAATTTAAAATATATTAAATTTAAATTGAATAAAAGGAAAACCAAAATCTTTTCCGTAAAATTTGTTTTTTTTGAAAATAATTTCAAAGATGATAATAAATGAAGGGAAAATTAAATAGCTTAATAACTAAAGAAAAAAATTCACATGTATTCAATTTTTTGTAATAAAAATTTTTTAAAAATTTTTTTTTTAACATTTTGTTCGAAAGTGTATTTTTTGGAATTTTATATTCCAGATTAATTTAAAATTTTTCTACAGTATCATTATATAATTTAAAATACCTTTTGGGGAGAGTTTTCCCATTTTCGGGGAAGGATTTCATCCATTTTGAGTTCCCGGTTTTGGGAATGAATTACCAATTAATAATTTTTTTCAATTCATTTTTGTTTTTGGGTGCAACCCGTTTTTTCCCCTCCTTTAAATTTTCGCCCTTTGATAAACGCTTAAACACAGAGTAAAATAGTTTCAGCATTTTCCCCGGGTTTCATCAAAATTTGAGCTGACGATTAATTTTCCAAACAATGTACAATGTTTACTTCTTAGGGCGCTTTTTTCGGGAAATTCGGCATATCTTAACAATATGCGCTCATCAATTGAAGTAGTTCTGGCAATGTACTGTTTTTGCAGTTTCAAATAATCACATAACGATTTTTCCAAGATGTAAATTTTTGTTATTACTTGAGCAAGGCTTGGAACAATCTTTTAAATATTTCCCCCAGGTGGAGGATTTTCCCCACAAAACCCACCTTAAACCCAAAATTCAATTTTGGTCAGGGGTTTGTGACCCCATTTGTGCTAAAGGGAATTTGGTTTATTCTTCTTGTTGCCCTTTCCCATAAATTTTTCATATATAAATAAAGGTGATAATTTGTTCGAGCACTTGTTTGCACATTTTTCGCAAAGTTCCCAGTAGCATCGATTGCAATGAAACCCTTGTATTTTTTGGAATATACGCCCGATAGATTTTTGGTTGACTTTTATCCAATAAGGGACAAAAAGGGCGAAAACCAATACAGTGGATGGAGCCTTTTTAATTGTTTTTCCCTTTTTAGCAATTCCAAAATCTCACGGGGTCTTTTTCGAGATGATTCTTCCTTGCGTACTCGCTCTTGGTAATTTTAAAAACAGAAGTTGAATACAGAATCGCAGGCTCTTTGGATTCCAGCTTTAATGTTTTTCGGCTTCTTGAACTCTTTTATACAGTGGCATATTTTATCTGCATCATAACACAATATTATTACAAAGAGAGAAAATAAATTAATATTTTTCTACTGAATTCAATTTTATTTTTTTAAAAATTTTTCTTTTAAAAAAGGGTCGAACACTTAAAAATTTATAATTTTGTACCAATATTCTTTGGGGCATTAACAAATAGTAGAGACTGGACGGACATCATTTAACTATTTTAGTCACCGGGATGTTATAATGTACACCCAAGAGCGATGAATCGTCCCAAATGTCTTTTTAACCTTGGTTCATTCACATATCTACCCTTTGATTCTAAAAAGATTACTCCAAAATTTCATTTTAAAAAAAATTTAAAACATTTTATAATTTTTAAAAAACCCCCTCAAGTTTTGATTCTAAGAAAACCTAGTCAAGGTTTTCATTTAAGAAGAAAGAGTTAAAAGAAAATTTTATCATTCCTTTAAGTTAATTTGTAAAAAGTCAAAAATATTTTAATTAGAATTTATAAGTATTCATTTATTCATGTGAATAATATTTAATCTAGCAGTATTGTTCAATGACAACACGAATTATTTTGGGCTTGGAGAATAGGTCTTTACATGGGAAAAATATTATTTTTATTTGTTGTATATAAGTTTTATTTATTGTTTAATTATACAAAATGTGTTCGTTTAATGATTAAAAATAATTTAAATTGTTACGCAATTTACAGACATTTTGGGGGATGGGTGCAAGTAAATAATTTCTTCAAACTAGACATAGCAGACAGAAGGGAAATTTAAATATTAATAAAATAGATGTCTAAAATTTTTTAATATTCAAAAAGTTTTTATTTTTAAATTTTAAAATTTGAAAAAATTTAAAAAATTTAAAAAAAATCGAAGAACCCTGTAGAAATGTTTTCACAAAATCCAAAAAACTCTGGGAAAAAACATTTTAAATTGGGCTAAAAAATCTGGGAAAGTTTCCAATTTTTTTCCCTTTGGGGGGAAAAAATATTTTATAATTCATGTAAAGTCTGAAAAATCTGAAAGGAAAGATAATCATTTTTACTAAAAGTTAGTTGAATGCAAAATTTACCGGCAGTTTTTTGAAAAAATTATAAGTGGTTTTAGAATGGAAAATTAACTAGACCCCTTTTTAAAAAGCAAAACTTAACTGTAATTTTTTTCAATAAATGCAAAAAAAATAGGTCATTATTTTAATGCAAATGCTGACTAGGTCTTTTTAGAATGCAAATGTTGACTAGGTCTTTTTTGAAAAGCAAACGTCGACTTTTTTGTTTTTGAATTCATTATCAATAGGAAGAAAAAAGACAATTAACATAAGTCCGTATAGCATATTCAGCTTAAAGTGAAATTTCATGAAATATTAAAAAAGGGATCTCAACAATAAAAGTTAAAAATTTTTTGTAATTCCTCATTCATGGGTTTTTTTTAAAAATTTGGAGAAATGACCCCGAAAGCAAGTTAAGATATACTTTAAAGTGGAATGTATCCAGTCTTTTTTGGGGTTGATGCCTGACTGAACCCGGGGGTGAAAAAGGGCGGGAGGCGATTATTGGGTTTGTTTCACAGATGACCCGCCTTCATCGTCTGTGGTAAACGCACCCCCTTTTAGTTTCCCACTATTCTCTTTAGGCCCACTGGGTTTGCATAGCAATGTTTTAAAAAGTATTGAAATTAGATTTAAAATTTGTTTTTTTGTTTAAAAAGTTACACAAAAATTACATTGGTCCTCATTTGACCCTGTTATTAAACATAAAAAATTTGCACCCGCAATTACAAAAAAAATAAGAAATTACAAAATAAATAAAAATAAGTACATGGAAAGTTGTTGCTTTTTTTGTTAATTATTTTCCCCAAAATCAAATTTCGTTTATATACAATTTCACCATAAACGGAAATTACGCTATTTGATTTTATAGAGATGCAATTTTCAGATGTCACCACCGGACTGATCACAATATTAATAAAAAGAATCTAAAAAAAAATCTAAATACACCCCCGGGGTTAAGGAAAAAAAAAAATGTATAAAACCCAAATTTAAATGAAAATAATACTAAAAGTAAACCCCAATTGGTTTTTAACAAAAAATTTTAAGAGATACTTTTGGGAAAAAGTTATGTAGACCCAGATTATAATTTTTAAAGATTTTTGGGTTCTGGGAAAAATGTAGAATTGTTCGTTTTTTGAATCAACACTAGCATTGCTTGCCTATGCTTATGGCCTCTCAAAGAGTTAACACCCGAGATAAACTCTGAGAATTTCAAAAAAACAAAATAAACACACAAAAAAATAATAATTAAAAATTTAAAGAAGTAACTGGCTTTACCTGTTCTGCAAATTAACCTATCCTTAATCACTGACTTTTCAAATTGGGTTTTAGAGGGAAAATTTTAAAATAAAACACTTATGTTCATAATTTGTTTGTATAAAGTTCTAATAAATTTACCTGTTTCATATTCATTTCCAATTTTTTCTTTTTCACCTTTCAAATGACGCTTTTACGTTCCATCACCCTTTGGTAATATAAACAATTTTTTTAATTTATCGTCTAATGACGGAATTTCTCCACGCAAAAGCGAAAACTTTCAATGGCCCCGAAAAAATTTAAAAGTTGGGCGTCGAATAAATTTTTGTGATTTTTTAACTGATAAACATTTTATGCCACTTTTATCCAAAAGATGAATAATTAATTTTTCCCATTTTGCCTGGTTTAAAAACCAAAAATTTCTTTTGGAGCAAATGCGGCCTTTTTTTTTTAGGGTTTTAATAAAAAAAAATAAAAATTCATTTAAAAAATTTCATATATTCTTTTTTATTAAAAAATTTTATAATTTTAATGTCGATTTTGCTAATTTTTAAATTTAAACATTAACGAACAATTAAAAAAGGGTTTTGGGAAAATTGTTGAAATCAAGATTACTTACCTTTTACAGTTTTCTTAAAAAACAGATTATCCAGTTCTTTTTTGCTTATATAAATGATGACCTTTTTGGGAAAAAGAGATGTCACTATCTGAGTCACTAGAAATATCCATTGTTGTCTAAAGAGTTTTTGTTGTTACCCTCGACATCGATGATTTTTCGTTTCACGCCCTTTTTGGTTGCGACATATGGGTATAATGACGATGCGGGGTTTATTCAGTTTATCCCCAATTATTTTCCAAATTTCCCGTTTTTTAAACTAATTTATTATTTTTTAAACCCAAAAGCTCTTTTTTTTAATAAAATTTTTTGATCAATTTTTTTGACTGGGGTAATCGGACGACCAACCTTTTTTGGGCATCTTCGAAAATTATAAAATTTAAAAAATAACCGTTAATTACAAAAGACTTTGGAACAAAAACCCACACCACGATTACCAATTCAGTTTATTATTTTACCTTTTTTAAAAAAATCTTAAAAAATAAACCCAAAAAACTCTACCCCTATATTATTCGGTAAAATGAGAAAGATTCAAAAGTTAAAATATATCCCTTCCTATAACAAACGTACTCGTCTTTAACAGGCGCGTCAAACTGTGCCAAAAAAGACCTACTATTGCTCAACACCTCAAAACCCCTTTCCCCTGCGCAATTTCCCCTAATATTTCCCGCCCGCATGCGCCCCGTCACAACATAAAAGGGCTTTCTCGTGGGTCGCGCGGGGAATTCAACATGCGAGTTTGGTGGATAACAAACTGATGAGTGAGATGCGGTAAGAAAAAGGGACCTTTTGTGTTTCCACAGAGGGGCCCCAAAAGATCAACAGAAAATAAGCAGGTCTTAAAAAAAGAGTTTCGGTCTCCAGTCCCCGTTTGACCTGGGATTTAGCAGTGACAGTGTTTTTAAAAGAAGCTGAACCATAAAAAACCCCAAATTTTTAAAAATAATTCAAAGTATATCACTGAAAACGTTTGGTCGTTGATCAAAAAATCATTGAACATGGCCACATTCCCCTTTCCCTCTTCCACCGTACCATCCTGATCTAAACCAATAGAAATGTTTGGGGAAATTTTTAAAAGGGGGCGGAGGGAGAAAAAATCGGAGCATCCTTACAAGAAAAGGAAACGTTTTAGAGAAGCGTTTGACAAAACAGTGCTGGGAAAAATGGAAGAAAAACTGCGAGGAGGGGAAAAGAGGTGATAAAATTTCACAATGTATGGACCAACAAACGATGGGATTCATTTCTTTTGGGCAATTTGGGAGTGCGAGTTCCTCTTTGACGAAGAGGGGGGATGACGAGTGACGGTCAGCGCGATCGCTGGGGGCTCGCAGTCGCCTCCTTGTCGCCTACGCGCTTCTTTTTCGCCGAGGGGGGAAAACTCAGATGCCACAGGGTGGGGAATCTCCGAGACTTTTCCAAAAGGAGGTCCGCCGATGTTTTTTTCAGGGGTTTAGCTATAGCCCGCACTTTCAGGCATGGGGGGAAAAAAACCCCGGGGTCCCAACATTTTTGCCTGATCCTGGGGTCAAAGTGATTAAGTTTCTGCGCATCCTCCGGGAAAGCTACACATATGTCCAGCATGCTTGCAGGTACAGTACCGGGAAAAATAAATTGATCCCTGGGGCTGCCTAAGTTCATTTTTTTTACGGCTTGGGCCCGCCCTTGTCATGACGAAACGTTTTTGGGCGGAGCCTCACAAACCATCGGGAGCCAAAACTCAACGCAGGGGAGGCCCAACAAAATTGGGCCCTACAAAATGGGAAGGGGCCAGTTCAGATGGAAGTATTTTCAAAACAAAATACATGAAAGAAACACTTGGGATGAACAAAAGTTTAAATTTATTGAAATATATATGAACTCATAGACTTAACCACTGTTAACACAATTTTTTGAAGAACTTGATATCAGATAAAAAAAACACTAATTTTAGAACAATTACGTTCTTATAGTTTAAATTTTAATATTCTTTTTCCAAACGCAATTTTTTGAACTTTATAAATGACCAGTTTAATACAGAATTTTTTAAAAAGAAAACGGGGTTATAATTGCATATTTTCAATTGTTCATATGTATATTACATTTGCAAAAAAGCAAAAAACTGTCTTTTCGAACGTTAGGGCTTTAGGGGAAACCCTTTCAATAAAAAAAAGTAAAATTCAAAGACCAGCTGTATATTTATCATTAAAGTTACAATTAAGCTTTGATATTAAGCAATTAATTTGCATCTCATGTCAAAATTGTTATTTTGGTATCATAAATCAGGGGGAATTTGGGACACTCCCGGCAGGAATAGTGCACATTTCGGAATTGTTTATAAAAATTTTCCAATTTTTGCAAAAATTTTTAATTTGCAGTTTTTCGTTCTGGGACATCAGAAAACCTTTTAACTTTAGAATTGCAAAAATTTGGGAAAAATTTTTTTAAATTTTTAAAATTTTTCAAAAAATGTTGCTTTTTAAAAATTGCCTTTTAAAAAGGGTGTAAAATTGGAAACCGATTAGCGCTTTCGTTTTCGAGATACGTAAAATTTTTTATAAGAAATTAACGTCATGACAACTATTTTTTGGCAGTTCCAATGTTGGGTTTTTCTAAAAATGTTTGGGAAAAGGCTCGCTTATTTTTCCCGGGAAATACATTTGAAGTTCCTAACGGAGGGGGGGGACAAGTATTCGCGCTTTTCATTAATTGCCACGAAAATTGTTTGGGTTGGTTATTCCTGGTTTTCAGCCCCTTTAAATTTTTTATTTTATTCTAAATAATTTTTTAAATTCCATTTGTTTAACAATTAACATAAATTTTAAAATACAACTCGACGGGTACCGAACAATCTTCAACTTGGGAGCAAGAAAGACTCCCTCAATTGGCTTCCCCGAAATACTCCCCCGGGGAAAATTGGTTCTTCCTCCACACGTTTCAAGACGAAATAGCCTGGGGCTTGTAAGGTAAATGTAACACTCGGGTTTCCTCGAGAAAGCCTTTATCCACCTTCTTAGGAAGACAATTTCCCTTTCATATAAAATTGTGGAAAAAATTTTTACATTAAATATACAAGAAAAAAAATAATTTTTCATTAATTGTCTTCACATATAAATATAGACATTAAAGCCCGGCCCTCAGATTCAAAGTTCCAAATACGAAAACATTGGTTTAAAAATTCACCTTTATTCTAATTTAGTGAGTCTGCTGCCTTTAGAAGCATCTAGCATCAGCAAGGTATGCGAAAAAAAATTGTTTGACAAAGTTTTTTTTATGGATTTGGGAATTGAAGGGGAAAGTGAACTTACGAGGCAGTTAAGAAAATTTCAATGGGTGCAAAGTTTGCAAATAAACATGTTTTTAAAAATAATTATTCCCAAAGGGCAGAACAATTCCGACGCATTCTTTCCCCTTCGACACTAACCCCATCAATGATTTTTTTCACTACCTTTGTTTGAGGTCATCGTTTATCGCGCCAAAAAAACTTGGAAGATGCCCCTGGAGAGACAAACTTTCTTCAAAACGGCTCCAAAGTTTTTCGGCCTAATTAACCACAGTCGGGAAAATCCGCCAACGTTGGGAAATCGAACCTAGGGGCCCCGCAGTCATTAACGTTTCAGGGAAAAATTGAACGATGCCACTGAGCTTTGCAAATTTGCAAGGGGGTACTTAAAAACATTGTAAGTCTTTTTTCCCTAAAAATTTTAATTTTTCAATATTACAAAATTTAATTGTTTCATATTATTCGTGGATAGTAAATTTAACTTAAAGCTTCCTATTTAATCGTTTAAAAAAAAGGGACAAAAATTTTTATTTGAAAATATTATTACTATATAATTAATTAATTTTTACAATTAATACAATGAAGATCTATTGGGGTGACAACATGATATTCTTTAAGACTAAAAAAAAGTACCGAAATGAATGTTTGCTAAGGTATACATTTTTTTTTTGATTTGGGATCAGTTAAAAAATTTTTTAATTTGGGTTAAAATTATTTTAATATTAGTACAAAAAAGATGGTATTTTTTTTGTTCTTTTGATATCATCGATTTTCGGGTGGGGTTGCTAAATTTCGGGGAGGTGAACCCCGCAAAAGTATACATTTTTTGATTTTGTATGAGTTCAAAATTTTGAATTTGGGGGTTAAAAATTTGTTTAATATTAGTACAAAATGATGGTATTTTTTTGTTTTTCGATATCATTTTTCATGGGGGGAAACATTACGGTAGGTGAACCCCGCATACGTATACATTTTTTATTTTTAAGTTAGGGATCAGTTCAAATTTTTTAAATTTTGTTAAAATTAGTTTAATATTAGTACAAAATGATGGTATTTTTTGTTTTTCGATATCAAAACGATTTTTTGGGGGGGTTGCAAACCCTTTCGGTACGTGAACCCCGCAAAAATATACATTTTTTTTTTGATTTTGTGCATGGGGTTCAAAAATTTTTAATTTGGGGGTTTAAAAATTTTTTAATATTAGTACAAAATGATGGTATTTTTTTGTTTTTCGATATCATCGATTTTCATGGGGGGTGTTGCTTTAAAATTACGGTAGGTAACACCCCCTACGATACATTTTTTATTTTGAAGTTGTGCATCAGTTCAAAATTTTTGAATTTTTGAATTTTTAAAATTAGTTTAAAAATTTGTACAAAATTGTGGGATTTTTAGTTTTTTGAAAACTGATTTTCATGGGTGGAAGTTTAAATTTACTGTAGGGAACCCCCGCGAAGGTTTAAATTTTTATTTGGATGTTGTGATAAGTTCAAAATTTTGAATTTGGTTTAAAAAATTTGTTTAATTGTAGTACAAATGATGGTATTTTTTTGTTTTTCGATATCATCGATTTTCATGGGTGGTGTTGTTTAAAATTACGGTGGGTGAAAACCTTTGGAAGGTTTAATTTTTTTTTTGGGTGTTTGGGATCAGTTCAAATTTTTTTTAAATTTGGGGGAAAAAATTGTTTAATAATATAAAATGATGGTATTTTTAGTTTTTTATATCATCGATTTTCCGGGGGGGTGTTAAACATTGGTAGGTGAACACCCGCATGATACATTTTTTTTTTTGAAGTTGTGCATCAGTTCAAAATTTTTGAATTTTTTAATTTTGGGGTTTAAAAATTTGTTTAAAATTAGTACAAAATTGTTTTTTTAGTTTTTTGATATCATTGATTTTCTGGGGGGTGTTGCTAACTTTACTGTAGGAAAACCCCCCGGGAAAGGGTTTTAAAATTTTTTTTTTGGATGTTGTGATAAGTTCAAAAATTTTTTAATTTGGCTTTAAAAATTTGTTTAATTGTAGTACAAAAATGGAATTTTTGTTTTCGATATCATCGGGTTTTGGGGGGTGTTGTTAACATTACGGTGGGGGAACCCCCCGAAGGTTTACATTTTTTATTTTTGGGTGTTGTGCATCAGTTCAAATTTTTTTTAAATTTGGGGGAAAAATTTGTTTAATACTAGTAAAAAAAGATGGTATTTTTAGTTTTTTTGAAAATCGATTTTTATAAGGTGTTAAAAACGGTAGGTGAACCCCGCGTATACATTTTTTTTTTTAAATTGGCATCAGTTCAAAATTTTTTAATTTTTGGGGAAAATTAGTTTAATATTAGTACACAATGATGGTATTTTTTTTGTTTTTCGATTCCATTTATTTTCGCGGGGTGGGGTTTAAATTTCGGTAGGGGGAACCCCTGCAAACGTATACATTTTTTATTTTGATGTTTTGGATCAGTTCAAAATTTTTTAATTTGGGGTTAAAAATTTGTTTAAAATTATACAAAGTGGGTGGTATTTTTTAAATTTTCGATATCATCGATTTTCATGGATGGTGTTGTTTAAAATTACGGTAGGTGAACCCCGCAAAGGTATACATTTTTTATTTTGGTTGTGCACAAATTCAAAATTTTTTAATTTGGGTTAAAATTAGTTTAAAATTTGTACAAAATGATGGTATTTTTTTGTTTTCGATATCATGGGTTTTCATGGGTGGGTTTAACATTACGGTAGGCGAACCCCGCGAAGGTATTTCATTTTTTTTTGATTTTTGCATGAGTTCAAAATTTTTGAATTTGGGTTAAAATTAGTTTAAAATTAGTACAAAAAATTTTGGTTTTTTTGTTTTTCGATATCATTGATTTTCCATGGGGGGTGTTTAATTTTTCTGTAGGTGAACCCCCCCAAAATATACATTTTTTTTTTGAAGTTGTGCATCAGTTCAAAAAATTTTTTAATTTGGAGTAAAAATTTGTTTAATTTTTAGTACAAAAAGATGGTATTTTTAGTTTTTTGAAAATCGATTTTCATGGGGGGTGTTGTAAATTACGGTAGGGGGAACCCTTAAAAAGTATACATTTTTTTTTTTGATTTTGCATGAGTTCAAAAATTTTTTAATTTGGGTTAAAATTATTTTAAAATTAGTACAAAAAATTTTGGTATTTTTTTTTTTTGATATCATCGATTTT
Source organism: Teleogryllus oceanicus (assembly GCA_964035755.1). Lineage (NCBI taxonomy): Eukaryota > Metazoa > Arthropoda > Insecta > Orthoptera > Gryllidae > Teleogryllus > Teleogryllus oceanicus. Next base: position 1,569,308 of record CAXIVR010000014.1, on the reverse strand, counting down.
TTTCGAGTGGGTTGGGAAATTTAAAGTTGGGTTTCACACCCAATTTTTTTCCTGTTTTTTTAATGTACCTTTGGGACAAAATTTTTGAATTTGGGTTAAAATTAGTTGAAAATTAATACAAAAATTTTGGTATTTTTTGTTTTTGATATCATTGATTTTAATTGGGGGGTGTTAAACCCCGGTAGGTGAACCCCGGGAAAGGGTTTAAAATTTTTTTTTGGGTGTTGTGCATAAGTTCAAAATTTTGAATTTTGGGTTAAAATTAGTTTTAAATTTTAGTACAAAAATGAGGGGATTTTTAGTTTTTTGATTTCCCTCGATTTTTTGGGTGGTGTTTAACATTACGGTAGGTGAACCCCCGGGAAAGGGTTTTAAATTTTTTTTTTGGATGTTGTTGCATCAATTCAAAAATTTTTTAAATTATGGTTAAAAAATTAGTTTTAATATTAGTACAAAAAAATGGGATTTTTAGTTTTTTGATTAAATTTAAGGGGGATCTTAACGTTGTTAGACACCCAATTTTTATACCCCCCCTTTTTTTTAATGTTCTGCATTGGTACAAAATTTTTTAATTTTGGGGTTTAAAAATTTGTTTAAAATTAGTACAAAAAGATGGTAGTTTTAGTTTATGGATATCATTTTTTCATGGGGTGGTTTTAAATTTTTCTTCATTTTTTTTTTTCTTTTAAATATGAGTTTAAAATTTTTTAATTTGGGTTAAAATTAGTTTAAAAATTTGTACAAAATTGTGGGATTTTTAGTTTTTCGATATCATTTGTGGGGGGGATCCACAAGGCGGCCCTTTGTATTCATTATTCGGCGAATTGAATCGCTAATATTTAATTTTGAAATTTTTTTCATTATGGTGTTTATGAGAGCAAGGTTTTTAAAAAATATCATATGAAATTTCTGGGAAAAATCAACGTTTTCTGTGAAAATGTGCTCAAATTTTCCCTATTTTGAGAAACGTCCAAATGCCATTTTTCCCCAAAAAAGGTTCCAAATATTTTTTTAAACTCTTTTTCCCAAAAGGTTTGGGTAATTGAATCTTTAATATTATATAAAGTTCATTTTTTTTATAAAAAATTATTTCTTTTTAAAATTATTTTGGGAATGGAAATTTTGAAATGCAAAAGGGGAAAAACGATTTTTTTGATTTCGAAAAAAACGTTTTGAGGTCACTTTAAACCGAAAAAATTTTTTCAAAACGTCGTCTGTTTTTTCTGTAAACATTGCTAGGGTTGAACCCCCACATACGATATTTTCCAAAAGGAAGAAACCCTTGCCCATTTAGCTCTAGTTGAAACTTTTAAATTTTCAAAAAATTTCATCAAAAATAGGGTATTTCATAAAACCCTTCGACATTTTCAAAATTTTTCAAAACGGGTTTCCCAAAATTTTTTTTAAAATTTTCAGCTTTTTTTTGAAATTTTTTCAATAGTAAAGCAATATATGCAATTTTAAAAAATTAAAAAAAAGATTTTTTAAAACGGTTTCCCCAATTTTTTTTCATCACATTTTTCCAATGGCTACTTTAATTGCACTGTTTAATATGACGTAAAATTCACTTTTGGGGTATTTTTTGTTTTTTTAAAATCAAAAATGTACTTTTTTTAAAAATCTCCACGCCATTAATATGCACATTTCCCTCGATTTGATACTGTCACATCCGCCGGCCCGGCTATAGCTCAATTGGCTGTTAGATCACAAGTTTTTTAAATTTTGATGGAAGAAGAGGGGTTTCTAGGGGTTGTTCTTTAACAAGGAAAAATAATGACTGGAAAAAATTTTAAAATTTTCTTGACTCCCGTTAAGGAAGTTACATAAAAAAGAAAACACCCTACCTAATGAGCTCTCTAATAAATAGTAAGACAAATTAAAATTAAGGAATTACTGATTATGATAATTTAAGAACATGATTGCCCAGTCGGGAACGTTACAAAATCTGGGAAATTGGTTATAGCAAAGTTCATGTTTTCGCTTTTAAGAGCGAAGAATGATAATACCCAATAGCGTGGGCCCTTTTTTTCCGATACGTCAAATTGTACCGGGGCGTCTCGTTGGCCCTGTCAGCTGGGGCCGGGCCCCTTGACCTCAGGCGGCGGTCCGGGGTGGCGGGCCCGGGGGGTTCATCCGGGGGCCAAAAGGGCGGAAGCCCTGGTCAAATAGAAGCGGGTCAAAAACCCTTGGGAGCCCTTTTCCCTCCAAAAGGTGGTTTCCCCGGCCGGCCCGGGGAGTTCAGCCCCGGAAAAATGGGAAGGCGGGGACGGCGCCGCTTCCCCGCCCATAATTTGGGGCCCTTGGGGGCCCGGTCGGTTCCCAACGGAAAATTTCCCAAAAGAAAAAAACGGAATGGCGCCCCCCGAAAAAAGGAGCCCCCCCCTCCCCCTTTGGATTAATTGGGTGTTCGCCCGACGACGCCCCCTTTTCGTACCAAATTTTCATTATTTAGAAAAGATTTAAAGAATTTGATGCCTTGATTTTGCAAATTCAGGATGAAGGGAAAAAGAATTTTGGTTTGGCATTCTTTTACTATAGATTTGATTTTTATAGATTACAATAAAAATAGCAAACCCCACCATGGCTCTTTTCCACTACCAGCCACTACTAGCCAAAAAAAAGCTCAACACATTATGTGCATAGTCAAAGCATTATTAATACAAAACCTTAATGCATAGAGGAAATCAAAAAAAGAACCCGTGTCCGGGGGGTGAGGTCTCTATACTGCACCCAGTAGGCCCTATACATGGATACTACGCATTAAATTTATGGCATTTTCGGGGTGGTCTTTTGGGCAACGCCACTAAGGAAACAAAAATCATTTTTCCCTTGGGAAATTTTTTTAGATTTATTTCATTTATTCGGTCTTCCATGCGATGGGCGTCATGTAGACGGCAGCAAAACGCATCCGTGCATCGCAGGCAGTGCGCGAGTGATTTACGCCGTTGGCGATTCCTCCACCGGGGGGGTCAGACGGAAGGGCAGACCCCATGGCTTGAAAATAAGGCATTCATTCAAACGTCTTCAGGTTAGATCGGGAGGCGGCAGGAGTCTCGCCACGTAAAATAAGGCATTCATTCATTCTAACGTCTTCAGGTTAGATCGGGAGGCGGCAGCGCATGTGCGAGACGTCCCCCCACTAAAGGACAAATATCAATCATACGTATGGAGGCACATGCATATATCTGGCCAACAACTGTGAATCCAAACAAGTAAATGAATTCAAACAAATAACATGTGACTCAGACATAGAATGTTCAATTGTAGAAATTCCAAAGCTGAACATCTTCCTCCTAAGCATTTACCGAGCACCTGATGGAATTCTTCAAATTTTCTTAAAAAACTTAGAATTAATCTTGGATAAATTAACAAAGCAGGCTCATTACTCTATCATAATCTGTGGTGATATAAACATTAACTTTCTACCAACAGCTAATAACACTCATGAAAAAGAAAGAATTAAACTAATAAACTTAGTTCGCTCCTATAATCTAGATGCAGTAATAGACACACCAACCAGGCAAACAAAAGACTCCCAAAGAGCAATAGACCAAATCCTTTTAGACAAAACAAAACACACATACACAGTCACCACTAATGATACAGGGCTCAGTGACCACAATGCTCAATTACTCACTCTAAAATAAATTCCACCTCACCTAAAGTGAACCTAATAAACGAGTCTAGGAAGTATAATGAAAAAAACTTAAACAAGCTCACCCAACTACTAACTAATGAATCATGGCCAGGGGTATATGAAATAGATGACATCAACCTAAAGTTTAACACTTTTTTAATACAATCAAACACTATTTCAACATCACACATCCACTACAGTATCACAAAACAAATAACACACAAAACAGCAAAGCATGGATAACAAAAGGTATTAACATTTCTTGTGAAAGAAAAAGAGAGCTTTATACACTCACAAAAGAACACTCGTGCAATCATCAAATAGTAAACTACTATAAGCAATATACAGCTATACTCAAAAAAGTTATAATAAAGGCCAAACAAGTGTCAAATGATGAATACATAAAAATCCAAAATAAAACAAAGCTATGTGGAATATTGTTAAAAAACATTACCAGCAAATAACAAAACACAAAATGTTGAACTAGTCCATGAAAACAAGAGAATAACAAACCCTAATGAAACAGCCAATATATTCAACAAACACTTCTCTGAAATTGCTGGTAGACTACAAACAAAGAAAACCCAAACACTACGCCTCTACAACCACCACCTTTCTTTAAAAACTAGCTTTCTAGCATGTACATCACAGGGAAACAACAGAAGGAAATACTTCAATTATAAACAAAATGCAAAATAAACAATCCGCTAGGATAGACAACATTCCTGACTTCTTAATAAAAAATTCATATATATCATCAAACCATTAACATATTTATACAACCAATCACTAACTCTGCTCCTTCCAAACACCTTTTAAACTGCAGTAATTAAACCTATACACAAAAAGGTAACAAGCAAGATGTAATGAATTATAGACCAATTTCACTCTTGTCAGGCTTTTCAAAAATATTAGAAAAGCTCTTCTATGAAAGGTTAAAAGCTGCCGATACACTGTAACATTGTCACTGACTCACAACATGGATTCAGGGAGAAATCATTCAACTGAAACTGCTTTATTCACCTTTGTAAATGAAATCCTCGCATTGATAGAACAAAAATTCTGTTGGTCTTTCTTGACCTGTCAAAAGCCTTTGACATGATAGATCACAGTATTCTATTGTCCAAATTAAGATCACATGAATCAGGGTACTTTAGTGGATAAAATCATATCTATCAGACAGAAAACAAATAGTAGTATTACCTTACCAAAAAGACAACAAATAAGTAAAATCATCCTCCGGGCCAAGGGATGTGACCTGGGTCCATGAGGATCCACTAGGCGATTTTTATTTCTTATGTTTGTAAATGACCTGCCATCAATAATGGAAAACAACACAACCGTACTTTTTGCTGATGACACTATTATAATATTCAAAGAAAGAACAACCAAAGCTTTGCAAGACAAAGCCAATCCAGCCATCGACCATAGCTCATACAATGGATCCACCACAACAAACTAATCTGAACAAAGACAAAACAATCCCCAATACCTTTCCACAACTCCTCAACACAACAATACTCACCAAATTTAATATTAGAAGGAAACAGCATCACACACAAGCACAGAAAACAAAATTTCTGGAGATCACCATACAGTCCAACCTCAAATGGAACTACACCTAGAAGATATTAATTAAAATTGAGCAAACTTAGCGAAATTATGCTCTTAGAATAATATGTAAACACCATTAGCAGAGACAGCATGACATTGTGCTTTGCAAATGTGCACTCTGTTCTAATCTGGGGATAATAGTATGGGGCCAGCACCAGAGGCTAAACAAACATTCAAAATACAAAAGAGAATCATTGAACAATGACAAATACAAAGACAGAGTCCTGCAGACCTCAGATTCAAAAAACTTAACATACTACCACTGCCTTGTATATTCATTTTATGATTATATGTTTGTAAAGAAAAATCTACTAAACATGACACACTTTACAAATTGCTCAAGTTTACATTCCTATAACACAAGGCAAGCATGTAACCTTCATCCAATAATGTGTACAAGCACATTATACCAAAAAGAGGTACACATTCTCTTCAGGTATACAGTTCTTCAACAAATTACCAATACATCTATGAGAAACACAACAGGCTTACACAACTTCAGAATAAACTCAAAACCTTTGTTGGGAAAAGCTTTTTATAGCGTTGGGAATACCTCAATGACTAATATGTCAATGTGATTTCAGGTGCTGCAACAGTAGGACTAGGTGTAGAAATGAAAAAACCTGGCGCAACATACTTGCCTCCTCCTCCCCACCATTTCAAGATTTAATCCAAGGGATATGCTAAAATGGTATGTAGCTATTACATAGTGATACCATGTACTGTTATTATCACTATTAGCATTGCCATTACTATTATTAATTTATAAGAAATGTTATCTATTATTATTATTAATATAATTATTATTATTATTATAAGTAGTAGCTAAAATCATTATTCCAAGTAAATGTTATTTTGAACAATGAAACTACAAATCTTGAAATGTTAAATTATTTTACTAGAATTAAATTAAGTTAAATTTTTTATCTACTTTGCTGTTAAAAATAATTGTATCTACTATGTAATATCTTAATATATCTGTAACAAGTATTGCATAGTCTTTGGGCAGACCCCATCTTGATCAGGTTTTTGTCCGTTTTCCTGTCATGAAGCAAATGCTGAGATATGGCCCTTGTTTTGCATCTGGACAATAAATGTAACTTCACTCGCTGCACCCAAGAAGATTAAGCCTGCAATTGTACTCCTCCATATACAACATGTTGACTCGTCATACAGTTGTAATTGTATTTGTGACTCAATAAATATTATTATTATTATTATTATTGTGTGTGTATTATTATTATTATTATTATTATTATTATTATTATTATTTGTGTGTGTTAAAGCGTGTCAAATCGACATGTTTAGAAGGTGGATGGTAGGCGTTGGATAAGCTTTTTAGCATTTCATGAACCGAGTGACCGATTGTGATATTCCCTGTTGCGTGTTGAAACTTTGCGATACTCATAAAATTAATGTTATATGACATCACATTGCCAGATGACAATAAACAATTAAAATCTATTCACAAGTTTAAAGGCAATAAAATATTTTTTTGCTGCCTAATTGTTTCTGTACAATTAGATGCTGTTCTATCAAAAGAAAATGGGCATAATTATTTTGACCATAACATTTAATAAATTAGTTAACAATTGTACTGTATAATTTAAAAAGACAACTAAGCTTACTAAAACAATGTCTTTAGCTTTTGGGACAATGACTCTAATTGCAGTTGCTATTTTTAGAAACCAATTTCTTTGATCCAGTGAGCAAGTCCTGGGAGATGATCCCTTATTTGTTGTTTTTCACCTTGGCGTGGTTCATCAAGCACATGTTTTGTTGATCTCTCCCTTTTGCTGATTGGACAGTGGGTTATTTTATGTTAACAAATATCGCATAGAATGAAATCTGTAGTTTGTTTTATCTATACAAATAAGTTTTCTGTAACTTAGGAGCAAAAATGTCTGTTTGAAATATTGGTAACCTTGCTTTGTTGGCCCTTTTATTCATCATTCAAACTATGCAAGACACTGGAAGAGGTTGTGGGCTGAAGAAAAATATGCAGATTTTCTGTTTTTCCCCCCAAATATCAGTTTGAGTTCCTACTAGTTTCTTTTTTACCAAAATAACAAATAAAATAAAATATGAAGAAAACATTGCTTTTATATTTGTTGTACTCATTAATTTTGAACATAAATATATGATTTGAAAGTCAATGAAATTCAGCATTAAATATTAAGTTGGTTTTGATAAAAGTTGCAGTTGTTTCAACAAAAATATATGATTGAGTCACAATCATTGCATCTCTTGAAGACAGTTCATTGAACTACACACCTTTTATTGCAACAATGAAAATGAAAGGAAAAATATAGAAAAAATGAAAAATTAGCAATTTTCTTATTAGTTATGTTAAGTACTTTGTAAATATCAATGTATTGGTACAGAAAAATATATTTTTATAAGTAACTATTTGATTAGTAGCAAATAAATTTGATCTAATAAATAAAAACTTTAAATTAAGAAGTGATTAATAATAAAATATTTTTGTTTTTTTTGTCAATGAATCTGTCTATCTGTAGAATATCTTTATGAATAGCTGTGCTTGATGTTTCAAGGATATCTGGATGTTGAAGAGTTGATCAGCATTTATTGAGATTGTAAAATTATTATGTTGTTTAGTAGAATGATGTGAGATGTAGCAATCCACACTACAAGGGTTGCACAATTATTTGAATTAATGATAATCTGAGGCCAAACACAGAGAGGGCTCAGTTGAAGCTACTTTTAAAATACCAAAAGAATCATGCAGATGTTAACAAAATGCACTTTAGTCCTGTAATCCTTGATTCCAAACACCTAATATACATCCACTGCCTTGTACATTCATTTATGAAGTCCTGCGTGTTGTAAGAATCAAACAAACAACAACACCTTACAAATTTAACTCAAGCCTATATACTTTACAACAAAGAGCATACATCGCTTTTTCCAACTAATGTTTTATAAGCACATTATGTAGAAAAGGTACATTATCTACAGAAATACAACACACCTGAAGCGACATATCTCGATTAAACAGCTTCGAGAATAAACTCAAACACTTCCTTTGGCAAAAACCTTTTTGTTGGGTTCAGGAATACCTCAGTAGACTAATATATGCAATCTATTTTCAGGTGCTACAGGTGTAGAATTAAAAAACCTCCCTCCTTCTGCTCACCATATAAAGAATTTATAAAGAATTATATAAAGAGTTTATAAAGAAGTTTGAGGCAGGGGAGTTAATATCTTCCCTGACACCACACAAGATCAAGATTTATCTCTGTGATGTGTATTTATAAGTCAGTCAGTCGAAGGCGCAAGGCCAAAATTATGTATCACGAATTAAATGTCAAGTTATCATCTTTTACACAGCACCTTCAAATTGTTAAAAAACATAACAAAATAATATTTTATGATTGATACAATAAATAAGAGTTCTTCATTATTAAATGTGATGTATACAGTTTATTGAAAAAGTTAGTTGAATAACCATAAAAAATGGCAATTCAAATAAAAAATAAAAAAATGTGTTAATATTTACAAAATTTGATAAGAAAATGATAATATTTGTGTGAGTAATGCCATTTTGTATTGAAAAAATTAAGTAAGCTTGACCAGAATCTTTGTCACTAGAAAATTTCAATTTTTGAAAATAATTTTCTTCATAATGCACCTTTGTATTATTCTTCCTATGTACAAGGGATTTAATTCTACTCTTCTACAATTCTACTCTTCAAAAATAGAAAAATATTTCTAGTTCTTTGTGGATTTATATTGAATTCTTTAGATACATGTAATTTTAGATCTTTTATTAAACCTTGTTTAACTAACCAGTGAGTTTTATTTTCATATCATATGAGGCTTACAAGCTATTCTTATGATATTGAATATTAATATGTCTGGTATGTGTTTTTGGCATTTAATAAAACTTTTAGATGACAGAGGGTTTGTTGATGTGTTCATGACCTGCATATCCTATGGATTTCCTTTTACTTTTCCTCTCTCTGTATTTCTCTTTTGATTTAATTTTTATTAATATACTGCTGAGGATTTGAATTTGAATTACAAATATTTCACCTCTTATTTTAAACTAAGAAATGTCGAATTTTTTATCATTGTTGGTAACCTCAATTGAAAACATTTCATTACAGAAAATAGTGGCATGAATTAAAAATGTACTGCCACATGAACAATTAAATTTGTTTTTAGAAAGAAGCATGAAGACAGGAAGATCTTTTCAATTGTAGAAAACATTTTGCAACTCAAAAACATTAATAATTTGAAAAGAAAATGATCATATTTGTGTGGAGTAAATGTGCCGTCTTTGTATTGAAAAAATATGTAAGCTTGACCAGAATCTTTGTCCATTGAAAATTTCAATTTTTGAAAATACTTTTCTTCATAATGCACCTCTTGCATACTCCACTAACATTAAACTAAATAATAACATAATTATTTTTTGGTAACTATTTACAGAGCCAACAATACAGTATATTTGGATAGAAACTAGTGTAAATAAAAGCATGGCAATATTACATACAAACTACATAAATGTTACATAACACATCCAAGCAGCATAATTTTGTGATATGTATTTTACCTATAATTGCAATACATTTGGCAACTGATGTCTTATATTTGTTTTCCATTTATTGCTTATTTGTAAAAGTATAAAAAACAAACCTTCATTGTGTATAATGATCAGATTATTAGCTCTCGGACAGGTGTCAGAAAAAATATAGCAACATGAGCGAAAGGGGAAAAAATCGTGCGATACGGTTATAAAGGAGTAAAAATGTCTAGGTTCCCATTGGTGAGTACTTTCGATTCTAGACTGACGTCACAAAAGAAGTGCGAGTCGGCGACCCGACGTTTCGTGGGAGGTGACACCGGCCGCCTTCACTCAGTATCTCGTGGTCTTGCTAAGAGACGTGAAGTAGAGACGTGACACGAAGTCGTAGACGTAAGGTAAGAGACGAGTTTTCTCGCGAAAAATCTTTTTCGTATTACTTCTACGTAGCGTAGAGTCAATATTGTAATGCTACAATAATAAACAGCAATTTTTCGACAGTAAAGAATTAATTTTTCTATACTGTGTACGTTATGTTGTCACAATTCACATTTTGTAGGCTGTATGCCGAAAAATTCGTAACGGCAAAATGTATGTCCGTGAACATAGCTATGATCTAAACTATACACAGGATTTTCATCAATTGTGATATTCTTCTTTTGATCTAGATTAATTGGTATATGCTTAGGTAATAGAACTTTGCTTCTTATAATATATTTTTATGTAGAATTAAGCTGTGAGGACTTGGAAGGTTTGAGAACTGTGTAGCGGTTCAGGAAAACTGGATTTGATGTGATTATTGATGAGCCTAGCCTTTTGTTTGCGTGTTATTTAAAGAGTACTATCATCATTATTTACTAAGCAATATTTCGGTATTTGAACAAGAGGATTTTGAGTGTCTGAACTGCCTCCTGTATTTGCCTTTGATCTACGTTCATGGGAATAAGTATACAAAGGTGATAATGTACTAAATTAAGTATCGTTTTGTATGAATTGCATCTTGACTAAGGCATTTCATGATGAAGGAATGAGAATATTGGGCTTGGATCAGACTTTTTCATTTTGTAGTAGTCCCTGACAAGTTTTCGATTCTTTTTTCTGATGTTTTTATTTTCTTCATAATTAAGATAAGATTTTATAGAGAATGAGAAGCTATTTTTCTCGCCAAGAATTTACGAAATAATAAGTGTTACAATCATGTTCATAGATGGTGCTTGCGTCGCAGATATGGTGGCATACCCTTGGCAGAGTTGAAAGTGTGGAGTTCCTGTTTCTCTACTTTCCTTCGCTGTGAGATTTCCTGGACATGTGTAACTCTTGAGATCTTCTGCGGGTAAGCATACTGACTATTCTGGTTTATTGCACGATGATTTTCATTCTTTATCAAAAAGTAGCTAAAACTTGGTGTTACATTTTAGTGGGTTGATTTGCATATTTGAAAAGATGGCTTATTACCGATGAATTACAAAACAAAACCCCTCGATTGCTAATAGTATTTCTCGTGAATGAAGTCTGCTCTTATCCCTTAACGTCACGAGGTCAGCGAATAAATTATTTAGTATTAATAATAAAGTGCATTGCTTAAGGTTGTTCTATGATAATCGCGAGCGCCAAATGCCGGAGCTTCACTTCCAAATTGGACAAGTGTAGCGAAGTGTCTCCTGAGCCCTATAAGTTTTAGTCACGAAGACTGCGAGGAATAATGAGTCTCAATTTTTTGCGATTGTTGGAGGCATGGCGGGAGCGATGGGTGGCGCTATGTGGTTGGAGGCACGGTGTAGGAAAAAAAAGAAGCAATAAGTCGGCAGCAATAAACTCCTGAACCTTCCAACGACATCATGCGGTGAAAAAAGAATTTATCTCTCGGCCTTTCCCGTCCCCAAAAACACTGAAACGCTGAAATATACTTGACCAACGCCATTGACTTACTAAAGTGACTTGAACCATGAGCTTGGCGCTGTCATTGGCCGAAAATGCTGTAAAGAAGGATCTCATGGGCCGCATGTTGTCGCCGAATTGTAGGTGTGCCGATTATTGTCGACGCTTTACACATTCCCCTAACACAAAGAATAAAATGTAATCACACACACCTTTATAATCTTTACGTCAGCCATGAAGATATGGGGACTCAACTCCGCTGTTAGGAGGCATGGTAGGTGTACGTATGAAAAACTTCGGTAGCTAATCCAGACGCGCTTGATCCTTTAGCGACATCGCGCGTGAATGAAGAACTTATGCAGCTTTTTCGACCAGCTAACGACGCGTATGCACATACTTGACCAAAGTATTGACAAATTTAGTGTAAGTGTAGATGGTATTGACTGCATCATATTACGACACTGCACGGAATACTAGAGTCAGCCGTGACTTGACATATGTAATGGTCATTGACCTAAAATGCCTTCAAAGGTTCTCTCATTGACCTCGTAATTTGGCTGAAGTTCAGGCACGTGCCGATTAGCGCCGACGTTTTTATGTACCCATCTTTATTATGGTAACCGAAGACGCACGTAACAGTATACCTACACCACCTGAGTTGAATTTCCTTCTTGTAATGCAAAAAAAGAAGGTTTCAGCTTAGATGTCGCAATTTCGTTTGGTCGCTGTAGCTCTGAATCATGAAGAGAATACTATAGAGAAAATACCGGAAATTTCTGAGGGCTAGAATAATAGTTTCTTGTCCTGCACCTTTTGCCAGCTCTATCAGCTGTTGCGATCTCCCCTCCCACACAAATCCACTCGCTACCTGCCGGCACCAGCTATATAAGTTATAACTTATAGTTATACTTTATAAGTTAGGTGGCCAAGCTATTCTGTTTTAAAATGTGAATCGCGTTTGTAAAGAACGCCACGTTATGTGTTTGAAATGAAGGTGACATTAAATTATTTTGGACAATTAACGTTTGAATAGACCATTTTCAAATGCACAAATAACGTGTCATAAGTGGCATTTGAGTATAATTTTTAAATAAAAAATACTAAACATATTTTGAAATTCTTTTACGTTAATATTTACATTTTGAAGTGTTCATGCCTTTTATTATTAGTTGCTACAGTGCAGCGCGTCAAATAATTTCTGTTGAAGTTTTTCGAAAACGATTTTTTCAAATGAAGGCGGCAGCCAATCGCGCGTTTCAGAAACGCCCGAGCGACATTATTTTCTGAATGGAAATTTGCATGTAGTATCGGGTTTTACTCTTCGCTTGCATTCTTGTTCATATTTAAAATGTAGTATTAGGGAGTCGAAAATGGGACAATGTGAAATCTTTTTTTGTGCAGAGAGATAACAGCTGGGAAGAGGGTGGGGCAAAACAGACAACCTATCCCAATTAAAGAGATTCGGAAAGTAAGTAGAACGAGAAAGGTCATGCCATTTGGCCAGCACTAGTTACATTTAGTTTTGTTTAACAATATACTGAAAGAAGACTTGTTTTTGTCAATATTTCTAATTATAATAAATTATACAAAAGTTATTATATAGCTTATAAAGAAAGCAGATTTGCTTATACATTGTACAAAGTCAAATTTAGAAATTTAGAATGACACCTAAAGAAGTAGTGGGAATATGACACAATGAGACTCTACCTCACGATTTTTAAAAAACATATTATTACTCAACACTCACGATTTAAAAAAAGTGCATGACGGCATCATTTTGAGAAGATGTACAATTGAACCTATAGATTACATGGAGAAAACATTCATGTCTCTAGAATCAATATGTAGATTGAAGAATGGCTTGGAAAGTGTGGACACATCTTAAAGTGTTCAAGTACAACAAGAATCCATGCCAAAGTTAAATATGGGTGGGATTGTATGTATGAAAAGTTCTTAATATTCACTATCATTCGCAAAATAGGAAAACCCCAAAACTTTTTCATGTCGTTGATTATTTGTTTTCGGAAACCAACAAAACGATGGTTTACCATTTTGGCACAAATAATCGCTATTCACCGTCAACACTAAATTAAACATGTTTCAGAATTTCGAGAAATATGTTTTATATTTTCCAAGATCTGTACATGCATGTTGTGGTGGATTATTGCAGGATATCCTGCTTTTCATTTTAATTGAAAAACGTAATCCATTGCATGTTGTTATAAGCAATTAAAGCTTTTATTTAGAACGATTGCTGGACATAGCAGCGTTTATATAGTTCTATTATTATTCTCATCTTTGCATTTAAAACATTCCACTCTTCGACTTAAAAAAGCAATATCCGCAAATTACAATCCTCAATTCGTACATAAGGAAGAATGTCTAATGCTTTCAAATGTCGATTACAACTCATGAAATAACTCAAACACATTCTAATAGTGGCTAACTAAAAATTCAGTTGTTGAGATAAATGAGTTTGAAATTTCACCTTTTGTATTTTGAAACGGGTCATTCATTTACACTTGTGCCTTTCTTGGTGAAATGTACAATTGCTGTAAGATACGCTGCTGTTGTTTCTGCTGGAAGGTAGGCTAATCCACAATTCTGGAGAGTGCGTTAGCCAACATTTGTATTTTTAGTCGTGCAACTGTTGCAGCCCTGAGCGTTATAATAGGAGTATGCGCCGTCACCCATCATCGCATGACCTGGTGGTCAACTCCTGTAATAGTCGTATTTAAATAATTATTAATAATTTAAGCATCCACACAGTTTTTGTTTTGTCGAGCTAACAATTCACCAGGTGACATCAGCTTGGGTTTATGAGCTAAAATTGGTATGACGCTATGTGCCGGGATGTAAAAAAAATCATTCAACAGAACTATCGTATATTGATGTATTTGTCTCTAATCGAAGATTGGCGTACAATGTTAGTTATACTTGCATACCGCGGGCGCGCATCGGTTTCTGTTTCTCGAGGCGAACGGCTCAGTGCTCCCGGAAGAACAGGCGCTGCGCCGCGCGGCGTTGTGGGCTTGTCAAGGGCATCGGTAATGACATTCGCTTAGCGCAGGCACGTCAAACCGCGCCCGCGCGAGCGCGCCCGCCTGAGGCCCGGCGCTCCTGCGAGCACGGGCAACTTTCATGACACCTGTGTCTTTCCTCCGTCCAGAGAGAGGTGTTGCTGCAAGCTGGTAAGGGCGAGGAGCGGTAAATAATTGGCTTCGCACGAAAATATATTTTAACAGATTTTTATTTATCAAATAATAACCGCGATGTATTGTATTATGTTTATATTTACTACTTATTACTAATTGATGTTTTATTTTCTTGCTAAATTCTCTCTTATATAAACGTCTTTTCTGGTGACATAATATGAATAGCGAATTCTTTCCTTGTTTGCATTTTTTGAGTTGTGTTATTAAATCAATCATTCAGTCATTTATTATATTTAGCAAGAATGTAGAAATAAATTAACAAGTCTCTATAAGTTAACAACTCTCGCTTACGGACAGGCAGCGCTTTTGGCAACAGATCAGAATATTTGTCTGTTGGAAAGACTTCTAACCTGGATAGTGTGGATAAATTTGCTTATGTCTTAAGTAAACAGGATTACAAAATATTGTTTTGATTAACTTTTTAAAAAATGTTATTTCCAATTGGTGAGTTCGGAATGATGTATTATTTATTTAATTGTAATGCATAATTTCAGTGCCTGAAAGCGAAAATGTGAATGAATATGGCTAAAGGTGGGACAATAACTGGACAGTAACTTCTACCGCATGAGGCTGTCATGAACCAGGTATCAATGACGTACCGCCACTCCAGAGAGTGTTTAACCCTTTTAAATCTCGCCCATTTCTGGACGCAGTGCCACTTGAGCTCTAGTAAGCTTGTTGTTACGCGCCCGCGACGTTGACATACCTGGCTTCGCTGCGCACCGTTGGGTGGGGCTTGTAAATTCGTTTGTTCTTTTGGCGGAATTCTCTTACAGTGGCCAGGGCTGCAGAGAACCCGCGCGAACAACAGTTTGCAACATGAAAAGTGTGGAACTTTCATATTTTTTTCAGTAACTTCCATGAAATGCGAGATGGCAGCTAATTTTTCACATTACATAGAAATAGTGATTATCTGTAGAAAAAAAAATGAGGTTGGATTTCGACCTTTCACTTGTTGAAAGGTTCCTTGTAAGACCAGCCGTTGAACTAACCCTCGAACATGTAAAAAGTGATTGCCCATGCTTCCCCACCGTTGATTTGTGACGACTTTGCCCAAACGAACATTTGTTTTGCGTATAAAATCGAGGTTCAAGAGTGGAACAATAGTGTCCGTAACCATTAAATATGAGTTAAAGGTTACGCATAATATTGTTCCATATCCATAAAGAATGGATATGTATAAATTGGATGAAAATCAGCTTAGAATATAATAATTTTTTCAGATTTGTTGATGTTTTAAACTATAGCCTTCTCATCCGCAAACATATTTTGCCTGTATCAGTATTGATGATGTTTCACTTAAACGGAAACCGATATACTACTTACTCATTACTACTTAAACAGACTCGATGCATGACTTCGTAAACTAAGCTTCCTTTACACTCGTATCAATGAGGCGATCCCTTAGAAATTGTTCACACCCAAATGAAAGTGGATAGTGGCAACTTCTTGCATGGTGAAAGAGAAAACTAAGAATATGTTTATCATTTCATTCAGCGATAACGCAGATTACGAGTCTATAGTGTCGCTGACATAATTTATATTTTTATTATTTTACATTTTCTTGTGCAACGAGGTAGCGTGAATGGGACTGCAAATTGGCGCATAGTACTTAGCTACAAAGGAGAGCGAAGGGGATACTCCCACATTGGAGACCTCAATAATCAGTAGTTAAGAATGCATTGAAAATAGGGATTAGATTACAATTACAGGAAGAAAAAGTTGAATGGAATTTTACTAAATCATGTATTTCTCTTTGAAGTGGTTGCATTTATATTTTTGGATATCTAGATTTGATTCCTCGGCATTGGTTGAGGTTTCCTAGGTTGTATGGAAGTTGCAGGGGAGGATGATAAGGAAGAAAAAATCTTTGTTTGTGGTGTTTGATAATGATCAATCGTGTGAAGCTTCAAAGGCATTCTAATTTGTTGGCAATTGTTTGAGTGTAACTGACTGTATTGTTGATAAGCGGAACAATCTTACCGCATAATTATGAATACAAGAAATGTATGTAGAACTAATTGAGTAGTTGTAAATTGGTAAAGTGATATAAACTGAAAAGTCTAACCCCACTAACAGTGGCAAAGCAAATGAAGAAAATAGGAGAGATGTGAAAGTGAGACCGGTACACAGTCTGCGAAGAAAGGTAATGAGGTTCGACTGATAGTTCGCAATATTTTAACAACTAACATTAGTGAAATTTTGAAACTCTACCCATACTTAAAATAGTCAGTTTCATTTCATATTTACTAATATCGAAAAATTGCCTCATGTATTGTAAAGAAGGAGTACTTAAGTCTTTGTCACGTTGTCATAGCAAATTACTCTCACGATCGACCTATACTCCTAACAAATTTATCGGTTTAGATGACCATCATTTCTCGTTCCTAACAAATTGTCCGATTCTTTAAAAGCAATGAATTCAATTGGCGATAAAATCTTGTTTCTCTCTTGCAAGCTATTTATTATAACTATCTCCTTTTCTGTTGAACCCAAACCTGCCACGGCAAGCATAGAGGATCGCAACATAGCTGATTGTTCTTCTGCAGATCCAACAACTATCAACTATTACAGCGCATTAACCGGGATTTGATCACTTTTGACATTCCGGGCGCAATGACCTTGCTTCTGCCTTGCACACTTAAGATTGTGTTTCTGCGAGCGATTGAAGAAGCTGATTTCCTCTGCAATCAGCGGCGGCTCGGGAAAAGCGTTACATATTACAAGGTTATTCGTATTTGAATATGCTGTCACAGTTTGTCCTTCTGCATCATCTGGAACTGTTTGAACTTTCGCTTTCAGTCCCACTACATCTCTTCTCCGCATATACTTCTCTCCCGGCACCGGGCTTGCTTGGCGCTGAGAGGTAGGGTCGTGTATTCCTTTGTTGTAATCCAAAGCTATTTTTTCTTACGCTGAAGCATATCGATTTGGACGCGAAAACTGAAATATGCAAATACCATAAAATACTTTCTATTCGTACATGCACAGCTTTGCAGTTCTTGCGGAAAGGTACATTGACAAACACGGAACACTGTATGTGAATTTCAAATTACAAGATTTATAATTCATGTCTAAATCAGTTGATGAATTTGCAGTATGAAATTCTGAAGTGATATTGCATGTTGTTTGACAAAATAAATTTTTTTATTAAAAATGAAATATTATTAAATATAGATGTTTTCCGAATATTTTTTCGTTGTGTACAAATATCATATGACAGAAAAAAATAAGTAATGTTGTAAAATTTGGTGTAATTCTCAGAAGTTCAAATGTAATTTTACTTCGGTCCTCGATTTCGCCCGACTTGAGTTAACCAGAACCGACCAGAACGCCAGCCGACCGTGAGAATTGCATTTGCTGTTTGCAAACGACGCCAATGACCTCCATTTTTAAATACGCATGAAATTGCATGGTATACAGGCTGGGAAGAAATCGAAAAAGTACAACACAAACAACATAAAACAAACTCTTTCTAGGGGAAATAGTTCTGGGCGAACGATAGAGAATTATTTATTTACTACTATTATGAGAACACACAGAATTACTTTTTTGCTTCACTAATTCATTGTGTACAAAGGGCGTCAAGTAGAAACTTTTTGCCCGAAGGTGACGGAAACTCGAGAACCTGTGGCCCGAGGGCTAGTGTAGTTGCCTGAGGGACAAAAAAATCAAGTACAGCTAATGTTGCGTATAAAACTTTATAGTTTACTACATGCTAGTTTGTTGCTGAATGAAAGGAGACATCGAAGAACTTTCAAATTTTGCTGCATCAGAAAAGAGAGAAAAAGAAACGCATTACAATCGTCAGTTGTTAATATGGTGCCAGTTTAATTTGTAGTTGGATAGGTTTTTTTCGTACAAACGGGGTTCAGTGAAATCTCTATACTAGGAATAAAATTAGAATGTGATTGACATTTGGTGTGAAGGAGGGCATTGCCGCATGCAGCCTTGAAACTCTATCACGTACTCTCTCAACACTAACCAGACGAAGCAGAAGAAAGGAAAGTTTAGAGCTCGTAACAAGTTTGATCCTGTTTTATTTGCAATTGTTTATAATCTTTGTAATATTTGTTTCCTCGTAACATTTGTTTCCTAATTTTAGGTGAGAACAATGTGTGCAATGACTTCTGATTTGGTGTTCCCCTAGGTTACGACGCCGGCGTGATCGCTGACCACGTAATGTGAATCCCATTCTAATTTTATTCGCACCTTAGAAGTACGTTAAAGGAGAACGATATTCTTGAGAGTTAGTTTAGGGGCGACAATGAGCTTGTTCGACAATTTTGGTGAATGTAGAGTACGTACTGCCAGCTACCTAGAATATTCCATTACATCTGAAAATAAAATTTGGAGGGTGTTCACTTCTACATCTACTGTACTCTGATTTAAACATAGGTACTTCAAAGTCGACTGAAAGGAAAGGGGACATTGTTTCCAATCAGGAGCTCAATACCAAAAATGTCATCTAACGAAGCTTTTTCGATTGGATGACAGTGTTCCCCTCGATATTTGGCTCGTGATCTTGAAGTGAAGCTATGTTTGAATAGGAAGAATACTTTTAGTACGACTCAAATGCATATGTGTCTAGAAAAGAAAATGTAATACTGCGTACGTAACAGTGAGAAAAGGACTTGATTAAAACGCCCAATAAATTCGGAACATTCGAAAATTGCCATTTTTCATACTAAAGAAAAAATCACAGTATGTAATTAGTTTTTACTTCATGGCTACTACCTCTTACACTTAGTAAAAGAAATTATGGTAGATAGTGCTGCAGGAAAGTGGAGATTTTTTTGACAGAAAAAGTCATTATTATTAGGACGTGACATCAAAAGTGGATAATTTTTGTTTCCTATATTCAGCACCCGCGTCTAGCATGCTGCAGAGTTTGCTGAGGGTACTGCTCCGGGTTTTTGTGGGTCCTTGATAAGGAAAAGCTTGACGGAAAAATGGGTGTGCTAGCGTTAAACGATTTTTTTGCACAATTCATACCACCACCGATGTGGTCGAACTCGAGGACCTGCGAATTTTAAACGGATATTTTTGATTTTTTGGGGGGTTCTTTGTATGAAGCCGCAACATTCTCAACATTTTGTGAATAATGGCTCACGGGGACAGTAGAATAATGGCTCAGTGCATCAACTGATATCACTGCAGTGCATCTGACTGGGTACGTTGGTCCCTGGTTGAGTCGGACGGTAGCATGATTTTCGACACTGAAAAGCTTTCCAGCTAGGTCAAATTCAGTCGCTGTCTGGAGGAGATTGTGACCGGCTGCTTATAGCTGATCGGAAGTTTTCCGTGGTTTGTTCAATGAACGCCAGGAGAATGCCGGGCAGTACCCTATGCAAATGGGCCACGTTGCACGTCTTTCCCTTCCTGTTGTTTGTCCTATCACTTTTACAGTAACATTCACTATACTACCACACTTGCCGGGAGAGACCGAAGTCGGTGCTTCCATAGAAATATGAATAAAGAGTACCACCGACTAGAAAGAGGTGAAAAATGAATTGATATTCTTGACTTTCACAACGTAATCGCTTCGGGGAGTAGAGTAGTATAGCTTAAGTAAGTAAAAAAACTACATATTTAATGCAGTAGGATTGAATGGTAAAGGATGTAATTACTGGAAGAATAGTGCGGAGAAGAATAGAGTAATTTTCTGCGGAGAAAGAATATTGGTGGAGAAAAAATATTACGTATTGGGATGTATGATAGTTGGATTGTTGTAAATTGTATTGTTTTTCTCAGATATGATCTGTTCGGCTTAGTTAAAGTAGCAGGTAGCCGCATTAATGCCAGTGAATGTATTTTGATATTTTATTGAATATATTTAGTACGGGATCGTGTTCATATTCAAACAATTACACTGGAAAACAAATTTTAAAAGTAACGTATATCTTGGTTCCTAACACTTGTTCTAAAATAAATGAAACATGCTAATTTGAAATAACACCATATGTCTTTCTCTATCTGACAGTTTTTGAGATATATTCCTTCAAACATTTATATTTCCTCCCGAACAATTATTGTTACATACATATTATTTGAAGATATAATACGCAAATCCATCACACTGTGTTTAACGTAAGGTGTATTTAAACTTACTAGTGACACGATATCCTGCCGTAGTCAACCAATACTACTTTACTCGGTTCTGATGCCGAGACTCCATCACGGAAATTTTGAAGGAGAAAACGTCTTCCTATGTTGGTCACTGACAGAACCTAGATTTCCAGGGCGGAAATTGAAGGTATTACTCGAGGAAGATGAATTTTGAAGGATATTTTGACACCCAGCTGTTTGCAAGCATGATGCACTTCTTTGGGGCATGTATATAGACACTATTTTTTTATTTAAAGCTTTTAACCTCCTTAAGGAAGTTATTGCTTTTCTTAAATTTTACAATACATATTACTTCTCAATTTTATACATTACATTGATTTACATTTTACACTACATTTCCAACTTTTTACATTCAGTAAATTTCTCTGTTTCAACAATTCCATATATCTTATACTTTTATTTTACATAGTAGCCAAAAATGCATAAATGTATTTCATACCGACGGTGATATTGGGTTGTGCAAAGGAATATTTTGACATCTAAGGGTAAAAATATTTTTATCTTATTAATCATACAGTTAAAGTATTCCCTTTCCTCTTTATATATTGAACATTGCCATATTACATGATTTAGATCCTGATTATTGTATCCACAATGACATGCTGGATCAGATATCAATTTGACTCTAAATAATGAAAGTTTAGACTGTAATAGTAACTCGCCAGTTCACCATTGAAGTAAAATCTCTCTCAATGGATTTTCCATGAGAACCAAAAGGTCTCAGCTTCTTTATAAAATGATGCAAAGTATTCCTTGCCTTTGATGTTTGCGGCTTGTAGCAGCCCACTATGCCCGTTTCCTTCATGCACTGCTCTTAAAAATATAATGAAAATCGGTATAAGGTATTTTTAAATTTGAAGGTTTCTTAGTTGTAGCAGTTTTTGCCAGCGAGTCAGCCATTTCATTTTCACTAATCCCTTTGTGTGCAGGTATCCAAATAATATTAACTTTAGTTATTGTCAGTATGAAATTCCTTTATCTTATTTTTAATATCTAGTAAATAATAATTAGTTCTTATATTTACTGTCTTTTTTTCTGTCTTAATAACACACTAAGAGATAAGTGTTAATATCAACATCTCTGTCTTTGTGCTTCAAAGCGTATGTCCATTGCATCTCCTGATAGCTATACATTCAGCGGTGAAAATTGATGCATATGGATGCGAACTTCTAATTACGTGAACATTGATATCAGGACAGATCTGCCAAGCAGTTCCAACTGCTTTGGCATCCTTGACTTTACTTCCATCAGTGTAAATGGATATAGCTTGTGAATTTAGTACTGACTTTTGGAAGAATTCATTAGGATTCTTTGCATCCACTAACAATTTTCTATTCTTTATCCAAGAATACCTATAGTACATTAAAGTGTCATAATTAAACTTATATAATGGAAAAAATTTTGATCCAGCTACAACTATTTTATCTAAACATATAATGTTTCATACAATTCTGTAATACATGGACTTTCTTCCTGTGATCAATTGTAATATTTTTAAAATAGTTTTGAATTCCTTCATATGTTACAGACTTTTTGTGAGTAGTATTATTATGTAATTAGAATTTATTATAAAAATTTTTGCGATCCTCAATTCTCATTAATTTGGATTCAGCCAGAAGTACATTAGTGGGAGTGCTATTCCTGTATCCTGAGGCTAATCTAATCGCTGTGTACTGTAATCTTTCTAATTTGTCCTTTAATTGTTTTTGTTGGAGTAATACAAACAAAACTTAGCCATAGTCTATTATAGATCTCACATAGCTCTTATAAAAATGTAATAATGTAACAGGCTCAACCACATGTACCTCTGAGAAATTTAATGATATTCATTGCTTTACAACATTTTTCTTGTATATATACCTTATATGGCATAAAGTTTTCTGAAATCAAATATTAGACCTAGAAACCGAACAGATTCAGAAGATTTTATTCTGGGCCTCCTACATTGATATCATTTCCCCTAAAGTATGTTTCTTTGATTGAAATGAATAGAAAAGCAGTTTTGTGATGTGAAGCTCAGCCTAACCTTAGTAGTTCTTTTTATAGTTTCAATTGCATTCTCCATTATTTGTTTATCACTACTTGGTCTTTGCTAGTTTTCACATATATAAAGCTATATATCAATAAACAATTTGAATACTTTGCCACTCTGGAAGATGTTCATTATTTTAGATGCAATGTGAATAAGTTGGACTCGACCTTGTACTCTCTTGACCACCTTTATAAACATTACGAAGTCTACTACTACACCTCAACCGTTGGTGTATATTACCTCTTACTGGTCAAAAATTTATAAAACATTATCATGGACAGGACATCCTATTTCAGCTATCTTTTCCCATAGTAAGTCACTATTAACATTGTCAAAGCACCACTTGTCTAAAAGCAGCAAGAACATCTTCTTTATGCATAAAAGCATCTTCAACACATGAGTTAGACAGTCCATATTATCAGCACAAGACAGTATGTCAGACCCAGTTTGATTCTTTACTATTTACTATTATTTTCTAACCACCACTTTAACCTTTCTGTTACCATTTTGTCAAATAATTTACAAATGCATGATGTAAGAGAGCAAGGTCTTAGATTGTTACTATTTGGCTTCCTCAATGCAAATGACATATTTCTTTAACTGTTTTGAGTATTTTTCTACATACATTCTATTAAATATGTCAATAGCATAATAATTTTAGGTGATTGATTTTAATAATTCATAATTAATACCATCAATGCAGGAGGCAGTTCTTATTCATGTTTCTTAGCTCTGCTGAATTCAGCAAAGTTGAAGGGATTATCTAGAAAAGTATTTTGACATACAGGCACTTTATGCACTGGGATTAGTAGAGACTTAAGGTGACATATTTTGATAAAGCACTAACCACTTTTTCTTGCTGTAAATTTTCCTTGTATTATTAGTCTTAATTTTTACCCATTTATTTTGAATATTTTGCCTTATTCCACACATATATATATTAAGATTAGAATTAATATTTATTGATTTTGCAAAATTTCAAACTTTCATTTTTTCCTTTTAAATGGTTTTTTTAGCACAAGCTACATTCCTTTTATATTCAATAGATCTTTTAATTCTTTGGTGATTCCCATTTTAGGTGTGCTGCCTTTCTTAATCTTTTCATTTTATCACCTCTGCTACTATCACAGTGGGTTGGGTGTTTCTTTTCTTTTTTTACCACAGATATTGTCCTGAACCTTTTGTCCCAATGTCTACAGATCTTATATTTTCAAATGCAGAAATTTAACATATTCTATGTGTTCCAAATTGATAATAATTATCTTGAGAGAGATGATTCACACTCACTATACAGTCTATATTTTCTTTGTATTTATTTAAAATGTTTTCCTTATGATATTCTGCCACATTTACACATTTACCCCATATATACTGGGAAATGATGATCTAAATTTCATTTCTACTTTCTTCCAGTCAGGTTGTAAATATCATTAGTAGAAAAAACTAAATCCAATGTTTGATTTAGCACCTGTATTAAAGTCCACATGAGTATAGGAACTGGAGTGAAACAGATTATGTGTTGTTCTTTCATTATTAACAGGTTCCATCTGCTTTAATGAGGCTGACAGTTTCATAGCTGATTGTGAGCATTCCAAATCTTAGCGTTATGAGTTTTTACTGTTTGGATAAAGCATTTCCCATTAATGAGTCCAAATACTACAAGCTTATATTAAATTTTGACATAACATATCATCATTAAATTTTCACTTTACATTAATGTTTTAGATTCACTAGTTTCACATGTGCTGAATATTTTAGATCTTCAATCTCTTACAGCTATATTTTTCCTTACAATGTAAATGTTCTCCACCTCTTTGCTGAACCTATCTTTTCTACAATGTATGTTACAAATATGAAGAAATCAAATATTACTTTCTTCTACTATTTCTGTAATGTGTTTCACTTTAAATCTATAATGTCATATTTCAAAGTCTTCTACGTGCTCTGATCTTTAGAGGATATTCTAGTATTCAAAACAATAATCTTAAATCACAGCTTGTGAATTTATGTTGACTTGGACCAGTCAACTAGATTTTGTTTTCCAACTCCTCTCGGGTTGAAGTATTTGATTCTTGTTCAATTTGTGTTTGCCAATTTTCATGTAGTAGTTATTCTCCTTTTTTTACATTTTCTTATTATATATCTGTGTATCTCTTGTAACATGACAACTGATGCAGATATTATCTGTATATTTTTTTGAATGCATGAATGTCATTATGTCATTCATCTGATTATATTCATGTGTTACATGACATAATTTTGTATAAATTTAGAAAATTTGGCTACAACTTCAATTTGAATACTATCCACCTTTTATTTTAGTAAATCTTGATATTATCATCTTCAATTACAAAGTGTTAATGATTATGAGCATACACATGTTTGTTTTTATTGCCATGATTAACTGTGTTCGCTTGTCTAGATGCTTTTGATTTGAGCTTTTTATGCTAGGAAAGATTATAGCAAACATAGCAGAAGAATGAAACAGTGTATAATGCCGGTTTGATTGGTTCGCGCCATATGTTGGTATATTCGCGGATGTATTGACCGATCTTTTGGTCTGGCGAAGTGTAGTTCATTTGCTCCATTAAAACAAATGTAATTGTTCCCTCACGGATTTGTGTGTTCAGCCAGTATATCAAATCATCTGGTAGATATCGTAAATCTCTGAAGGGCGCCGTGTTGCGCCAACCGTCGCGGCAACTCGTGTCGTGGGATGATCAACGACAGAAGTTTCTGCCTCTTTTCTGATTCAGAATGGAACGTGTGCACACCTGCCACACTGCGCCTCTTCACCTCTGCACTCTCCTTTGCTGCCACTCCTTTGCACCTCCACTGCCTGCCACTCTGCCTCGCTCCTCACACTCACCTCACACCTCCTGCATACACACACTCACTCACTCACACTCGCACTCTTACCTCCACACCACCGCACACACTCTGCTCACTCGCACACTCCTCACCTCACCACCCTCCACCACTTACCTCGCACACACCTCACCCTCTGCTCTACTTTGCCCACTCACATCACCTGCACTCTTTGCACCTCTCACTCCTTTGCACTCCTGCTACTTTGCTCCACACTCTTTTACTCCTTTACTCCTTCCTCACACACATACCTCCACTCTGCACACTCCTTACCTCAGACCACTCGCATCACATGACACATACACATCTCTACAGACCACTCCTCTCTTACTGGTCTCACCGCTCACCACAGGCCTCTCACCTGATTACCCTCTTTTGCTCTCACAGACATCACTCCCCTGGGCTTTCTTTCACACACAGGCCACTCATCTCACTTTACTCACTTTGCTCACACATCATCACCTCTTGCTCTCTGCAGACACTCTTACACTCTCACCATACCACTCCTCTCACTAGACCCTCTCTCTCCACACACACCTCACTACACCCTCACCACACACACACTCTCTCACACACACACTCTCACACACACTCTCACTCACTCTCTGCTCTGCATCTCTACACTCTCTCTCACTCCTCTCTCTCTCTCACTACATATGCTGTCTAAATTACTCGCATGTTAGATACCAAGCAGAGTGGTGTTATCTTACGAATGGCGGCAGGTTTATGGCACAGCTCGCTGCTTTCTCAGTCGTGCAACTGAAGTGCCTTGATGCACTTGATACGGAGTGCGATGCGTGCGATATCTTGCCAGGATGCGAAGACATAAAATATCGTTACATGTTCAAGCTTGCTAGAACAATACCTCGCTGTTGAAAACCAAAGAGAAAGTATAGAATAGTTTATCAGAGAGAATAGTTTGTCGGCACTTGTTCTCAGATTAAACAAACTGGCTTATAGTTTGCATTGTGGGTGTGTGTGTGGGAAGGTATTAGTAAGCGGGGTGTGTGTGTGAATCTCTGATTATTTATATATATATCATGTTTAAAAATATTTTGTTGAAGGTCTAGCAGAGTATTGTGGGACATATCCTGGGATGTTCTTGTAATATGACAATTGAAGAGTCATTTTATTGTTGGACAGGATAGTTGTACCTAAAACGAATTCTCTTAATGATATTCCAGCTAGTAAAGTTTTGTTCTAGTTTATCCAGTGCTATTCATTTGCTTACATTTTTGCAATATATTTGAAAATGCACATTTGGTACAATGGTCCATTAATAGTTTAGTGAACATTAGTATTACAGAGGTGGTGACTGAAACATCATAAAAATGGGCAAGAAAATACAGTATTGTTTGTTTAGAAATTCCTGAAAGCAAAGAAAAAGGCAATAAAAAATGTAGTGAAACCATTTTGGATGAGCAACTGAAGCTGTTGGTTGCAGTATAATGAAACACCTTTGTTGCGAAGTGAAGTCGACGCACCGTTTATTTGGACTGTTCTTTTTTACGATAATCTGTCTTTATTTATCCCGAAATCGGCTGGAGAGTGACAATAGGAAGGCGCTGTGGGCGATGGGTGATGAGTCCATAGCAACTGACGATATTACAAGTTTCTGGTAGAGAATAATCATAAGGTGTATGGAGAACATTGTTGAAACGCATGCCATATTGTTGGGATTGAAATTGTAAAATATTTAAATCATGGTAGTAGCGAAAAATGCATTAAATAACAGGAATGGTAAAATCGCTAAAATAAAATAGTCGGTATCAGGCAGACACTTTACAAAAGAGACATAAAATGGATTTATTTCCTTTTGTCATTTCCGTTACAAATTCATCATTGACGAAAAGAGAAACTCTCAGTGCAATACAGGTTTTCACATTTAATCAATATTCTGTGCTCCATTGAAAATGAACAGTGTATTACCGATGACTGATGTTGGGCGACGAAATTTTTAGGTCTCTCATTCAAATTCGACCTTAAATGGAACCAATCCATTTAAATGCGTTGAACACAAAATTGATTGTTATGCTGCGCATTCAAATTCTTGCAAATTCAGTCGGCCATTATGCCATCGATTTCTTGTGTGCTTGCGAATGTTCATTCCCACTTTGAGATGTGACACCAATATTCCTGGGGAAATACGTCTTATAAGCTCCCAGTTTGGTGCAAAACAGTGTGCCAATAATAACTAATCCCGCCCACGTGATTCATGTAAGCCTCTCTTCGATAATCTGAATTCATATTACCGTCTTTTATTTTGAATCAGTGGTTTTTGTAAAATGACATCAAGAGGCGAGAATATTGCAGAAAATGCCAAGTCATTATTATAACACTCATTGCAAAGTCATTCATCAGGTGACGGTATCAACCCAGCTCATTACAAATTCACACCTGTTGTGACGATTTTGTTTTGGTGGTGTTGAGAGAGAAAGAAAGAGAAGTGGTAAATGAAATTTGTTTTTGTACATTCTTTACAACGCTTTATGAATGACATTAAACGATTAAATTCAATAGAAAAGTTTAAATCCGTTGAAATCGTTTCTGCTGCGTAACGTATTTCTATGCAAATTAAATTATATGAGCATCAAAATGCATTAGTTAACAGTGATACATAATCAGTTTTATTACCATTTGGACTGTATGGATAAGTGTAAAACAGCTGTAACAACTATTGTACTACAGCTTCCGGTCAATGACCCCCCATCTCGATCAGGTTTTCGGCGATCGGTTCCTGATCGTGATAATGCTGAGATATTGCCGAACGCTTCTGGACACTAGTAACTGCATTTCTGCATTTATAGAATTCAGTGAAATACCGTGTTAATTATCATTTTCCATGTTGTCGCGGCAGGAAGTAATAAAGCCATTGTGCTTATTATCTTAATAATTTTATTATATTGAGTTTTTGTTTTTTTCTCTTTACAGTCAAATTTATTGTGTTATCTTGAAAATGATTGTACATGGAGTTTTGTTTTTCTCATTTTCAAAAATTCAAATTAAGTGATATATATGACATTAGTGAGGATCTGGTGCAATGTTTTCAATTCCATACATGTGTGTCCCCATAGCACGTCATACATAGTTTTAACTGTTTTTGACGTAAAATAAATAAATTATATTCACAGAAACTTGGTTGTTTGTTTTCAAGTTGCGTTGGTATCAATACAACGAAACTTTCGGTCTGACCAGTCTCAAACCTTATATTGCAGTACCCATATTGCGTACTATGTTGATATTGATGATGTCGCCGCGTAGAACCATTTTCGTCCTTTCCCGGTGTCGATGGCTCCGGGCCAAATACCATCTTCTTTTCTTCGTTCTGGCTGGTGTATTCAAGTCACTGATCCTCACCACGCCTCATAAATTGATAAGACTTAATTATTTTCCTTTAAAAGTTCCCAGTTCTTATATAATTAAAATATTAAGTTAAGCAAAATATTCTGCACGCATCAATATACAGTCCTGTTAAACAAATTCTACGATTCTAGCTGCTGCACTCAAATATTTACCAGTTCCCAAATTTCGCACCTTCCGTGTGTATTCTAAGTCCTACAATCGTATCCCAGTAAACATTACAATTTGTAAACTCAACATCGTTTAAAATATACTTTGATCACACGCACCATTGTCGGAATGCATCCATATTCTCCTCTTTAAGTACTAGCTCAATTACCTCTTTTCCACTGTTTCTTGTGCGAAAAAATTATTGCCTAACCAATTCCATAATTACTTACCAATTATTATTGCTTCCAGTTATATTTGCTTTCTCGGCAATCCCCAGTTTACTTTGTCGTTCATGCACTCATGAGTTCAAAGCAAATGAAGTTGATGGCAGTGAGCATAACTCATCTGCCATTGCTATGCCGACATCATTTACAATCATCTCTCCAACTAAATTCACCTGTTTACAATAAATGTGGGCACCAGTACAAGATTATGTTGGTATATCAGAGTATACTCAGAAAGTTGCACCTGTGCCTTTATGTTTGCTACTAATTTGCTGCAGGAGCATTTGCTCTCCGTTAACATCTGTAACTTTGCCAAATGTGCTGTTAACATGACCCTAGCTCTTGCCACCAACTTGCAGCCTCCCTACCTGACAAAGTTCGAGGGCAATACCTTTTCCCGGACTACCATGTAGCCTCTTTGTTTCAAAATCTTACCGCCCGTGCCTGGGTCTTACTCTGGATGTTTTCACCGGACTTGCGACACTTCTGGCATAAGTGTGACGCGTACCCTCTCGAACGGCACCCTGAACTCGGCCTCCTCGCCTCCTGCCCATTGTGGTGCATTCTGCACGTGTCCACTCTGAAAGTGTCCCCGAAAGTAAATATGTTCAATGAAATCATAACGAATCTTTTTAACAAGCACGCTCCATGGAAAACTTCTCGTGTCACGCGGCCTGCTGCTCCATGGCTTACAAATGAGATAAAAAGTTCATATAGAAAGTTAGAAACTCCGCATATAGCATTTTAAATTACTAAACAGATGAAAATGAAAGTATAAAAAACTTAGAAATTTAGTAAAACAACAAATCCAGAAACGCTAAGATTCGTTATTATCATATCTTTTCCCAAACAAATTCCAGTACGAAGAGAGTATGAACACTTTTGGCGCTTAAGGTACAAACGTAAATCAAATGACAGTTCATTTCAAATTTTGTAGATGACCTAAATGACTATTTTGCTTTCGCTGCACATAAAATAGACCCTATTATTAGAAAGACGCTTTGCTCTCAGATCACATACTCTTTACCTCCTGGCGATGGTTTCTATTTAACAATGTTGGCTACCAGAAGTCGAAAAATTGCGACGCGCCAAATCAGTTAGACTCCGGAAGATATAACGGCAAAGCAATTAAAATTGGTTTTAAAGGATGCTCTTCAGCGCCTCCATAATAACTTTTTCTTTAACAACCGAAATTTAATTGTAGGAAACCTGACACGCATTCGTCCACTCCCGAAATGTTAGTCCCCAGTTAATCTTTCCTTGTATATCGACTATCAGCATATTGCCAACATTATCGAAGTCCTCAGAAAAGTTGTACGTCAACAAATACAAACAAGTATCTCACCATAAATGATGCTCTCAATAATGTTTTCAATCGGTTCAGGAGGTAGAAGTACGGAAAAACGGCTTTACTACGAGTCATCGAAGACATTCGTCGTCTCTGGATGAGAAGCGTATAACGCTAACGCTTTTGCGTTTTGTGAGGCCTTCGATTGGTAAGACCATGACGTTCGTCTGGCAAAATGTATCTCGAGTTTTTGATTCCTACCTTATCGTGGATTTCAGGATTTGTTTAATGTTGTGAACAACGCGAGTCATGGTTGTGAAAACGCCTATAATCTTCTAAACTAGTTTCCGTAGGTGCCACAGGGCTCCGTACTTGGTCCGCTGCTTTACTTATATTTAAATGATATACCGTCAGTGCTATCAAAATTTGCAAATCATCATATGTACGCAGATGACCTACAGATCTACGTCGGTGGAACGCTACGAGTGGCTCAGTTAGTTATTGTTATTAAATAAATCAAGTTGCCTCTTTGAATGGTCACTGAAGAAACGGCCTTAAGCTAAATCATTAAATCTCAATCAATTATCGATTGTTAGAAGCTCTTGACGGTCCATAAAGCACTTAAAAATCTAAATATTCCTCATATCATTGCCTGGATAACACTACTGCTCCCCTATCACAAGTTAAAATCTCCGGTCTGACCATCGACAAATTCCTAAATTGGGAACCTTATATGTTAGAAGCGCAGCAAAGTGTATGCTTCGATGTACTCATATAGTGTGCTTACAAATGCCTTCCACCCAAAACCAAAGAAGAACTACTAGTAAATCCCTCTTACTCCCTCTAGCAGTTACGGTGACATTGTGTACGTGGCATCAAAAAGAAATCACTTCTTGGCGCTATCTTGCAAGAGTTCAAAATGCGTGTGTTAGGTTTTAATATAATATCGAAAGTATGATGATCACATATATCAGAAGTTCTAAAGCTAATAACATACTAAACTTGAAAGCCGACGCATGTTTCATAGTTTGTGCCTTTTCACAAAATATTAAATGCAGGTGTACCTACTTTTATCTCTCATAAGAGAATTTTACTATCTTGACAAGAAGATTGAAATCTTTTCTTTACAATGTTCTAAAAACATTTCTTTTGCAATAAATCACTTAGTAGCGACGACTAGAGAGTGCAATAGTCTTCCAGTAAATGTTAGGAAATGTAAAACTCTGCGATCATTCAAAACATTTAAATATTTTTTCATTTACAATCATTAATAATGATGTAGAAAATTGTGTACTAAATGTGTTTCAAGTGTAAAGAATTGTGTAATTTTATATCGCTTTTAACAATTTTCTCCATTTCTTGTATTTTCTTAAGTTAGTTCTTAGTAGTTCAAAATTGTAAATTGAAATGTAAATTTGGTAGGGCTTTTTAACAATAGTTTAAATTCTTCTTTGTTTTCTTAAGTTCTTAATTTAATTAACAATAGTATAATTAAATCAGTTAGGTATATTGTAGAGGTTAGAAGGGTTTTTGTGTTACCTACCAGTATTTTTCTAATTCATTATTGTCTAACTTTGTCATGACTGACTGAATGCGTCTTTTCCCTTGGTACATGATGTTGAAATCTAAAATCTGCCCTAAGCCGTCGTCCTGGCCGGGTGGTTGTGTGCATTCTCATATTGCTTTTTTATGAGTTATGTGTATTTGAATTTTGTTCTATTAGCTAAAGTACATTATTGCTAAATTAATATCTCTCAGAATTTATATTTTCAGGCAAACCTTTAGAAGTTTTTTCCTGTGTCAGAAATGTTTGTTTGTTGTTTTAAAATTAAATTCATTTTGTTGTTTAACCAATGTTGCAGAAAACCTTGCCTGTGTTTCCCTGGTTTCCCCCGGTCGCTTAAGGCAAATGCTGGGACGTTGTATTCTTGTCAGTTTGTGAGCCCAGGGCATGACATCTCTAGTAGTTATATTATTTGCTTATTACTAAGTATTATTATTTACTGTTTTCTTTTACTAAATGTATCTCTTAGAGAAATTCAGTTCTACTTATCTATAAATGTATGTATAACGTGGTTGAGAAGCGGAAGAGCGAAGATGATGTGGCTGGAGTCTCGCCACATAAATATAATACAATATTTAATGATTTATCTATGTTGAATGCAATTGTTTTATGAAGTATATAGGCCACTCGGCCAAAGCCTAAAATAGTTTTCACGATGATATTATACTAAAATTTATGGGTTGATGTGTATGTGTATATTGATATTGCTATTGTTCGCATTAAAAATTTTGTTATTGTCTCTATTAGTGTTCAGAGGTATATTAATGCACCTGTGCCATTGCAATATTCTTGACACACATAGTAGATGATTACCGTACTTGTCTTAAGTTATTCTTTCGTTATCATTATTATTATTGTTTATTCGGCGGTTTGTGTTCAGAAGTTCATTAGCACTATAAATGTCTGTTGTTAATTTCTTTGCGTTGTAGGTTTTCTAATATATAAAACATCGATTAATTTAGTTTTCTTACAATTAGGAAAAGGATTTCACGTGTTAAGTGATAAATATATCGTTAAAGCGCTGGTTTGCTATATCTCGTGAGCTTTTGCCCTTAGCATGACAATGCCTGGCATCAAAATGATGTACTAGAACTGTTCGCTAGTAGCACGTGGTCTCTTAATTTCGTTACTGATAACATGAATAGATCATTTAATTTGAGTGGGAAAAATAGTACCTATGTGTAATATAATACACAATGTATGTTTCAGGAAAATCTATCATAATATTTATTCACATATTAAAAGCTAGCCTGCCTGTGCATTACCATTATATTTGCCTTTGGCGTCTCATGTGTGTTTTAGCTAGATGTGGCATAATGTTCTGGCCTATGTTCTGCTGCCAGTCTATATTTGCCTGAGAATACTTTGGCATAATATTCCCTTGGAAATCACATCTGTGCTCCCAGACTTTTAGATTACAAAACAGGTGTACGAATAATAACCATACCACAAATCCACCACGTGATTCATGTAAACCTCTTTTTCATTAATCTAGGAATTTTACAAGTACCTTGTCTGTTGTTTACGAATCAGTGGCTTTGTAAAATAACTTTGTAAGGGCGGGAATATATTTTACAGAAAATGCTGATGCCTATTACTACAACATCGACGTAGAAATCATATTTATCTGGGTGGCGGTATCAACAGCTCATTACAAAAATTCTACGCCTGGCCACATGTGCATTATTTTACAACACTTTGCCAGATGACATTAAACGATTAAATTCAGTAATAGAAGAGTTTAAATCCCAAATTTTGAAATCGTTTCCATACTGCTGCTGTTTCTAATTAAGATTTACTGAACATCACGAAAAGTAACATTTATTTTAACATTGATACATAGTAATGCATTATTTACCATTTGAACTGTATAAATGTGTATAAAACGCTGGAATAAGTATTGTATTACAGCCTCCACGAGTCAAGACCCCCATCTCGTCAGGTTTTCGTCCAGTTTCACAGTCCATTGAGCTAGTGCTGGGGCGGCCTTGTTTTGCTTCGAACATAAATGTAACTGTTTCTGTGCATTAGAGCTCAGTGCGAAGCCGTCGTCAAATTATCGTTTCCGTATTTGTCGCGGCGAAGTAATATTCCGAAGGACAACATGGATAGAGCCAGCAATTTATTGCCTTTTAATCCTTGAAAATGATTTAGCCATGGGAGCTCCTTGTTTTCTGTTAAAATTTTAGTATGACTGAGTGTAGGGATCACAGAGAATTTTTGAAAAATGTACACACAATTCACTTCTCCCATAGCGTCTGCAGTTTTAACTGTTTTGCCACGTAAAATAAATAAGAGAAGAAATAAAATACGAACGCAAAGCAACTGCGGGAAATGTCTGTTATTTACATTGCGTAAAGAACACTCATACATTTAAAATAGTACGATTTAAGAGATGACGTTAGTAGGTAAACAATGCGTTTTCCAGCTTGTATTTTTCGCGGGTAGAGCAATCGGCTCATTGCGATGAAAAATTCTTTGCGCTTTGCGTGTTTGTAAATGTTTACATTTAAATAGTGCTGAGGTTATTAATATTTATGTAGGTGTATTAATATTTATTCCCTGGTTCAAACTCAGGTGTTAAATTTTTGAGAAAGTTAAAAGGTTTTCTAGCTTTCACGTTTAGACACCTCTAAGTTGTTTGCTCTTGATACGTTTGATTCATCTCAAATAGATCGCGTGTTACCGAGTGTAATATTTACATTTGGCACTTGCCGTTCATACCAGCATTTAAAATAGTGTTTGAAGAATGGTATGCTATGAACAATCATTATCCAATTTTGAATACATTTGAAATTTCTCAGGTAGATTTCATTTTGCATATGTGTAAACTGGAGAATCATTAACTATTGCAGAAGTGTTTTGGCTATGCAGATAAGGCAACTGAAGAACACACATCCACACAAAGGATAAGAAATGCTGATATCAGTGTATTAATTACGTAATGTATGTGTGTATCAATTTGTTTGTATATCATTGTTAGTACATCAGGTTAATTGAACTTAAATTTAGAAATAGAACATTGCAGTTAATTTAAGTGAGAATATATCGAATTTTTCAAAAAGACTTGTGACGGTTGTGATGTAAACATAAGACTATCAGCTAGTTATCAAGGAAAGTATTTCGCCATGGCCCCGAAACCACTAGACGTTTTTTTTTTCTTATAAGCAAAATTCTAACATTTAGAATTTAGGAAGTATGGCATAATATTACCTTCAAATATTGAGAATTGTTTTGTTTGTTTTTTACAGGAATTTATCATGAGATAAACACCTGAAATAAAAAATTTATATAGCAACTCGTCTGCATATGTTAAGAATGAGTCGGGAAGCAAAATCCCTTGGAAACTCAGAGCAAGGGTATCGATGTTTCGAATTGGATGTAATTTGTTCTCTTTGAAAGTGAAAGCATTGAATAAGCATAGATAATCAACATTGCTCGACTCTAATGTAGAATTAAACATGATTGCGTTGTTTTTTTCATACCTTTTCGAGAGAACAAGAAAGCATCTTAACCCGCAGCTTCGAAAAGTCGCCACATGGACTGCCATGCACCGAATTCGGATGTGCGATCTTACAAGACGTGTAAGACTTGCACTGTAGTTTACAAATATACAATTATGCGTCACACTCCATAAAATTAGGCCTCTTCTTTCAGACAATTTATACTTCTCGTAACATGATACGAAGAAATGTTCTCAACACAGATTCCTTGCGCATGTGTTGAGAAAGCAAAGTAACTTTGCCACGTTCTTACTATTGTGAAATAAATACAATAATCCTGAGGACTCACACATTCATAAAATGTCTATATTGCGTAAAGAAAATTTTGAGAATATCATGAAAGAAACGCGTTGCTAAGTTTGATATTTGATAGTTGGTGCTCTACATTTCAAAATTAGCTTAAAACTTTGTAGGCCGGAGGGAATGGTTAATCGTACACCTTAAATCCAGTTCAGAATAGATTTGAAATTTTAAGGTCGATTCTCTTTCGTGTGTATAAACCGGAGAAATCATGACATAGGTAGATTTATTTGGTAATCCAGATGCTGGCGACTGAAGAAAGCATATGGCATGGAAAATGCTGACAAATCAGCTGCAAATGTGTGTGTGTGATGTATGTTGTCTTTTTGTAATGCATTACGAAGTACACCAGGTTAATTTGATCCTAAACATTTTAAAAATCAAACACTGAGTTTACTTATTAGAGAATGTATCATTTCTTGTATTTTTCGCTCTTTCTGTGAATGCAGCGGAAATAGAACATCCGATCAGCCAGTTAACAAGAAACGTATTTGCTGAGAGTTTGTGTGTTTGTGTATGTGTGATCATGAAAAATGATTTTCTTGGCAAAAGACCATGGAGTACACAGGTGAATAGATTCTTCAAAATTTAGAAAACGAACATTACAGTTAATTCAAATGGCAATGTGTCATTCTGTATTTTCCTGTCTAATTCTTGTAAATTTCTGCACTGTGTAAACAGAAAACGCGTTCTCTAATTTTAAAATGAGTGCGTTTCTGCCCGTGTCCGAATGCATTTAGAAGTTTTGATCAGCAGCAAACACAACATTTAATATTTAGAATTAAAGAATACAGCCAATATTGATGACTACAAAGAGTAAAAGTTTTTGGCAGCTACTCTTTTACAAATGAGAAGAAACACGCACAATAAAAGTACCCATGGCACTGACCACCACTACTATTATTATTATTATTATTATTATTATTATTATTATTATTATTATTATTATTATTATTATTATTATTGTTAATATATTGTTAATATTAATATTATTAATATTAATATTATTATTATTATTATTATTAATATTATTATTATTATTATTATCATTACTATTATTATTACATTGTTTTTCTGGGTATTCACCGAATTTTTATTTGACTTTGTGTGGGATTAATAACAAAAACACAGGTCAATTCATGTTTCGTGGCAATTTAGGAATTTTCGAACAATCCTGCATGTATTTAAGATGATCGATTTTTACATAATTTTATAGGTATATTTTGGAAGCCAATCTTTTGCCGTTTGTCTACAAAAGTTGTGTGGTCTGTTATGGTGAATGGTTTTATCTGTAATAATTTCTGTCATAGTACAACTTAGTTTGAACTTTCAAGTACAGTATCGGGAACATATTTGTAATATGGGCAGTCATTTCTTGTAGGTTGATTTCTGCCAGTTTCTGTGAACAGCTATTTGCAAATTTGATTGTGCCTCTATAGGTGTAATCTGTATGGGCCATTAATTTGCATCCTGATGTGATGTGCTGTATGCTCTCAACTGTTGTATGGCATTTTCACATTTGTCATCTAATGCTTGTTTTAGGATATGCTTCTGTAACTTTTGGTGTTGGAGATTATGCATCTGGTGGAGTTGCCATATTTTTAAAAGCCCAAATAAATTTCAAGCAAACAAATGAAGATACTCAATGGAATATTAATGGATACTATTGTCATCTTGAGTATCTGCAACTATTACCCAGATATCATTTGTTTGCTAGAATCCAATTTCAAGGCAAATCACTCAGCTAAAATTAAAAATTACCAATGTCTCTTTAAAAATAGAACCAGTGATTATGCTTCTGGTGGAGTTGCCATATTTTTAAAAGTTGCAATTTTGGCTGATAACCTTATGATAAAATTTAATCACATCCTCCAGAAATGTCCCCAATTCAATTCTGTTAGACCTTAATTCTTTAAAAAATTTCCATTCTAAGGGTAATTCAAAGTAATGATTTAAAATTTTGTAATGAAATAGGTATTTCAGTAAATATTTAACTGTATTAGAATAACGTAATTTCCTTTCCTGTTTGTAGTAATTAACAGTTATGTAATTTTCACGTTTAAGTTTTATGTTTTTATATCCATATCATCTCTGTACTTTAACCTCAATTGTAACCCCAATATTGTAAAAACTAAAAATTGACAATGTAAAATATAATGTATTCATTTAGTCGCTAATGACCTAGCCGTTGATGCGACTTAAAATAAATTAAATAAAAAAATCTAGGTCGAATATCTGTTTTCTAACGTAGCTTTAGATGACTGGAAAAATTTAATTTTGTCACGTTTGGTCATATATATTAAGTATCAATTCCTTAAAATTCAATTTACAAAAATACGTATATGATATTCTCTTTGAGTTCAAACGTTTAAAGAACGTGGCATAGATTGGTATATTTTGTACTACGTAGCATTCCAGTCGCAATGTCAAATATCCCACATTGCTCTATTTTACTTGTAATCCGTTATGTACGTTATGATACATGTATGTGTTCATGTAATACGTAACTTTATATAAGTAAATTGACTGAATTTTCTGGATTTAAAGATGCAATAGTACTTCTGTTGAAGGGTTAACTGTCGCATACTATGAGGGGGGGGGTCAATGACGGACGCAGCATAGTTGTTTTTTGTGTGTTTCTTTCTTTCAACATTTGTGTTTAGGTAAATCTGTTTAGGTAAAGCTGTTTCACCTTTTAGAATTTTTGTTACTAGATCCTTTTTGAACTCTTAGTGATAGTTTCGTCTTTCAACGTTGATCCGATTATTTACAAATACATCGAAACCATCGCCAACCATAATCGCTTCATGGAATCCCCGGCGATCTCGAACAGTAGACCTGCTCACAGTCACGTTGAAATCTTATTTTTGTATCTGTCGATGTAAAAAACAGTGGTCTAAAGAGAACAACATAGTGATTATTGAACTAGCTTTTCTAAAAGAACGTTGCCAGCTGGATCCCTGCGGAAAGGACCGCAGGACAGAGAAAAATGTTCCAAATATATAGATCCTTCTTGAAATCAATAACTGAAAATATTTTAACAGAAATACTGATAAAATTATTGCAATATATTGCGAAAGACATGAATTAACAGTTCTTAAATATAAAAATATTCTTCAATTATACTGCAAATCATTCCGATGTCCCTCCGCCCTTGGTGTTTTCCAGGTGCTAGAATTACATTGGCATGCGACTCTTAATTAATTTCATTGCCAATTAAAATTATTAATTCCCCTGAGTTGTCTTCAATATATACCCGCAATTTTTATCAAATAGCTTATTATCAACTTGACTCTAGGGTATTTCACAACTGCAACTTCAATTGTGTTCCCGTTGTTTGAAAAATAATTTCCTGTATATTGTTTTCGCATTACTTCAAATAAGCAGAGCTTTAGTTTTATTTGCCTTCAGAATTAATCATATTGTATTCTTCCAAATTTCTAAAAATCTTACCATTTACTTTTTAATTTAATATTTGGTGAATTAAACATTTCTTTGTATTTCACTACGACTTTCTTATTCAATATACATGTATATCATTAGCAAATATGTGTTTTAAAATTTAAATTGTTTTACAACATAGGCATCTATTACAATTGTCAATGCTTAAAATAAACCAATTTGAAACCAACACTGATCACTTAATTTCCCGTTCATATGCAAGAATTTTCTCAAATTCACTTTTTTGTTTTCTGATAATTAAAAAGTATTTAAAGCACTTAAAATATTTTTCTACAAAACTATTTTAATTTATTTATTTTGATTAACACTATCTATATCACTGACTTCAAAACTTGTTTTAAGTCAGAAAATAAAAAGCCAACTAATTTATTGTTGTCAACGAGGATCCAGTCAAACGTTGGCATCAACTTCTTCCAATAGTTAAATATTCACATGCCCTAAATGTCAAAACCAAATTACTAATATATCTAACAATGGCTCATCCCATTCGCATTTATGACCGCCGAATCTGAGGTTCTGCTTCAAAATCATCGATAAACAAAATTCAAATATTCTTGTCTCAGAACTTGTTTAAAGGTTCCATGTTTTATTCCCAATGAAAAAATTCAAAACGAATGAGGCATTCTACCAATCAAAAAATATTTTATACAACTCCCTAGTAAATTTTATTCTCATATAAACCATGTACCATATGCACTCTAATTCCAGCGAGGAAAACATAACCCTCACCAAAACAGAATCAAATGAAAACTTCCTAAACATTTCATTCATCCTCCTTAACCTTTCTCATTACCAATAAATCTCATAGCATATTAATTTAATTTATTCCTTATGATTCACTAGCTATATTTTATTTCTCTTCCATCTAAGAGATTAATAACTTTTGTAATTCTTAACACTCTGCCAAAATCCCCACCTGATAAAGTTTATCATTATTAAAAAAACTAAATGTCACTGAACTGCAGATTCACTGGGAGGTTTAATTCTAAACCTGATTGTTCATTAATAGTAATATTATTTTCTTACTTATAAATCACAACTACTAAAAGTGGACGACGTCGAAACGTCGAAATATGGACGTTTCTTACTCGTGTATGAAGTAGTAAATTACTTTCTCGAATTTATAATGTAATTAGCATCAACATTCTGTGGCTTCTTTATACCGAAAAATTGTTTTCATCAAAGCATTTGTCTGTTCCTCCATGTGTAGATTACACTAGCGCCTAAGTAGTTACCCTAGTATTTTCTCCAAAATTGATGTCTCCCTTGCCGAATCTTGCCGAATTCAAGGTCCTGCGAATTGGAAAAGAATAATTGAATTTTGAGTGAACATTGCAAGAATACTTAGAACATTTCCAATTTTTTCTCCAAAATGTCCATATTTTTTCTTTAATTAATTTCCTCGGTTAGAGCAAAGAACATAAAAAAACTGTGTACCCGATTTTCACTGAAATTGTAATATTTTAGGAAATTGTAATCGCTTAAAATATATTTTAAATAGTGGTGCTAAAACAGCATGTACTTTCTCACCCTATTTTCACGCAAAATTACGCATAAAATTCCTAATTCGTCGGAAAAAGTTACACGAATTTACTTTCAAATTCTATCTTTAAGGAACAGATTTCACTAAGGGAAAATCTCTGTCTTCATAATTATAGTAGTAGGAAGACGCCGAAAAAATATTGAACTTTTGCAATTTTCGAAAAATCAGTTTTCAACGAAAATGAGACCTGCACCTCTTAAACGTCCTTCACGCTATCGAATAACAAAATTTAATAAAAAAATAGTCATTTTTTGAAAATTTTGAAAATGTCTCGGGAGCGTTATGTAATGTACCCCCCAAAATGAAAATGTTAGTTTGAAATTCAAGGAGCCGCGACATCAGCCCGATCGATTGAGGAATATCACTGTTGGTGAAAATTAGTTGAACAGTTTATCCCTAGTGGTGTTCACAGACGAACAGACACACGGACGGGCATGTAGACGTGTTGCCGTCATTCGATATTTTTGCATCAAGGACCTACAAACTTTCTGGCTACACCACGCGTTAGAGGATTTTTTTTCTAAATTTAGCAACTGGATTTATCCATTTCTTCGTTACTAGGGCCCTGTAATAAGAGTGTTCTACCGAAAATTCGCCGTTTTTTCGAGCGGCAATACAGAACTTCCTCTCTACATTGTAGCGAGAAAGGAAAAATAAGTAGTTTACTTAATTTTTATTTAAATCAGCTATTTTTTTTAAAAATTTAGTTTTCTTGAAAACAATTTTCAATCTTTTTTTTTTTTTAATTTTTGAACGGATTTAGCGCAATGCACCATATTGGAAAAGCCTAATTTTTATTTAAAAAATTTTGTTTAAAAAATTACACATGTAATTCTTATGTATTTACAAGGAGATTACACATGTATTTCTCAAGACATTAATATTTGCAGATAATATTTACTTTCTCGTCCTTACTTCGTAAGAAGAAAAAATATTCTAATCTTGCGCCAGAAAACGGCGAATTTTCGGTAGGGAAATACTCTTATTAGAGGGTACGTAATACTCTTATTAAGTCTCTGGTAACGGAAAAGTGTATAAATCTTGTTCCTGCATATAATATATTACTTCTTCGAACACGTGTAGTCATGATGTATCTGCGAAATGCTCTAAATAATCTTTATTTACTTTCTCGAAATCTCAAAAATTTTCGAGTGAGTATGAACTTCAACGCTTGAACGCAATTTGAGCTTGTAGTATAATATCATTATTATTTAAATTAAACGTAGAGAGCCGAAAAGTTGAGAAAATTGTGATTTTTTTTATAAAATACAATTTTCCCAATGTAAATAATAAAGGAAAGAAAACTTGTGTGATAATTAACTTTTTGCACGGACGTCCAACGATCATCTCTTATATTTGGATTTTAAAGACACACATTGACAAAATTATTACGCATTAATAACTAATAAACTCTTTTAAACTAATTTTCAATGGCAGAATAGGCATTTACTCACAATTCGCGTCTTAATTTGTTTTTTGCCTCTCCTGAAAAATTTGCCTTTTTTTGGGTTACAACGTTTTTGCCGGCAGGTATTCAATTAAGAAGTTTGAAAATTTTGAAACATTTTCGTAAGGTCATTTAATTTTGAGATAATTGTTCAATAACGAATGTGTTGTTGAAAGATTTTAAAGTTAAATAATATTTTCTGACATTGTTTCTTTGGCTACTAATTGCCTTGAATGTAATTGAGATATATATAGATTCAATATTGATAAGCACATTAATGCATCAAAAAGGTAGGTTTATCATCATCATCATCATCATCATCATCATCATAACTATTATTATTATTATTATTATTAAATTATTATTTTTACATTGCCGTAACAGGTTTACAAACAGTACGGCGAATTAAGTCGGCAATCGCGCCAAACTTTATCGAAAGCTTGAGTGATCTAAACATGCTGCTGAGCGGTATTGCTTTTCTTAGGATATTTTCTCTATGAAGTTTGTGATTCAATTAATTTGTTCAATAGTAGTGTTGTTGCCTGAAGGCAAATCGTTTGTTGTCAAGCAACGTCGTAGTTTGCTTAAGAGAAGGTTTTGGGGCACTGTGGATGGAATTGGAAGAATACTTGCGGGTCAATATGAAAAGGGTTCGTGGAAAGGTTTGCCTGATTTTAAAATGACGTCTGGGCTATTCACCACACCTTGACTCAACCAAAAGCACTAAGTTGACTCTTTCTGTTCTAGACGCAAGAAGACGGTGAAATGTACTACTGGGTTACCTTCACCTGCAATAATTTGTCACTGTCAACTGTCAATTTTATCATACTAGTGAGAGTCGTGGGGCCGAGGCTGGGGGCAGGAGCACCCAAGTACACGGGCTCCCAGGTTGTGGATTTGAAACCCGCGTGGGGCGTGACTATTATCAGAGGTATGTGTGTCATGGCGAGTATTCCAAGTCCCTCGAGCATCACATCAGCATCTTAATCCTCCCATCATCCCTTCTTGTGTCCGGTAAACTGTGTGTGAAATCTGCAGTGCGGTTTTGTCTGGGATGAATGTCGGTTTTTGATCGAATAATAGAAGGGGGTTCGAAGGAATACCGAAAGTACGAGCGTCTTTTTTGTTGGTTGTTTCTTGAAAGAGTTTGAATTAGAGTGTGCTCGTAAACTGACGACAGTTTTTCTTATCTGCTCAATAGCTTTTTCCTCGTAAAAATTATATGTCATATTCTGCTTTGTCTGCTTTTTGTGTTGATGCTTTGATGCATTGGAGAGACTATGGAATGAACAGTACGTGACAATGTGTTTGAAGTTTAGAAAGACGTCAGTTGGGAAATGGTCTGAAGGCTAATGGTCTAATGGTCTTCTAGTCACATACAGTAATAATACAGTTGCAGAGGATGAAGCTTTTACGAATGGGGTTCTCTCTTTTCAGTAGCCCCTTATATGAAGTTTTTATAACACATTTCTTTCGTGTACATTTACACTCGTACTGTCAACCTTGATTCATTCCTTATGGCGAAAATGACTTGTCTCAAATGCACAAAATGTATAATAGAGTAATGTTGTTTAATATGTGCGCTTTTTATATCTAATATCTTGCACTTTCGATCACCTCAACAGTGGCTTTTTGGAATTAGTATTGAATCTATGACTCCCAATGCTACCAACTATTTTTCACTTTCATATTCGCCACCAGAGTGTATACTTTTTGTAGCATTCGGGAGATGTGCAAAGACTACAACGAAACCCTTGTGACTTTCCTGTGAGATTTTGACTTACTGAGATCAACAGTAAATACTTCAAATATAAATTATTTTTTATAATAAAGCACAAACGAATTATATTCTCTCTTGCGAATTTCATTAATAATTTGCTCGTATTACCAAGTAACTCGTAACTCGTACTAAGTAACTCGTATTACAGGTACGCAATTCTTGTTCTAGTCCGGGTCAATGACCCCCATCTCGATCAGGTTTTTCGTCCAGTTTCCCTGATCCATTGAGCAAATGCTGAGATGGCCCCTTGTTTTGCTTCTAGACATAAATGTAACTTCATTTTCTGTGCACGACTTCTAGAATTCAGTGGGGAATACAATTCTTCAAA
Source organism: Teleogryllus oceanicus (assembly GCA_964035755.1). NCBI lineage: Eukaryota > Metazoa > Arthropoda > Insecta > Orthoptera > Gryllidae > Teleogryllus > Teleogryllus oceanicus. The sequence goes on along the minus strand of CAXIVR010000014.1, from coordinate 1,524,437 downwards.
TTATCGTTTCCATGTTGTCGCGGCAGGAAGTAATAAGAGCCAAAATTTATTGCTTATTTATCCTTGAAAATAGATTTTATTACATGGGAGTTTTTTTTTCTCCCTTTCAAAATTCAAAATTTATTGCTTATTTATCCTTGAAAATAGATTTTATTACATGGGAGTTTTTTTGTTTTTTTTTCTCCCTTTCAAAATTCAAAATTTATTGCTTATTTATCCTTGAAAATATATTTTACTACATGGGAGTTTTTGTTTTCTTTTCTCCCTTTCAAAATTCAAAATTTAAGTAGTATATGACTTAGTGTAGGGATCACAGAATTTTGAAAATGTGCACACAATTCACTTTTCCCCATAGCACGTCATACGCAGTTTTTAACTGTTTTTTTGACGTAAAATAAATAAATAAATAAAAGTAAGCGTTAGTCATTTGCCTCCAATCGATAGTTCACTTCATCACGCGGATTTGCAAATAATGGACATGTCACACGACGTTCATTATTCATTAAGGATTCCCATTGGTCACTCCAGGATACTATAATGATAATCTTTCAATGCGACTCGCGGGCCGCCCGTTTGTCATCCCTGTTGCACGCGATTCACTGCACATAAATTGTAGGTTCTTTGACCGGGAGAGGTGGCTTAGGGCACTAACTGATGTCGCTGCCGTGCCTCTGACACTAGCTAGGCAGCTACGTCGAGTGGTATCGCTGTCTGAAGGAGAATTCTAGCGGTCGGCTGCTCTGATCGGTAGTTTACTATCAACACCAGGCGAATTCCGGAGCAGTACACTATCAAACGGGCCATGGACCGCGCGCGATCTTTTCTTCCTCTTCCTTGTCCTATCCTCACCCCTTACGCACACTTACACTAACATGCTCCACACTACCACATATTCCGGGAGACCGGTCGGGAGCTTAGAACTTGTCCCGCTAGGGCGGTGCCCCGCTGGTTGGGGAAAAGCCCGCTAGTCGACGGTAGGTCGGCGTCGGATCTTGCCATCCAGCGGGGGGAGATCACCTCCATCTCCCGAGGAAAAAATCATGCACTACACTTACGGGACTAATTGCTGCTGCTGTATAACCGCATTTGAAGAGCGCGCCAAGGTGGCAGCGCTCAGCGGCGACCGGTGAAGTAGGCAGAGGCGGCGAAGCGGAAAAGGCGCCGCCCGAGCTGAGAAGAAAGGCTGGCCGGAGAGCCAGGAGCGGGGCAACGAGTCTGCGGCGCCGCCCGCTTTAAAAGCGAGCGCCGCCAGCCAGAGTGGCAGAACGCTAGTGACCGTGTATCGAGTGGAATTGAGTGAGGAGATTGTACCGTGTAGATTTCTTGGTTCGACATAGCTTGTTTTTGGTACATCTCCCGGACTTTTGGTTTTTTGATTTTGGCTTGTCACTTGGTATGCTCTTTGGATTTTGGGATTGTAACCAATGTACTTTCTGTGCTTAATTGTAATAAATCTTTGTTTGTGAAAAAGTGTGCAATTATTCTGAACATGACACTAATGACCTGAGCTGTTGACACGCCCGGAATCACTAACCAAACAATCAATCGGTTCTTCGCCCCGGAGGCAGAGCCTGCCCTGCGCGTTCCTGCGGGGGCCTACGGCGGGCGGGCGCGAGGGGCGGGGCACGGGGGGCTGTGGGGCGCCCTCGGGGTCGCGAGAGATCGATCGGCCGCTGGGCGACCACTTCCGGGCGCACGGAGCCCGCCCCGCGCCCGCGGCCACCGGCGGAAGAAGGCTCCAGGCGAATCCTCAGTGATGGTAGATAATAGCACTTATTTATTTATTTATTTATTTTACGTCAAAAAACAGTTAAAAACTGCGTATGACGTGCTATGGGGAAAAGTGAATTGTGTGCACATTTTCAAAATTCTGTGATCCCTACACTAAGTCATATACTACTTAAATTTTGAATTTTTGAATGGGAGAAAAAACAAAAACTCCCATACAAAATCTCCCTTACAAAATCGCGTTTTGAAAACACTGCTAAAGCATTATTAAAATCAAGCTTTAGCATTTTGTAACATTTGTTGAAAATATTATAGTATATTATTAAGGGAGGGCTCTTTGAGATAAAATAAATATTGACGATTTTTAGGATTTCCCATTCAAATCAGGAAATAAGGGAAACTAATTGAATATTTCTTTAAGGAAAAATTCTAAGAAACAATATTGGGCAGGATCATATAATTGTTACCTCCAACTATTAGACACTCAAGTAACAAGACTGAAGGCTTCACTTTTATTAGATTCTTGTCTGACCGGGAGATGCCACGTTCTATGCATAGTTGCCAATGTTTTCGCTGTCATTCTGCGACCTTCCTTAGGGCAAAATATATTTCACCCTGCGTAAGGTTGCAGTATGACGACCGAAACGTTGTCAATAATGCCTAGGACGCAGCAGCTCTCTGACAGCGAGGTATCGAATGACTAGGGTTGCAGATGCGGAAGCTTTTATTCACTTTTACTGTTTTCAAATATTTTCGTAGAATTTTATATAAAGAAGGATATTGATAAGTAAGTATATTTCCACTGCCATCTTTATGAACAGTCAAAAATCAACAGGAATTTAATATGTCCTAGGTCTTATCCGAATTTCACGACTTATTTTACCAATTTACTAAAATGTGAATCCAGCATCACGCCTAAATCAGTCTTCCAAATTAAAACAAAGGCAATGTCATATTGATTATTGAAATTTCATAACTGGTGTTACTCAAAGATCGCCTCTTCCATCGGTCCGGATGGCACAGAGGCAGTATTGTTGTTGCCTCTGTGGAGTCGCTGACCGGTAGCCCCGGCCTCGATGTGGCGAATTTTCTATACTAACCTCACAGCTGAGTCGAATTCAAATTCTGCCTAGAGTTGAGTTCTAGCGAATCGATAGTTAAACTATCGATCAGGCCGACTGGTCTGATTGAAAGTTTAACGTGATGACTCCAATCAATTCAAATTTAATTCTGTAGCAGTTCCTTAACAAACGAGCCACGGATCTCGCGCTTTCTTTCTTCCGCCATCCTTGTCCCCTCGTATCGCCCCTACACACACATACACTCACACTTCATCTTACAGGCACTACATCACCACACATGTCGGGATCTAAAGCGGCGGTGACAGAAGAGCAGACCTGAGATTGACATGACCGACGTCGGACATTTTCACCCGACTTGCCGGATGCTTTAAAAAACGTGCTTGTAAACGAAAATGGGCATAGTGAACTCGAATGGTCTCTGCCAAAAACATCGGCTGTAGAAGATCTGCTTCATTTGGTTCTGTCGGTTTTATTCGCCCAAAATCATACGGAGAGATAAGATCTGCAATTCATGTAGATGGTCTTGACCGTGCTTCTCGCAAACGCTTCTAAAAGCGAGCTTTGTAAGGACAGGAAAATTGAGACGATTTCCGGTGCAACATTCGGCTGTTTTTCGAATCAAATAAGTCGGACAATTTCGCTCGCAGTCGTCCGATAGCTAACGACCGATGTTTTGGCTGCACTGCGACCGTAGCCTTAGAACCTGTGAAGTGAGATTACCGGCGCGCTGCTGGGGAGATACCTGAAAACGGGAATTCTAGTAAGCAAGTGTATGTCGGCGTTGGAACTCATATTCAGCGGGAGAGGAACACCGCCACCTCTCGACTACGTTTACAGAGCTAGAGACCATATTTTATTTGTTGCGTCCTGAAAGCACTACATAATCAGCAGATCAAGGCCTCTTTCAAACTAAGCAAGCCCAGAGGTTTAACTGATTGATTGATCAGTGATTTCGGACTCGTCAATTGCAAAGTTCGTTAGTCCCGTAACTGTAGTGCATGTTTCATCGGGGGAAGTGGATGTGATATTCCCCCGTTGGGCGGCGAGATCTGACGCGGGTATACACGTGGGCTTGCGGGGTTATACAGGTATCTCCCAGCAGCGGGACACGCCCCCCTCTCCCGACTGGTCTCCCGACATACGTGACAGAGTACTTGAGTGTGTGTGTAAGTAAGGGGTGATGACAGGGCAATGGGAGGAAGGTAAGATCGCGCGCGGTCTGTGGCCCGTTTGTTAGGCTCTTGTTCTGGCATTCGTCTGGTGTTGATCGGAGAAACGTCGGAAGAGTATCAATCAGGGCAACCGGCCGCTATTCTTCTCCAGACAGCGACTGAATTCGACTGAACTATAAAGTTAGTGTCGAAAAACCTTCCATCGTCCCCTTACACACACACTTACACTAACATGCACTACACTACCACATATTCCGGGAGACCGGTCGGGAGCTTAGATCTTGTCCCGGCTGGATCGATACCCCGTTGATGGGAGAGTCCTGATTAGGGGGAAACCCCGCTAGCCGACGGTAGGTCGGCACCGGATCTCGCCATCCAGCGAGGAAAGACCACCGCCATCTCCCGAGAAAAAGCACGCACTACACTAACGGGACTAATGACCAAAGCTGTTGACGCGCACGGAAACACGAAAAAATTCAATCAGCCCACACTGCACTATTTACAGTAGAGTGACATCCGTTGAGCCGGTGAGAGGTTCGAGCGCGCCTCGCCTGTTCGAGGCCCCGCGCCGCGCCGCGTCGCAAGGGGCGCCAAGGTGGCCCCGACGCACCCTGGCGTTGCGCGCGCCCCTCCGGCGCGGCGGGCGGCGGGAGGGCGGGGACGGGGCGGGCGCCGGGGGCAGAGGCGGGGGCGGAGGCGGGGGCGGAGGCGGGGCAGGGGCGGAGGCGGGGCAGGGCGGGCGCCGGGGCAGAGGCGGGGCGGAGGCGGGGCGGAGGGGCGGGGCGGAGGCGAAGGCGGGGCGGCGCCGGGGCGGAGGCAGGGGCGACGATGGGCGGGGGCGGGAGCGGGAGGCGGGGCGGAGGCGGGGCGGGGCGGGCGCCGGGGAGGCGGGGCGGGGACGGAAGCGATAGCGGAGGCGGAGGCAGGGGCGGGCGCCTCCGCCCAGGGGGCTTCCTGCCGCCGGCTCCCGCACGCGCGGACGTGACGAAGCGAGGAATGTCGCCCCCGCCCCGCGCCCGCCCCGCCCGCGTCGCCACCCGCAGGCGGGCGCTTCCTCGCCAACGGCCTCTAAGCCAGCGCCGCGCGCCTCGCGTCGCCACGCGTCGCCTCGGATTAACCCTTCGCCCAATGCACCGCCTTCCAAACACGACGACTGGCCAACTCGCAGCAGGCGAAGCTCGCTTGCATTCGGATGTGCTCCGATGTATGAACAAAGGAATGCGTATCTTCATAACGGCACAGTTCATGACAATAATGCCAAAACTTGTCTTCTATTAAACGTTTGTCTTTTATTGTTTGTGTTTTGAAACTGACTGCCAGTTTAGAAAACCGATGTCCCGAGGAACACTCTGGCAAAGAAAAACCATGCTCGGTCACAAGCGAATAGGTTTCAGTTTTTTATCGACGTCTCGAATTAACCCTTCGCCCAAAACACCGCCCTCTAAGCACGAGGAGTGACTGACTTGCAGGAGGCGAAGCTCGCTTGCATTCAGAATTTTAGAATATCTAACATCGAATCTATAACAATCGAATATCTATTTTAGTGTATTCATATGCACCTACGAAATTACTAATAAACATTTTCAATTACTAAATTATATTACACCAACTAACGCCTGAAAATGTCAATTCCATAGATAATAATCCCATTTTTATTGTTTAACCTACCTTGGAAATTTAAAATCGTTTCTTAAGGAGGTTGTCACGTTATGTCAAAAATAAGATTAAACTTCGCAACTGAAATTTATCACAAGATTAGATGTTCTTACATGCTTTCCCAAAATATAGAGTGATTCTACCGTATAGTTTTAAAAATTTAAAATTTTTTACGCAAAGTATAGGAAAATGATCTCGTCCGACCGTAAATAATTATTTTTTTAAATTTATTTTACGTCAAAAAAAACGTTAAAAACTGCGTATGACGTGCTATGGGGAAAAGTGAATTGTGTGCACATTTTCAAAATTCTGTGATCCCTAAACTAAGTCATATACTACTCAAATTTTGAATTTTGAAAGGGAGAAAAAAAACTCCCATGTAATAAAATCTATTTTCATAAATAAGCAATAAATTTTGAATTTTGAAAGGGAGAAAAAAAAACAAAAATCTCCCATGTAATAAAATCTATTTTCAAGGATAAATAAGCAATAAATTTTGGCTCTTATTACTTCCTGCCGCGACAACATCGAAACGATAATTTGAATAATTGTATTTCCCACTGAATTCTAGAAGACGTGCACAGAAAATGAAGTTACATTTATGTCCAGAAGCAAAACAAGGGGCCATCTCAGCATTTGCTCAATGGATCAGGAAACTGGACGAAAAACCTGATCGAGATGGGGGTCATTGACCCGGAAGTTGTAGTACAATAGTTGTTACAGGTTGTTTATACTCATTTATACAGTCCAAATGGTAAATAATGCATTATGTATCATTGTTAAAATTAATGTTACTTTTCTTGTGATGCTCAGTATAGTCTCTAATTGTATAGAAACAGTTATGCAGCAGAAACGATTTCACTTGGGATTTAAACTTTTCTATTGAATTTAATCGTTTAATATCATCTGGCAAAGTGTTGTAAAATAATGTACATGTACTGTATGTGAATTTTTTGTAATGAGCTGTTGACACTGTCACCTGATGAATATGATTTCTACGTCGAGTGTTATAGTAATAGACTTCGGCATTTTCTGAAAAAAATATTCCCGCCCATGAGCAAGTCATTTTTTACAAAAACCACTGATTCGTAAATAAAAATACACGGTAATGGTAGAATTCCTATATTAATGAAGAGAGGCTTACATGAATCATGAATCACACAATTAAATTTGAAACACATCTACATAAGATTACACGAGGGGGAAATATTACAAATGTAGATTAAACCTTTCTGAAGAGAATAGACTAGAAATGAAAAGATTTTACGGTGTAATTTGGACAAAAACGCAAAAAGAAAATAACATCTGTCATCAGTTTTTCGTAAGAACGAAAAAGTGCGGCAACGTTGCATGACGTACCACTTGGCGCGAATTTTAAATATTGCGAATCTGAGAGGCTGGTTTGTAGGCATTGCTTTGTGAGCTGGCATGCGTATACGGAGTATTCATGATGAATGATGATAAAATGTTGTTTGCGAGTTCTTCAACGTGCACGATGCGGCGACCATCAACAGGAAACATGTCTTCGTCTGTAACGTTTTCTTCTCCGTTTCTTCGTTTCGCGGCTACAGACAAATTTGTTTTCCACAATAACTTACGTTTCGTAACAAATCGCCCTTTATATCTCAACTGTTCGAATATGAGGTTATAAGACCTACAAAAACAACTCAGCTCAACTCAATCACACACTGTTCTGTACGTTCTTGACCTTCCCGAAAACGTAAACCATTGGTACCAATAAAATAAATATAAAGTGTTGCCAAGTTTATTGCCTGAAAGTTATCAGGTCTCTGAAGGAGTTAATTGCAATCTAACGGTATTATTCTTGAAAGAAAACATTTACATAATACGTAAGAAATGTCCTACTTATAAGATAACTAGAATTTGAAGAGAAATGCAGTCATACATAAACGTTGATTACTCCAGTATTTTCAGTATTTCATGTTGGTATTTGGAGTCAAATTAGCTTCATAGCTTGCGATTGGAAAATAATTAACACTTTTTAATACATCATTTAAAAAATACTCGTTTACCAATCGTCGCGTAATACAGAAATAACATACTTGATACTCATTCTTCATTTTTTAACAAGCACGTTCCAAAATTACAACTTTTCGTTCGGCTGACTAGAGAGTAAGTGACAACCTCCTTAATCGAATCTGAAGGAGATACTATTTTGCTTTTACGTGCTCGAACAGCATCGCAAACAGATACTTCCTAGAAATAATCACCTGTTTGAGCTTCTTTACTAAACTTCATCTGAGGTGCCAGAAAATTCTATCAATTATTCATAGTCATAATCATAGTCATAATCATAATAGTCATCTTCTTCAACTCTCTCTCCGCGAGTGAGTTTTCTCAGTAAGACACTTTTTTAGACAGACGAACAGAATGTTTAGCTGTAAACCAAATTTATCGCTAAGTGTATTAAGGATTCACAAAAAGTGGATTTTGACTGCATAACGTGTTGAATGAAGGTATGTAGTTCATGCAGGAATAATAATTATCCTCTTTGTCGGTATCAAGGGCTTACACTAAAACGATCTTTTCTGTCGGTATCAAGGACTTACATTAAAACGATATTTTCTGTCGATTCTGTCGATCTGTCGATTAAAACGATATTTTTCGCTGCAGCATTTTTCGCTGCAGCGCTACATAACTTTCTATAAATTAAGTAGATAACTGAAAAGTAGAAACACTGGTGCTGGAGAATGTACACAGACTGTCTTATACTAGTTAGTTTCCTAACCTCATTGACCTGGCTAACTTTTCGGCTTTGTCGCACCTTCTTCCCAGCTGCTACCTATCGGCACCTAATAGTTATTTATTATCTAGGGCGTTCAGTAGATGTTTTTGCCACGAGGGCGACTTCCAAACCCGAGGGCCTCTGGCCCGAGCCTAAGAGAAATACATCACTGAATCGCAAACAAATCATTGTTTAATGTAAAAACTGGAACGTATGTGACGTTTAGGGGATAAGTACAATTGTGCATATTTTCTTGAGCTCCGTAATTCTCTCCCTCCCCCTGTTTTACAGTATTTGTTGGTTGAATTATGAATAAATGGTGAACAATAAAATAATTCATAATAAAATTCATAATTAATAAATTCATTCATAAATGATAAATACGAATTAAGAAAATAATTCAATTCTTTCAAAATACCCCTTCAAGTTTATTGCTTCAATTTTTTATTTTTATACAAGTAAGAATATTTTCCGCACACATTTTTTATGTTCATTTCCGTTTAAAGAGAAACTTCAAGAAACAATGACGTGCTATGGGGAAAAGTGAATTGTGTGCACATTTTCAAAATTCTGTGATCCCTACACTAAGTCATATACTACTTAAATTTTGAATTTTGAAAGGGAGAAAAAAAAGAAAAAACTCCCATGTAATAAAATCTATTTTCAAGGATAAATAAGCAACAAATTTTGAATTTTGAAAGGGAGAAAAAAAAAAGAAAAAACTCCCATGTAATAAAATCTATTTTCAAGGATAAATAAGCAATAAATTTTGGCTCTTATTACTTCCTGCCGCGACAACATGGAAACAATAATTTGAATAATTGTATTTCATCGAATTCTAGAAGACGCACAGAAGTTACATTTATGCCCAGAAGCAAAACAAGGGGCCATCTCAGCATCTGCTCAATGGATCAGGGAAACTGGACGAAAAACCTGATCGAGATGTTTTTATATCCATATCATCTCTGTACTGTAACCTCAATTGTAACCTCAATATTGTAAAAACTAAAAATTGACAATGTAAAATATAATATATTGTATGTATTTAGTCGCTAATGACCTAGCCGTTGATGCGACTTAAAATAAATTAAATTAAAAAAAAGGTACAAAGTATAGGAATACTCTATTAACTATTTACAAAATTAATATTCCACTTTGATATATTTTATAATTTTTCTTTTAAATTCTTTAATTTGTTCACATTTTTTATTTCTAATGGTCATTTATTATATAATTCAAATCCTTTGTCAAATAGACTATTTTTTGCCTATGCAGTTTTACTGAAATTAATTATTAAATGTTGGGTTTGTCTGGTTTCCCTTGCTGTTTTATCTTTCACTCTTTGGATTTTGTTTACTAAATCTCTTGTTATATGATTTATAATTAATTTAAAAATAACAATTAGCGTCTTGTAATAAATTATCTTTTAGTGACATAAATTGCAGAGCATCTAGCATGACTAGCACTGGAGTGTATCTATCGCATTGAATTATTAACGTCATAGCTCTATTTTGTTGTATCTGAAGTTTTTTAATTTTAGTGTTATGGACTTCATCTAGTATTGTTGCACAGTAATTAAAATGGGGTCTAATTATGGATTTATATATCAAACATCTTGTATATCCATTTATATATTGCCCAATTCTATTTAAAACATTAATCTTTTTCCAATTTTCTTTACTATGTACTCTATATAATCTTTAAAATTTAATTTACTATACTTACTATTTACTATATTTACTATTTATACATTTTATTATATATCATTTTGTAAGTCATAAATTTAATTTTTTCAACATTCATTATTAATTTATTTACCCTTAGCCATTCTTGTATTGCATTAAATACACTACGATTTAAATTCAATTCCCACTTCTGTTTCTCCAATTACACGCAATAACGTGTTATCAGCAAATATTTTAATTTTACAAACATTTCCAAAAAGGTTTATCATATACTTGATTGAGACATTAATGTAAATTATAAACAATATTGGACCCAAAACTGCCCCTTGCGGAACACCGAAGTCTACACTAATTTCATCTGAAATAATAATATTATATTGTACTTTTTGCTTTCTCTTGTTAAGATATGAAATAAGTCACTTTTTAACGTCATATTTGGTTCCTTACTTGTACATTTTCTCAATAAGCATTGTCCTATCAATTGTTTCGAATGCCCTCTTGAGATCCAAAAAGATAACTCCTGATTTCTTTCCTGCATCAATATTAATCTTCCATTCGTCTAAAACTGCTTGTACCGCAGTTTCACATGATTGTTTTTCTCTGAAGCCTGATTGTTCATTTCCTATAATTTTATTTCTTTCAATATACTCATTTAACTGCTTCTTTACTATTTCTTCTAATATTTTTTCATATATGGGTAGCTTATTTATTGGCCTAAATTCAGCTGCTCTCTTTGTATTTGTCACTTTTGAAATTGGTATTACTGTGGAAGTTTTCCATGACTCCGGGAAAATCCATTTCTAGGGAATTATTTATTATTTTCAATAACACTGGTTCTAATATTTCATAATTTTCTTTTAACATTTTGTCGTAATACCCTCGTCTGTTCCTTTTTTGTTTGGTAATCCATAGATAATTCTACGCAATTCTTCCTTTTTTATCAATTTAAATTTATAAAATTCGTCACACCATCTTTCACCTTGCTTGTAAATATTTTGATTCCCTGCGTCAGCATTTTGTACTAATCTTTTAATGCTACTTACAAAATATTTATTGAATTTGTTTGGTATATTTTCTTTAGTAATTTCACCAAATCTTTTGTCATATCACAGGTTTTACCTTCTGTTAATTTCTTAATTACCTTGCATAATTCTTTACTATTATTTTTGTGCTCTTCAATAATATTGTTATAATATTCTAATTTCTTTTTCTTAACTAATTTAACTACATTATTTCTTGTCTTCTTATAATCTTCTGTGACGGTCTATTAAGACGCTTCCAATGGTTTTTTTTTTTATTTTTTTTAGAAAAAGACGCTTGATTTGCAATGCGAAGATATGGACAAACAAAGGAAGGTGCATTGGTGAAATGTAATAAATCGCAATTATTCGCATCATCGGAAACGAAGATTAAAATAGACTATGGGGACGGCAACAAATAAAATTATGGCAATTTTTGACGATAAAAACATGTCACCAAGTTGTTCCGTTCAATAGGAAATATAATTTGTAATGATAAGAAATATTATACATTGTGAGAAGACCGTCAGATGTTATAAAAAGTTGACGAACAGAACTGTATTTATTTATTAAATAAAAGGAAACTAGTATTTTTAAAATGAACCACGGACAATATCATTAATTGGGAACATTTTGTGGAAATCGTGACAATACCGCGAGGTTTATTGAGTAACAAATAGAAATAGAAAAACAAAAGTACATTGTAATGAACAAGTCCTTTGTTTAAAAAAAAAAGACAACGTTGTCAGAAGATATAACTTCTTGAGACACAGGCGAGTCGAGTTACGAGAAGGTGGTTAAGTCGCGGTCGATGGAAGTGTGTTGAATTTGAATGTTGAAATGGAGCGGAAAAATTGAGGATGTTACTGTTTACAATTAGTATGGATTAGGATATGGATGCTGGAGATCGCGAGGTTGCAGAACTACAGCAAAGGGAAGTGCAGATAAACATTTATTATTCAGATTATAGCAAGCATTCAGATTAAGCCAAGAATGTTATTTTATTTTAAGATATTAAGAGAATATGGCCATGCATGAAATTAGTCAGGATTAAATTAATTGTTGTTTTAATAAATTGGCAAGTGCACTTGCTTAATGATGAAAATTTCGATTGGTGAAGGCAAAGAAAATTAATTATAAATATTATTGTTAGGATTGTGAAAAGGGTTTTACATGTATTTTGTCTGTTATTATTTGTTAATTTATTTACAAGTAGCGAGAACATTCTCGCCAAAATTTCAGAAAAAAAGAAAGAAAATTCAGAATGAAGTTATTTAATTTTAACTAGAAAACCTACGAGTTATTATCTGACGGTATTATCCCAGCAAAATAGGAAATAAATTTGAATTCATACCTCTTCCCAAAGCAGTAATATTATTATTTTGATTCCCTGTTCGGTTCCCTTGTCCCTAATGGTTCATGTACCTACGACTTCAAGAAATTAGTTAGGATTGAAACTTCTGCAACTCATGGGTAAATTATTACGTACGGGCTTATTTATCAGGTAATTTCAGAAAGGCATATTTAAAAGGGGTTGCGGGAATATATATTTATTATAGATGTATAGAAACCATGACACTTCCTTAATTTTGTCTGGTTCTCTCGTTATTTTACCTCTTTTGCATACTTCATCTCTGTTTTTGCACAGCATGTTTATTTCTTCACAGTGCCATTTTCTTTCATTTCATTCTGTGTGCACCTTCAACGATTTAAATGGTGCCACCTCATCCAGGGCTTTTACAAATTCTTTGTTTAACTCGTCATTGTTTTCAGTTTTTAATTGTGTAAGATTAAATCGTAATATTTCTCCAAACTGATCGTTTTTAAAATTTCTATAGTCCCTTATATGTATTTTAATCCTTTCTCTTCGATTTGCACTTTTTTCTTTTAAATCTGATTTCACCACTACCCAGGCATGACCGGTTACTTTTGGTTTGTCTTGTACTGCTACATTTATGCTTACATTTGAGATTACTAGATTAATGATTGTCTGACTATTACTATCCACTCTAGTTGGCTCTTTTACCAACAGGTTTAGTCCCAATGTTTTAAAATTATTTACTACTTTCTGGGCGTAACTTTTTCTCAGTACATTTATATTAAAATCTCCCATTATTATGCAATCGTTAATTGCCATTATTTCCACTACTGACACTGTTTGTAATGTAATCAATAAATTCACTTTCAAATGCATTAGGAGAGTGATAGACAGCAACTACTGATCCTCTGTTATTTTCTATAGTCTATTTTAACATTCTCTATTTTATTGTCCGTACTCACGAATATGATTACTCCCCCCGTTCTTCGATTCTGTGTGTTACATCTAATATATATATAGCCTGAAATTCTAATTTCCCAATTCTCTATGTCTTCCGTAGCTCGTGTTTCGTGAGTGTCATTAAGCTAGGTTTATATTTGCATTGTGTATTATGTATTTGATGATTTGATCAAAATTTGCTAAAATACTTTGTACATTTAGTGTTATGAATGTAGCTTGTATATTCAATGATTGTTATTCATAAGTATAATTAATTCTTTTCCTCTTTTCATTTATCATTCTTAAATAAGTAGGACAATCTTTGACTGTTGCTTCGTTATCTGTCGAAATGTCCGTCAATTTTTAGTCTTCTAACCTCGTCTATACATTTCACACATTTTTTATTTAATTCGCATACTGTCATGATTACCAGCACATACTTTACATACAGTTTCTTTCTTACAATCTTCACTAAAATGATTAAAACCTCAACACTTGAAACATCTGACAACACTTCATCCTAAGTTTACTAAGTCCTTTTTTATGAACAATTTAATATCCCTGCATCGGTCTCTAGAATAATATTACATGTTTCATTTTTTCTATTACCTTGATTAATATTATATCTTTTTATCATTTTCATGTCATTACCTTCACTCGTTTCTATTAGGTATGTATTAAGAATTTGCAATGATATTTCACCTTGCAAGGGTGAAATGTGGTATTCACTCCCTAGTGAATTTCTGTTGGTTAACGTTTGAATTTAAAAAATGTACAATTTTACTGAATTTACAAAGAACAAATGTTTTAAAATTCGCACTGATACTTAGGAGGCCCGCTAGCGATTTAATTTTGTTACAAAAAATCTGTTTGCATGCACTTACTAATCTAGAAGAGAGAATGTAATGCACTTACATGTACTGCAATCGTATATTATACTGATGTAAAACATCAAATTAACAGTTTTAGAAAGATGATCCTGAATTATTGAATGGTGCAAATTGAATTGAAAATATTAACATTAAGTTATATACCTTCATTTAGAAATGTCTGTACTTGTGTAAATGAAGTAGTATTTTGTGATGTGTGATTCTACTCATGTGATCTTTCAAAACACAAAATTGAATATTTCTGTATTTGAAAACATTAACACTACATTCATCCAATCCAATGCAGTTTATAGCAAAGAGCTAATAGTATGTTTCCCTATTTTTTAATGGTAATGGTTAAACAAGAGGAACAAATAGGTTCTGACTCTCGGTTTTAACAGGAGACTTTAAAAATAATAATAATACAGCTATTCGGTTGCTCAACATCCCTTTGATAGAAAAGCAGAAACAATCGTTTGGGCGTAATGCACCTTGAAAAATAATTTGTTTATAATAAATTTCCTTCCTATTTGATAAATATATCGACTTGCAAATTGCAGGACTTAAAAGAGAATATAAAAACAAAATAAAAGTTATGTTCATACTCGCCGTAAAAATACGAATTTAGCATAATTAAATTGGCCACAGAATTTGTTTACAAGCAAGTGCATTTTAAGCGGTATGGCAAAGTAAAATGCGCGCTACATTGAGAACTGTTTTTTTCAGTATGCTTGTAAAGAGCGAATGAATTAAGCACAAGCAAATGGGATCTATGTTAGATGTTAATTTCTTATAAAAAAATACATGTATCTCGAGAACGAAATATGATGGTACCGATCGGATTCCGGAATTTTGTATCGCGTTTAAACGCCATTCAGATGAGACAACAAAACAAATTTGCAACAATTGCAAATTTATAATCAATTTCAAAATTTTGCAGATCTAAATGGGGAGAATTTCCCGATGTCTCAGAACCGAAAACCGCTAATTAACAATTTTGGAACAATTTATAATTTTATAAACAATTTCGAAATATGCGTTAGAACGGCCGGAAAGGGTCCGCAAATTGTGCCTGAAATGAACATCTCAAAATAGCAGTTTGACAGGAGTTACAAATCGATTGCTAAAAGTTATAATAATTGTTGCTAAAATGACAAATATTTACTGGTTCATGGACCATAATTCTGATGGGAAACCCGCTCGAAATATTTTTCGTCGTGGTGTACGCGCACACAAAATCTCCTTCTACGGGAAATTTGATGGAAATATACTGGAAAATATTTATTTTCGCATCGTACGTAAACGAACTAGTTCTCCCCACCGTGTCCTTTCTACCCTTGGGATGTTTCACCAATCGCAGACAACTGTGGTCCCACTTTCTAGGATTGGTCAATGCATCCCTCCTGCCCGGTCAACGCATCTCCCTACCCTTGCTGCGGGTAGTCCAAGTTTGTTTGATTTTGCTGGGAAGATTTTGTCACACCCTTTTTTGCAAGGGAAAGGTACATTACGGGGGAGAGCATAGAGGGTAAGGAAGTCTGCGAACGCATTTCAGTAATTCCTAAAACGGAAACTGGTCCGGAGTGTGTCACGATGGGTGTCACCTCACATTGCCGTGAGGGTCACGTGTCTCCCTCATGACAATTAACTGTTATTCGTAGGCAATATCCTTCCGACTGAAAAGTAAATCACTTTTTAAAGAGATAATGAGTGGTGAGGAGATAGTGAGTTGAAGCCAAGTATATTAATCTACACCACACAGTCTGCCAAGAGTCTAAAGGTGCCACGATAGTTGTTTCGGTACACATTTGCAAATATTCTATGTTAAATTTCCATGATGAATTTATATATCTTAATCGGTGAGTACCTCTCTTACATTGAATAGTTTGAGGATTTGATAGGGAAGAAAAGGCCAGTCTGACAAAAAAACATGCTTCCTTCCTCAAGATGGTCATGAGTAATTTCATTTAAATAGTCATTGAGGTGATATGAATGTTGCATTTATATGGATCTAAGGGAAAGGTACTGAGGCAGAGAGGTCCTCACCAGCTGCACCCCCTTCATCCCCCCCCCCCACACACTTTGCTCTCCTCTGTGTAGTCTCGTCAAATGAAAGAAACTAATGGAAAAGTTTGGAGTAGTTTTGATATTTAGTTTTTGTATGTTTTGTTGAGGCTTTGAGCACAATGCCAACAAGATTGGGTTTGGTTTGAAGCAAGAAACAGCAAGAAACGGGTTTTGAAGCAACAACTGTTAATGCCATTTGTTCATGTAGTAGACAATGATGAAAAGCAAGAGCCATAACACAAAATTACACGTAGATGAAAGTGAAGTCCATGGGTTTCCAAATGTTTATTCGTTCTTTTCTCTTAGTTAAATAACTACTTTATTTTTTCCACCTACTTTCTTTTACTTTTAAGTACTTACTCACTTTTCTTTGCCAAAACAGAAAAAACGTATCCTGACTAACAAAATTTAAAAACTAAATAGTATCAGAACGACTGTGCCATTGTGTATCACCACTAATTTTCTTATAAAACGTACTTTTGCTGTGTTCTCGCGGCTAAACTGACAATTGGAAGAGAAAAGCTTAAACACATTAAATGTAGGTAATTAAAATGTTTGAAATAGTTTTTTAAAGAAAAGATTTTTAGTTATTTTGAAAAGAAGTGAAAACTATAGTGATTTTTACACATTTTAATACGTGTTTCCTGGTATAATCCTTGTCCGCAAATCTGTTATTAGTGTTCAGTTCCAGAAAAATATTGACCAAATATCAAACCATACCAAACCTTCCACTTTAATTCTTTTCGGAAAACATTTGCCTGGACGAAACGGTGCGCGACTACACCGCATCATTAATAATTTAAACGAATGCGGTACACTTTTATCGTTTTCAATAACCCTGCTAATAGTGGATTACAAACGATGCTAAGTTCATAATTCTTTTGCTTCTCAATGACCTCGATTCAGAGGCCCACATTCGCTTCTCTAATAGGCAAGCTTCTGATGGGGAACATTATTCATGTTTTTTGTCTCGGAAGTAACCTGTTCTGTTAGCTACATTTTTAGTTGTTACTTTTTTCTTCTCTTGTACACTCAGTGTAGATGCAGTTATGTAATGGTATAAATAATGTATACCTAAAAATTTCACAGAAATTTCCGTGTCTCCTTGACCTCAAAAAGGATATTTCTAAGTCGTATACTTGTATATTATAATACTTTGTCGTATCTCCTGGTATAGCCAAAATCCAGACTTCAGGGGACAACACTGAGAAAGCTGTTTATTTTTTGAAAAGGTCAGTCTGACCGTTCCTCTGGCGGTCTAGCGTCTATACAGAAACTATTGATGCAACAGCATACACTTTATCAGATTACTTTTAACTTTTGTAAATTGCGAAAATTTCTAAAAGTACAACGAAAACAAACCATTGTACAATTTCCTTAGGATTCTTTGATCTATCTGTGAAAAAATTATTAAAGAAAAACATTGGAGCCATTTTTAAGAAAATGCTATTTGATTAATTACATCGACTTCAAGGAGAAATTACACGAAAATAAGTTTTCTCAAAAAAATTACGTGATTTTTTAAGATCTTATTTTTTAGAACATATTACATTTAAGATAAAAATGTCAATGAGCACTCGCAAAACAACAATTTTGACTAGACAACGCATTACAGGAAGTAATTTACTACATATAGCACATACATCTTTACTTCTACTGTTACAAAGGTCAGATGATAAGAAATGTTCTGTCAAATGACTTATTTCAAGTATAAGATGAACAATCATTCTCTTTACCATGCAAGAAGGTAAAAGGAGAGTAAAAGAGCAAGAAGAGTAAAAAGGCTTTTTCAAAACTGATACTTCCTAACTGGTTTCATGGACGTTGTCGTGAAATTAGGCATTTTATATGAAGTTCCTGGACAGTTTTTAAAATTTTAGAAAAAAACATTCAATTTTTATTTCTCCGCTTTACTACGTACGTACTTACATAAGGAGATAAGAGTATCGTAATCGTCTGGAGAAAAATGGCGATTTTTCGACAGCAAAACTCTTATTGCTGAGTCCTGGTAATGAAAAAGCGGATAAATCATGTTCCTATACATAGTAAATTACTTCCTCTCTGTTACCCTCTCTAAGTACCAAAACTATTTTTTCTACGCCTTCCTACTCTCGTTGAAGATAGAGATCTTTCCTCTTCTAACACCCTTCTTCTTCTTCTTCCATCCCAGGTACTGCTTTTTGCCGCCTCTTCTAATCTAGCCACCCGATCTCTTCGTGGGGCCACCAGGATTGTATTATCCTTGTGGATTATTGTTAGATTCTCTTTAGGTTGTAATGCATCCTTTCAATGTCTTGAATCCAGGAATTTCAGTAGTCGTTAATGTTTTCTTATAAACTACAAAACCGACTTTTGAGGAATTTTTGAGTTTATTTTCTGCCCATAAGTATCGAACCCACTATTGATTAGCAAACTTTCTTGGTCATTTTCCAATTTTATATTTGATAGTTTATAGAATTGAATCAGTATTTCTTTATAGATTTTATTTTTCAGGGTACTTTGTATTGTTGCTTTCATACGATTAAACCTTTCAATAATTCCTCGTACATCTTAATAATCATTTAATATTCCAGGATGTTAAATACTGAAACTTGCTCTGTAGGCGAAATATATTATACATTCAATCTATATAGTTCAGAGGGCATGACTTTTGTTTTTGTAGAGGATATCCAGAAATAGTACTACATTTCAGTTACCTTCTGTAATTCGAAAAGTGCGTCGTTTTACCCTATTCTGATGTTTGATATTTTAAGATCCTCGTGAATAGTATGGTCTTACGGTTTTTAATTTCGTCCCATGTGAAGAATTTTTAATATTTTGATTCGATTATCTACGGTATGTAATACTTCATACAGTACGATTCTAACAGTACGATTGTTTTCTAAGAATGGAGGGGGTCGGAGGAATTTGGAACGCGTTTAAGAGCATTCTAGATAAGATGACAAAACGTTTGTGCCACAAACACTTGTGTTAACTAGACCCTGAATATTACAATGAAAATCTGACGTCTGAAGAGAAACTCAAAGGCTTTCAATAACAGAAATCGTAGTGAAAATCATAAGATACATTATCGTATTTGTTCGAAAGAATTAGAGTGCAGCAAGAAAAATTGCGCAGGAAACATTTTGAAGCATATTCCTTGACAGGGAGGGAAATAATTTGTCGGGGGTTTTACAAATATGTTTGCAGAAGAAGAGGAAATAAAGAATAAGTTCTAATAGTTAGAGATGCGAAGAATAGGTTACTAACAGATGATCGGGAAAAAGCAAACGCTTTTAATATCTACTTCAGTTCCGTTTTTAAAACAAAATCTCAACTCACTCAGATATCGAGGGAGGCTGTGCCAAATCAGTTTAATATAGACGTAAACACATTGCGAAAACGAATTAGATCTATGAAAAATGGAAAGTCGCGGGGTCCAGATGCCATTTCAACTGACATAATTAAACTCGGTGGAGAGGCAATATTACCGTATCTAACAAGATTATTTCAGGTTTCGATCAACAATTCAAGCGTGCCCGATGATTGGAAGCTAGCTACCGTTGTTCCGATTTTCAAAAGTGGTGATAGAACTGTGTTAGCCAATTATAGACCAGTAAGTCTCACGTCAGTTGTATGTAAGCTAATTTTTTTTAAATTATATTTTATTTTGCAATTTGTTTCTGAACAAACATTTGGCAAAATTACATAGATTTACGTAAACAAATACATGAGAGGAGTAAAATCCAATTCGTGTTCCCATTCTTTTCTGAACGTGACCCACACATTCTAATTTTTTTATGCAAATATTTGGGCCATATGGTTTCATATCAGCTATGGCCTTGAAAGATTTTACATCACCATCACCAATATATTTAGTATATTTCACATGATGGTTTTTAACTGATCGCATGAAAATATTTTTCATACCTTCAACTTCCATGTTACCTGAGCTACCTTCATAATTAATGCTGCAGTTATCAGCATGATTTTCTAGCCACTCAGCATATTCAACAGAGCCTTTCTTCTTGTGCCAGAACTGACATGATTTACAGTTCAATGACAGAACTTCCGTATCCAAAATTTTCCCAGTCTTGATGCCAATTACAGTAGCAACACCATACTGTGATGTGTGACCTCTTGTGAGCCATGATCCATCACAGGATACTGTTAGCTCATCACTCCCTACAAGGTATCTTTCTTCAACTGCAGCTTTTGCCATAGAATCATCAGCTATTTCTCTAGTAGACTTGTGAATTTTATCCACTATAATATTATAAGTTGTCTCACTGGAGGAGGAAAGTTCATGAGAGCACAAAACATTTTTGTCCCAGCTAATCCTTGTCCTAGGCACCTCATTGCATATATTATTTGTCTATTGATAGAATACACTATTTTTTTCACCTAACATTACACTGTTTTGGAAACATCCAATTTCTTCACAGTTTTCACAACATACACTTACACTACATCCTAACCCAACAGAAGCCAGAGAAATATCAATATTTCCACCACACACACATCTGAGGCATTTCCTGATTGCATTAAAAAGAATGTCTACATTAAAAACCATATTCCCCAATTTATCTGCACTTTGAGGTGTAGAACTGTTTTCATTTGTCAGTAGTTTCCTCGCAGAAGCACTTATTCCTTCAGGAAAGTCACTTATATTCTTCATTTTATACTGTTTTCCATGGAAAACTCTCTTCTTAGGGCGATAACAAGCTTTTCTTTTAGCCATCGCACAAGAAACAACCAAAATCAACAAGTACAACGACCACACGAGCACACACAAGGAAGTAAACAAACAAAACCGATGAAAAAGCATGTCCGCAATATCCGGGTATGAGAAATTGCTGCTGTGAACAAGCGAAGGCTCTATTCCGCAAAATTAGTATGAGAAATTACTGCAACAAACCTTCATAATGATTTTGCGCCAAATTTGAAAGGCCAGAGTGCGACCACCCAGTACTTCTTCCGATAACACGGCAGGGGGGCGTGACCGAGACTTTTAAAGGGCTGTCAAGCGCGCAAGGCTTTATTTAAATATGCATATCTTCTAAACTATGAAAGATATCAAAACAAATCTTTCACGAAATTAAAGCTAAAACACTGAACTTGTATATAAAATTATTTTTAAAAAATCGAATTTTTGAGACCTGTTAGCTGTATCTACCCCCTTAAGACAAGTACGGTAACCATTCATCATGCGTCAAGAATATTGCAATGGCACAGGTGCATTAATATAAATTCTGAACACTATTGTAGACACAATGGTAAAACTTTTTAATGCGAACACGAAATAAATGCCTAAAACCATGCCTATTTGCCTAAAAACCATTAAATTTTGTGTATGTGTTATCAACGGTGAAAAACCTTATTTGTGGCTTTGGCTGAGTGGCTATATACTTCATAAAAAAACAACTACATCTAAATACAGATGTAAATCATTAAATATTGTATTATATTTATGTGGCGAGACTCGGCCATCAGGCCCGCTCTTCCGCCTAACCAGTTATATACATTTATAGATAAGAATTGAATTAAGAGATACATTTAGTAAATAAAAACAAGTAAATAATAATACTTAGTAATAAGTAAATAATACAACTAACAGATGTCATGCCCCTGGGCTCACAAACGCGACAAGAATACAACGTCCCAGCATTTGCCTTAAGCGACCGGGGAAAACCAGGAAAACAAAGGAAGTGTGTATGCTCTTCAACATTGAGCAACAACAAAAAATGTATTTAAGATAATTTTAAAAACAAACAAACATTTCTGACTCAGGAAAACTCTAGAGGTTTGCCCGAAAATATAAATTCTGAGAGATATTAATTTAGCAATACG
Organism: Teleogryllus oceanicus; assembly: GCA_964035755.1. Classification (NCBI taxonomy): domain Eukaryota; kingdom Metazoa; phylum Arthropoda; class Insecta; order Orthoptera; family Gryllidae; genus Teleogryllus; species Teleogryllus oceanicus. The sequence goes on along the minus strand of CAXIVR010000014.1, from coordinate 1,502,327 downwards.
TATCAAATGTTGAACAAAAATCTCAAATACTTTCATGAATCATAAAAAGCAATATGAGAATGCACACAACCACCTGGCCAGGACGACGGCTTAGGGCAGATTTTAGATTTCAACATCATGTACAAAGGAAAAGACGCATTCAGTCAGAGTCATGACAAAGTTAGACAATAATGAATTAGAAAAATACTGGTAGGTAACACAAAAAAACCTTCTAACCCTATAATATACTTAATTTAGACTAATTATACTATTGTTAATTAAAATAAGAACTAACTTAAGAAAACAAAGAAAAGAACAAAACTGTTAAAAAGCCCTATCAAATTTACATTTCACTTACAATTTTGAACTCACTTAAGAACTAACTTAAGAAAATACAAGAAATGGAGAAAAATTGTTAAAAGCGATATAAAAATTACATTTACCTTACAATTCTAAACACATTTAGTACACATTTCACATCATACAATATCAGCTCAGAAAAATAGTATTTAAATGTTTTTTGAATGATCGCAGAGTTTTACATTTCCTAACATTTACTGGAAGACTATTGCACTCTCTAGTCGTCGCTACTAAGTAAGATTTATTGTAAAAGTTAGTGTTGCTTTTAGGAATATTGCATAGCAAAGATTTCTCGAATCTTCTTGTTTTAAGATAGGAAATTTTATGAGAGAGGTAAGTAGGTACACCCGTATTTAATATTTTGTAGAAAAGGCACAAACTATGAAACATGCGTCGGGCTTTCAAGTTTAGTATGTTATTAGCTTTGTAGTATCCCGATATGTGATCATACTTTCTGATATTATATTGAAACCTAACACACGCATTTTGAACTCTTTGGAGAGCGTCAGCAGTTGATTTCTTTACGTTACCGTACACAATGTCACCGTAATCAAGCAGAGGGAGTAAGAGGGATTTTACTAGTAGTTCTTTGGTTTTGGGTGGAAGGCATTTGTAAGCACATTTGAGTGAGTACATCGAAGCATACACTTTGCCGCAAGTTTCCCGAACATGAGGTTCCCAATTTAGGAATTTGTCGATGGTCAGACCGAGATTTTAACTTGTGAGCATAGGGGAGCAGTAATGTTATCCAGTACGATATGAGGAATATTTAGATTTTTAAGTGCTTTATGGGACCAACAAGAGCCAATTATAATTGATTGAGATTTTAATGGATTTAGCTTAAGGCCGTTTCTCAGTGACCATTCATGTAAAGAGGCTAAATCCTGATTTGTTTTACTAATTAATGAGCCACTTAGAAGGTTTCCACTGACGTAGATCTGAGTCATCGCGTACATATGATGATTGCATCTTGATGCACGACGGTTATCATTTACATAGATAAGGAAGAAGTGGACCAATGGAGCCCTGTGGCACTCACGTGAAACTGGTTTAGGTGACGAGAAAGTTTTTCTACAACTACGACCTGTTGTCTATTACTAAAATAACTTGAAATCCACGATAAGGTAGAATCAGAAAAACCGAGACATTTACATTTTGCCAGACGAACGTCATGGTCTACTTAATCTAAGGCCTTGCTAAAATCTAAAAGCGTTAGCGTTGTTATATTGCCTTCATCCAGAGATTGACGAATGTCTTCGATGACTCGTAGTAAAGCCGTTTGCGTACTTCTACCCTCCCTAAAACCAGATTGAAAATTATTGAGAGCATCATTTATGGTGAGATACTTGTTTATTTGTTGACGTACAACTTTTTCGAGGACTTTGGATAATGTTGGTAATAGGCTGATAGGTCGATAAAGAAAGATTTAACGAATTTAAACATTTCGGGAGGGGACGAATGTAAGCTAGTTTCCACAATTGGGGAAATTTCCGGTTGTTAAAGAAAAGTTTATTATGTGAGTAAGCGCTGGAAGAGCATCTTTTAAAACCAATTTTAATTGCTTTGCCGTTATATCTTCCGAGTCTTTTGAATTTAATTTGAGTGCCTTCACAATTTTTTCGACTTCTTGGCAGTCAACATTGTTGAAATAGAAACTATCGTCACAGGAGGTGCGAGGTATGTATTCAGAGAGTAAAGTGTCTTTTCTTTTAATAATAGGGTCTATTTTATGTGCAGCGAAAGCAAAATAGTCATTTAGGTCATCTACGGGAAATTTCTAATGAACTGTCATTTGATTTACGTTTGCTTTTTAAGTGTTCCATACTCCCTTCGTACTGGAATTTGTTTGGAAAAGATTATGATAATAACGAATCTTAGCGTTTCTGATTTGTTGTTTTACTAAATTTCTAAGTTTTTTATACTCCTTTTCATTTTCATCGGTTTTAGTAATTTTAAAACAGTTATATGCGAGTTTCTAACTCATATGAACTTTTATCTCATTTGTAAGCCATGGAGCAGCAGGCCGCGTGACACGAGAAGTTTTCCATGGAGCGTGCTTGTTAAAAAGATTCGTTATGATTTCATTGAACATATTTACTTTCGGGGACACTTTCAGAGTGGACACGTGCAGAATGCACCACAATGGGCAGGAGGCGAGGAGGCCGAGCCCAGGGTGCAGTTCGAGAGGGTACGCGTCACACTTATGCCAGAAGTGTCGCAAGTCCCGGTGGGGAGTCATCCGCCGGGTAGTAGCACCCGGCGGGTGGCGACGCAGCCTCAGCGAGGCTAAAGGGGTGGGGGTAGTCCGGGAAAAAGGGTAGCTTTTCGTTCCTCGAACTTTGTCGCGTAGGAGGCCGCAAGCTTGCGGGTATGAGCGCCAGGCTCATGTTAACAATACATTTGGCAGTTAGCAGATGCTAACGGAGAGCAAATGCTCCTGTAGTAAATTGTAGGGCAGTTATGTGTATACATATAAAATAAACTTTCTATATACTCTGACATACCAATATGTGGGACCTTGCATTGCGTCACATTTATTGTAAACAGGGTGAATTTTAAGGAGAGACATTTGTAAATATGTCGGCATAGCAATGGGACGAGTTGTCGTCAATGTCATCAAACTTCATTTGCTTTGAACCACGAGGCGCGGCTAGTTGATAAAGTAAACTGGGGATTGGACGAGAAAGCAATGACTGTCTGGGGCGCGGCTGGATGAATTTGTAAGTAATTGAGGAATTGGCTAGGCATGGAATTTTTTCAGACAAGAAACAGTGGAAAGAGGGACCGAGTTTTGAAGGGCTGAAAGAGGAGAATATGGATGCATTCCGACTTGTGTCGTGGTGCTGTGTGGATCGTGTGTAGACAACTGATGTTGGGAGTTTGGGAATTGTGAACGTTTACTTTGGAGCGCATGATTTTAGGTGAATTTGTCGGCAACAGGACTGGGAGTATTTGATGCAGATAATGTTGTTGAACTTTAATATTTTAATTATACGTAGAAAGAACTGGGAACTTTTAAAGGAAAATAATTAAGTCTTATCAACTTATGAGGCGGGTGAGGATCAGTGACTTGAATACACTTGTGCCAGAACGGAAGAAAAGAAGATGGTATTTGGCCTGGAGCCATCGACACCGGGAAAGATTGAAAATGGTTCTACGCGGCGACATCGGTCAAGGGCATGCGAAGGCAGGTACTGCAATATAAGGTTTGAGACTGGTCATGACCGAAGTTTCGTATTGATACCAATGAAAATTGAATAAACTTTCAAGTTTCTGAATATAAATTATTTATTTTACGTAAAAACAGTTAAAAACTGCGTATGACGTGCTATGGAAAAGTGAATTGTGTGCACATTTTCAAAATTCTGTGATCCCTACACTAAGTCATATACTACTTAAATTTTGAATTTTCGAAAGGGAGAAAAAAAACAAAAAACTCCCATGTAATAAATTCTATTTTCAAGGATAAACAAGCAATAAATTTTGAATTTTTAAAAGGAGAAAAAAAACTCCCATGTAATAAAATCTATTTTCAAGGATAAATAAGCAATAAATTTTGAATTTTGAAAGGGAGAAAAAAAAAACTCCCATGTAATAAAATCTATTTTCAAAGATAAACAAGCAATAAATTTTGGCTCTTATTACTTCCTGCCGCGACAACATGGAAATGATAATTTGAATAATTGTATTTCCCACTGAATTCTAGAAGACGTGCACAGAAAATGAAGTTACATTTATGTTCAGAAGCAAAACAAGAAGCCATCTCAGCATTTGCTCAATGGATCAGGGAAACTGGACGAAAAACCTGATCGAGATGGGGGTCATTGACCCGGACGCTGTAGTACATAGTTATTACAGGTTGTTTATACTCATCTATACAGTCCAAATGGTAATAAATGCATTATGTATCATTGTTAAAATTAATGTTACTTTTTGTGATGCTCAGTATAGTTCTAATTGTATGAAACAGTTATGCAGAGAAACGATTTCACTTGGGATTTAAACTTTTCTATTGAATTTAATCGTTTAATGTCATCTGGCAAAGTGTTGTAAAATAATGTACATGTATTGTATGTGAATTTTTGTAATGAGCTGTGATACTGTCACCTGATGAATATGATTTCTAGTCGAGTGTTATAGTAATAGACTTCGGCATTTTCTGAAAATATATTCCGCCCTTGAGCAAGTCATTTTTACAAAAACCACTGATTCGTAAATAAAAAGACACGGTAATGGTAGAATTCCTAGATTAATGAAGAGAAACACATGAATCACGTGGGTGGATTTGGTTATTATTGGTGCAATTCTTTTTTGTAATCTAAAAGTCTGGGAGCTATAAGATGTATTTCCCCAGAATATTATGCCATATCTCAGGCGGAATGAACATTCGCGAAGTATACAACGAGCAGTATGAAGGCTGACTGAATTTGCAAGAATTCTGAACGCGTAGCACAATGAACTTAATTTTGTGTTCAATTCATTTAAATGGACGTTCCATTTAGGTTTGACTGAATTGAGAGACCTAAAAATTTTGTTGCCTAAACATCAGTCAATGAGTACACTGTTCATTTTCAATGGAGCACAGAATTGTTTATTTGAAATGGAAAACTGCATTAAAACAGTTTTCTTTCGTTTACTATTAATTTGTTATTTCGGAACCAATTTGAAACATCTGATATTGTACTATTTACGGTTTCTTTTTTGCAAAGGATGTTCGTATCATCCGCAAAGAGAACCGTTCTTCCGTTTCGAATCGTCGAGGGCATATCGTTTACGTAAAGTAGAACAGAATAGGGCCTAAAATCGATCCTTGAGGAACTCCACATGCAACGGGCAAAGAGTCGGAAAGGTTCGTACGTAATGTTCCATCATTCCAGTAAGGTATTTCAACTCTCTGAGATCGTTGTTTAAGGTACGAACATAACCAATCTAGAGCAATACCACGAATTCCATATGAAGGTAATTTGGAAAGTAAAATGTCATGATCAATGACGTCAAAAGCCTTTGAGAGATCTAAAAATAATCCAATAGGTGCCTCGTTTTGATCCAATGATGAGGCGACATCTTTAAGCAAAGAAAATATAGCTGTTTCCGTTGATTTTGATTTTCTAAATCCATGTTGGCAATCTGAAAGCGCGTCGTGTTTAGTGAAAAAGGGTTTTCCCATTCGTACGTAAAGTCTCTCTAATATTTATGAAAAAACTGATAGAAAGAAATGGGCCGATAATTTTGAATTTCATTTTGTTGCCTCTTTTGAAAAGTGGCTTAATTTTAGCTTTTTTGAAAATATCTGAACGTTCAGTGCATAAGATGCATTAAATATGTGAGTTAACGGGTGTATAATGGCATACGCACAAGTCTTTAACAAAGAATCCGGAATTCATCTAAACCGGACGAATATTTATTTTAGTTTACCGATTATTTTGAGAATTTCATAGGAAAAGTTTCGAAACGAACATTGTGTCTAAAATTTTTAGTGAACTGTCTGCTTTTGAGTTTTGTGCCTGAAGACCCTTAGTGAATCGGCAGCAATTCTCAAAAGTATTGGTTAAAGAGATTAGCCACTGTTGCCGGATCGTTAAATTTATATCGTTATATTTTAAAACAACATTCTCTACGGTTTCTAGTTGATTTGGTAGTATTTTTATTATATTCCACATTGTTTTTGTTCTATTATTCGAGTTCAAAATATCCTCATCGGTTTTGATGATTTTAGCCTGCCTTATGATTGTTCGTAACAATGTTTTGTATTTTTTGAAGTAGATAAAGAAATCTTGAGATACGTCATGACGTTTAGAAATAAAGTAGAAGTACGTTTATTTTTACACGATGTTCTAATTCCCTTTTTGTGACCCAAGTATTACTTTTCGTAAATGTTTAATTTCCCTTTTAATAGGAAAGCATGCGTTAAAGAGAATGAAAGCTTTGAGAAAAATAAATTATATTTTCATTTGTGTCAATAGCGTTATAAACTGCCTCCATGATTCTTTCAGCAAGTAGTCCGTAAATAACTTTATGTTAACTGTAGTAAATGCTCAGCACATGCGTGTTTTATTTATTGTGTCAGTATTCATGTTATTAGTAATTGTAAGAATTTGTGCATCGTGGTCACTGTAACCTAGATTATTCGTTATTATTTCATATCTAGTTGTGGTTTTGTTAATTATAATTTGATCTATTGCTGTTTGTGATTTAAGAGTATTCCGTGTAGGTACGTTCACTGTAATATCTAATTTAAAGAATGAATTAAGTTGAGAAACTGCTCTTTTCGTGGATTCGCTCAGAAATCAATATTGAAATCTCCACATACAAATGGATTTAAAGAGAATTACTAATTTTGTTCAGAGTTATCTCGAGATTTTCTACGAATTGAAATAATCTAAAGCTTGCTTTGTTGGAGGTCTGTAGATGCAAAGTAAGATAATTTTGAGCGTAGTAAGATGTACAACTGTTATTTCAAAACTTTCAACTGCATATAAATTGAATTCTGACAAGAAGGTAGAATCAATATTATTTCTTACATAAATACACGAACCTCCGTAAGCAGGGCCTTTATTTGATTCCCTTGCTCTACAATAAGATCCTGCAAGGTAAAAACTAGGAATTTGGAGTGTGTTTAGATCATTATGAGATGACCAATGTTCTGTAAAGCAAAGAACATCTATTTGACTGAGATCACACTCTAATGCTGCCTCGATTAATTCAATTTTATTTGAAAGAGATTGCACATTATGATGCATTATTTGAATCTTTTGCATGTACCTACACGGATGCTCTTTTGCTGCATCTGACTGTAGTTGCTATTTATTTATCTCATTTTACCTCGAGTGCGTGGTCGAGGAAGTATCTTTCCCAAGCAGTGTTAGGAGGTGAGGAAGGAGGGGTTACAGATGTAGGGGAATGAATAATGGGAGAGGTAGTACAAGGATTAGGTTCAGGGGATAAGGTAATTGGGTCCAAAGGGGTTCCGGAGGATGGAAGAGAACTAAAATAAAAGATTATTTTAATTTAGTCAATTCCAGCAAATGAGTAGCTAGAAATGTATATTTGCTTTTCAGATTCCTCGGCCATTCTGTACAGATGGCAGATCGAATAATCAGCTATTAGCAGTCAATAGCGATCATTTCTTATAAGACCCATCGACCCAGTTAGCCGGATATTAATTTAATGGAAATAGCAGTTGAAGAGAAATTTTAATAATTGAATTAACGTTATCTTTTCCTGGCGCCTATATTCTAATATAAATTTGAAACGGTTTACGTTGAATTTATGTTTAATAATGTTAGAAGGACAGAGGAAATGTTTAATTTAAAAATCAAATCAGTCAGTTTGTTTCAATACCAAAGCCATCTTGTCTGATTTGTCAACCCACGACGCCCACAATATCGTTCCCGTCCTTTGTAGACTTCCATAGTCAAATGCAGACGCACCGAGTCTTCAAGCTCGAATACTCTACATGAAACAATCTACGCAGAAAACGAACCTGAAAATCAGATGCGCAGTAGCAATGTGGATGCATAAAAAACAAACAATACTTAACCAGTTATATTTCTTCATGCCTTAAAATTAGTTTTAATTCAAAACGAAAATACGAGACCGAAGCGAGATGTACACTGCGTCAAAGGTGAAAGTTTTAGAGGATCGTAATGGCCTCACCTTATGACACTCACAGAAAGTGAGCAAATATTGCTAGAATAGACCGCCGAGCATAAACACTGATGTAGCAGCTGGTTGTAAAAGACAGGGCTTGGAAATAAAAGTTTAATGTTGCTTATTCTTCCGTTACAATGACCGTAATCTGAGCGATTCGCAATCTTTTGAACAATAGTTTTAATGAAGGTATTTTTCATTTCCTGGAAATGTCTTAAAGCAGTTTTCAAGCAGGTGGATCCGTTGGACGATGGAAAATATAAGAAACAACTGAAAAGAGCGAATTTCATCACTCACCTTTCGACTTCGACAAAAATTATGAATTATAATAGAGTTGGTTGAAATGCAGAACAAGAGAAGATAACCTTTAGTGTTCGCAATAACCATTTTCCATACTTCACACTTTATTTTCTCGTGTAATTTTTCTTTTATAACTTCCTTACGTTCGTGTTTTTGTCCGTTCGAACATTAATAGGCAAATTATTCGTAGAATTTTTTCCAAAATGAATATTCATTGGCCGATCTCTCGGAACTGCGTTTTTGAAAACCTTCCTTTAAATTTTGAGGATACTTTACACGAAGCCCCCGAGTCTTTTTTAATTTCTCAAATGTGGCTCCGAAGTGTTTTTTTATAAATGTATTTTCACATGAGAAATTTAAAGATGTTATTGGTCCGATTATCATTGGTAAAAGTTCTCGAAAATTGCAAGAGTTTGAAAGTTTTTGGGCGTCTTTCAACTTTAGCACTGAAGATAGAGATAATTTTTTCAAAAAAAAATTGTTCTTCACTATTGGTTCTTTCATCAACAGCATTCATGCTCTTTTAAATTTTAGTAGTTTTCTTTCAATTTGAGTGAAATATGGGCATTAAAAATATAAAACTATCTCAAACCCCTTCTACTTTTAATTTAAATATGTACTTATATAATGGTCTAAAAAAACAGAAATCATACTCTTCACTTAAAATTAAACCTAGTGTTTTTATTTCTAAATTCTCATGAATTTATTTACCTGTGTACATAATGTATGTACACTGTACAAAAATAACCACTTTACATGACATCCCCACAATCATACAACTGATTTGTTAGCGTTGTCCGAATTCTTGTGTGTGATCTTCAATTGCCAGTGTCTGCATTGCTAAATACTTGAGCAAACTATGAGTTGATTGCTCCAATGTACACACATGGAAAAAAATTACAAATATATTCTGAAGACGTACGATTGTCCTTTCTTCAAACATTCCAGTTTTGAACGCTAATGTACGCAATGCGATGCGCCAAATGTAAATATTGAACTAAGCAACGTTTTTTTTAGCGACTTATTCTCTGAAGATTCAAAAACATTGAAGAATTATCTAAGCCGTTTTTGGCAAAACGTACACAAACAATCCGATTAAAAACATTATCGTTATTTGTTTTAAGTTAATTACTGCATTTTAACAGAGACTTATTTAGTGTACATATGTAAATATTTAAAATAGCCTCAGTACTAATTAACCAAACGTACAAACGCGCACGCACAAACAATTTTCATCTCAATGAGCAGATTGCGTCACTTGTGAGAAAATAGAAGCCGCAAGAAAATACAAAATATTTCCATTTGTCTTCTCGCCATATCATTCAATTTTATATGAGAATTTTTCTGAAGGTTAGTTAATAACATTTTACATCTGTATTGATCTTCCAGGATTCAAAACATACCTTGCCAATTTCAGGGCCAAAGCCAAAAGGCCGAAGGTTTTCATTCGTCTACATATGGAACGTGACAAACGTTGTTTCAAAAAATTCCATTGTATTTAATACGTAGGTAATATTTCTCCAATTTGAATTGAATGCTTCATCCATGTTGTCAGTATCAATAATTTACCGATCACGTGTGCAATTTTGGCAGCCAGTAACAAAGACTATGCCAAGGGATTAGTGTACAAACGTAACATGACGTACTAGGTAAAGCCCCCAACAAATTAAATATATTTATTACATTTAACAGGTGATTTTTTTCAAATTGTAAGAAGCTAAATTAATCTATCTTTTGTAGATATTATTAGAAACCGAAATAAATACCTTTGACATCCAGAGCCGCTCATGATACACTTGAACACAAATCGCTGAATATAACTAACCTTGTACGAAACAATGTAATGCAGTTTGCTAAACATTCATACATTGTGTACGAAACAATGTAATGCAGTTTGGTAAACATTCATCATACGATGGGAATATTGAAATGAAGTATGTGCTATTTATCAATATCAATAAAAATTAAACACTAATGTAAACGCTCCGCTAAAAAGTCTTTTTCATTGCAGGGGAATTAAAGATACTTTTTCAATTAAGTATGTAAACTAGCGTTTCCAGTAGTAGGCATTAATGGCTTAGTGCAAGGCATTGTGGTTTGTAACCCCATTAATTAACATTTGAACGCCGAACTTCGCCCCGCAAACTTACATATTTAAAACGATTCAAAAAATACAAAGAGGATTCCGTGTGCCATCATAATATAGAAAACAGCCATCTGAAAATATACAAAATGTATTTTAGTTTTAAACCTACGGAATATAATATTTCTTCCTAAAATCTTCTATGTCTCTCTTCGTTTAGTAACCCTTTAATCAAAGATCACAACGCTGCAATTGACTATACTCAGCGCTGCGGAAGCCTAGGCTAAAATATTTTCAATGCTACCCAGAGTGAGGCTTCCTTGAATTCAACTTCAACATCAACATACGCGACATTAACAGAAAATTCTGACCTGTAGCTAGAGGGGATAGCAAAATAGGCGTTAATAATACTGAGTTCATTTACCCTAACAAAAACGATTAAACAGATTCAACAAAACACTTCGAAATTTCCGTAATACAGTAGCATTGCGGCTTTGGCCGTCCTTGCAAAATTTCGTGTTGCTGCTTCACTTCGATGTCGCATGGTGATATCTAGTGATGAGGTTAGATACTAGTAGCATCCGGAATGTTCTGTACATACATTACAAAAAGTATGTACTATTTATGGTTATAAATTCGTAAGTTACATCCAACAATTTGAGTCATTTTTTAATTTGTCACACGTAAATCAATATTCCATCTCTTGTCACTATTATACTATGTTAGTCAAATAGATATATTCTTAGCATGTGAAAGTAAACAGGAAATATGGTCGTAGAAAAGATGTTAAGGAAAATTAACAGAAAAATTCTGTAACAGTTGACCTCAAATTGTACACCTTTAGCATTCCTTCATTGTTCTTATTTAAAAATAAAACTTAAAGGTTTCATGAATGAAATTTTTTGTTACGACTCGTGGATGGTAAAATTTTGTCCCCCCTATAACCTTGTTCCCCTGATCCTGAACGCTGGATACGAACCTGAGCTAATGGAGAAAGAAATGTTAATTTTTATTTGAAGGGAAAATAATTAAAATCCCTCCATCTAATTGTCATATAATAGTAGTTTATGCAATGATTACACAACTGCCTACCATTGCGTGACTGTTGGTAAACATTCATCATACGAAAGGAATATTGAAATGAAGTATGTGCTATTTATCATCAATAAAAATTCAACACTCAAGATGCCAACCATTTGAAGTATCGATTTTTAAAATCCTATGTATCGTGAGAAACAGTCACGGAAATATGAACCACAAAACGAAATGGCTTCTCTAAGTCGTATACATTATGACCTATAATAAAATTAAGGCGCGTCCTACTTTGCTGCAAGGACAAGCCTCCGCGATTTATCCCAGGCTTCGAGTCTACGCAATTCGTAATTTCCATTCCATATTTAAACAACGGTGGTTTCAGTGTTTTGTTCTTCGCTTTCGTTCTCAGATCGCGAAGCGTCGAGATTTAATTCGTGATAGGGCGCAATTCAAGGGAAAATACCCGAATTTTTAATTGTACCGTATTTTAAATCTACACTTATTACTTGGGTTAATATTACATGATGTGAATAAAAAGCGAATTTGTACATCCTGATTTGTCTTTAAAAAAATAGTTGTCTACGTTTTGAAGTTTATCTCAAATACACGACGAAGGCTAGACATCAGGATAGTAGAATGCAGAAAATGCAACGTCAAGGCATACAAACAAGGCAATATCAGGTCTCAGCTGATAATATTCACTGCACCTGCAAAGACAGTTAAAGGAAATTTCCAATTGTGTGTACGCTTTCCGATCAAATAAAATTATATTCTCTGTAAAATATTCACAAATATACCATTCAATTTCATTTGATCTATTAATTCCAGTTTAAATTTCACTAAAAATAAAAATTAAACAAAACCCCTAATAGTGATTTTAGATATAAGTAGAGATCTTATTACAAGAGATTAAAGAATTGAACTTTACCATTAGTACGGGTTTAATAATGAATGAAGTATTGTAATATGACGTTACCATATAAATATTGTACGTTTTATCTTCCTTGAAAATCCAATACACATTAAAACGCAAGATAATTACTATTATAACTGGTTATCGACTTGTGTTTAATCAATTTAATTTCTAATACCATAAAAAAATCCTTGTTCAAATAATTCTTATTACAAAACTGTTTATGGTAAACCCTTGATTATTCTAACTGCCCTGGGTTATTTAAAGTTTGTCTCAGACAAATGAACTGAAAAAAAAGTTTATAAATTTCAAATGTTTTCTAAAAGCTCCTGCCAAGAATTGCGAACTTGTATGCATTATATAAATTTTGCCGAGCGTTTTGCTATAAATTGTTCTTGACACAAAAACACATTTTATCGGAACATTCAACGCATTACTTACGGCTTGAAAAACTTCTCATTAACATTAACTTCCACTGCTAATTAGAATCCAATAGCACAGTTGGCATAGAACGAAAATAGGAGGCTGAAGCGAGATGTCGATGCCGTCAAATAGGAGTTGTAGACAATTGCAAGAACTCACCTTCCCGCTGGCCTCATAGAAAATGAGCAAAAGGGTTTCTAGAATCGGCCACTGAGCACGGAAGCGCTAGTGTAGCAACTGGTCTTAAAAATAGATAGAGGTGCAAAATATCAGAAGATTAATAGATTTCACATCCTTTAGTTACATTAATCATAATATAGGCAATTTGCAACTTTTTTGACAATAGTTAATATATTTTTTTTCATTTCTTGGAAATGTCTTTTAAAACAGTGTTGATGCGGGTCGACTTTCCGTTAGACTCTGGGAAATACAGGAACGGACGGAAGAGAGCGCGAATTTCATCTTTCGTCTTTCAGCTGACGATTATGGTTATCAAAATTATGATTGCTAATGTAGGTAGTTTAGTAGGTAGTCCTTAGTTTCACTAAGGACAATTAATAGAAGGTAATCCATATGTTAGTGATCGCATAAAAGAATTGACGGTTTTTACATTATGAGAAAGTATAACAAAATTGATTCACTAACAAAACTCTCTAAAAACCTAAAAGAAATTTCCCCTTTTCCCTATTTACTTCTAAAAGCAACAAAATCCCTAAACTGTCCGAAACAATTTCGCGTATTGAGAAGTGTATCGATTGAGGATTTCCTAAATTGTTTATGTGTGAATAATAAATAATAATAATAATAATAATAATAATAATAATAATAATAAGAAGAAGAAGAAGAAGAAGAAAAGAAAGAAAAAGAAAAAGAGAAGAAAAAGAAGAAAAAGAAAAAAGAACAAAAAGAAGAAAGAGAAGAAGAAAAGGAAGAAGAAAAAGAAGAAGAAATAAATGAAGAAACATTTTTTTTCTTCTGTAGGTCATTTGCCGTACAAATGGAATTGAATAAATTACACAAGAATTGTTACAAATTACCATGTAGAGCATCGCTCTAAATTAAATAGGTAACAAAAAATAAACAAATAGTTTTAAACAGTGTTTTACCCAGTTGCCCCCAGGAGTTGTAGTATTGCATCCCTTGGGATGAGGTCTTCCATACTCCTATTAGTCCTAGAAATAAGACTCACAGAAGTGCCACTGAGTCACATTTCATATTCATACATGGAATCTGGGCTCTAAACAAAAATTAATGTTGTTGGTTGTCCAGCGGCATGTTCGAGATTTAGTGTCCCCAAAACCTTGAAGAGTGAAATGATTTTTATGACGTATGTTTGAAATATTGTGTATGTATATTACAAATTACAATAATTCAAAAGAACTTATACTGTCACTTGTTCAAGTTGATTAAGTAAGGTCAGTAAGTGGCTCAAGCGACTAAACCTTCGACTATGATGAGGTTGATGTTCTTATTAAAGAGTAATGATTATTTGGGAGACAATCTGTATTTGCAATTGTATCATACAAAACTTGGAATTCAGTACAAAAATTTCAAAGAAATAGCCCTGATTTACTTCATCATACACAGAGAATGGAGTAGGCCTTGAGATCTGATCCATCACCAGGAGATACGTTTGGTTATTTCTTTGCAATCTTGGATGCCCCAGGATTCTTCTGCCATGGGGTTCATACTTAAAACTTACAGCTGCCATTTTCATAATACAAACAATTTTGAAAATTTAATCAGCTTTGTCAAGTCATGTGACAGATACAATGATTGCAAATTTAAAGATCAGATCGGATTCGATCGGATCGGATCGGATCGGATCGGATCGGGTCGGGTCGGGTCGGGTAACTTCTTGCTCAGGCCAGTCCCCTAGACCAAAACTGTACTCAGCTACATGTACCACCAAACTATTGTTGATATTTTATTCCTAGGATTCAGATCAGACTGCAGAACAGGTCTCAAATCTTTTGTAATAGTTCCTGAGAATTATCTCTTTCATTGCATCATTGGAGATATTCTCACATTCTTCATTGCTCAGATATTTGAAAGTTTAACCTTGTTAAAAATCTTGAATCACATTCAGCACATCATCTTCAATGTTCTCTAACATTCTCATTTAGCCTCTTTTTAAATTGACTTCTGTACATTTGTCAAGATCAAATTTCTTGCAAATGTAATTGCTAAAATCATTGATGACAGCTAGCATATGAGAGAATCGCTTCTTTCTTAGCAAACATATTAATATCCTCCATGTAAAGCAAATGTGATACTGGTCTTTCATCACTCTGGAGCTTGTAACCACAGTCATTGTACCTGGTCAGTGGAATCAAACTAATGCAAAACGGAGAGGATAGTGAATCTCCTTGAAAATTTCCCATTAATCTGAATACTCCTTACTTTCCACTGTGCATTAGCAACTTGGTAGTACACAACTTCATACTCGCCTTGGAGAACACAAGGAGTCTAGGATGAAATCGATAGATTTCCAGGATTTTCAAAATCCAATCATATAGTAAACTGTCAAAGGTCTTCAGATTGTCCAACTAAGCCATGCTTAATTTATGTTTTCATTTCTTTACATCCTTCAAAATGACTTTATTTGGCAATGCATTAATAACACTTAGAGGTAACCTCTAGAAATTTGCATGTAGCCTAATACAGCATATAGTAAGAATAAAATTTAATCTCTTTGTAAATTTTTTTTTCCTCATGAAATTGCAAATAATCATGCATTTAAAAAATAGAAAAGAATAATATAAATCTTGAGAAACAGTAATTAAAAACAAAAAGGGTCTTTTGTGCCAGTTTCAAATTAGTCACAATAAGATAAATACATCAGTTTTTACATAACTAATCAGCATTGTCTTTTAATGCAGAGAAATTTCACATTGATCTATTATTTAATATCATTGTAACACTAAATGACAATTGACAGGCAGTTTTCAATACACCTATTTGCAATGCATTACAATATATTCTAACTAATTATATCTCAAGATCCTCTCTTCTGTTCAACAGTAATTCATGTAGCAATAAAAAGGTAGTGTTTCGTTAGTTGATTTCATTGCATATCATTTCTTTTTTAATCATAAAAATGTAAAGTGAACCCAACACTTCCTTCGGTGTCTTCCTTTAGTGAGTAACTATCATTTAGTGTCATTTTTGCATTTGTAATGTATTTATTATTCAATTATTGTGAAGTAAATCAATAATAAAAATAATAAATTCATTTTATTTCAAAGAAAGTTTTCATCACTCAAACTTGAAGTTTCACTTTTTCCACAAAGCTTGCAAAACTGACTAAACTGAACGAACAGACCGATTTGTTCACTGACACTGCATTGTAAAAACTGTCTGAATTTCACATAGCTGCTTTAAGAGTATATATTGAAATATTTACTACAAAAATATGATTTCTATTATGATAAGAGAGATATTTGTTTATATACTAACAAAATCATCACAGTTTGGCTAATCATTTTAAACCTAAAGATGTGCTGTTTTGATTTTTCACCTTATTTAGATTTTAGATTTTCTTTACTATTCTTTTATTACATGAGAAAACGTTATACAAGAAACCCTAGCTGAACAGAAATGATCATCTGTCTACATGTTTACAAATGTAATGATCATTAACATAGAATGTTTTGATGAAAATAATTAGAAAGAAAAACCATTACAAAATGAATTATCTTTAATGAAATATCAAGTTCAATGAAACAAATTTCTAACAATATACTAAAAAACAGCATTTTACATAGTTTTGGATTAATTAAAAAAATTTCCAAAGTACAAGACAAGGGTCACAGCAACCCAACTGAATAAAAAACTTTTGAAGTACAAGATTCAGTCAAATCAACTTAATCAAATAAAAAACAGTCCACTTACATAAAAAGCAGTTCATGCTGTTTCATGATTTACAACTTTTACAAACACAATATCTGCACTAACAAGCAGACTCTTACAATATTAATATCTTAAAATAAATAGAATGTAATACGCACTAGCTAGCACCCTGAAGAATATCTGGATCAAAAGTTGTGATGTAACAATCATGGAGTATAACATGCAAGACATTCACATAAAATGCACATAAAAACTATAAACTACAGTCTGATGTGTTCTAAGACTACGAACACACAATAATGAAGCTGCACCCCAGTGTAAATTCTGGCTATGCCTAACCCTACAAAACAAAGTTTCTTCAGTCACATTCCAGAAATATACACTTTATTTCTTTAGTTTCACCTTTAAAAAGTATGTTTCCACTTATTCCTACATTGAAATTTCAAGGCACATGCATGGACAAATATAACTAGTGAAATTTATTCACGAAATGTATTTCATCAATATTAATACAAATTTTTTTTTTACTACAACATGTAATTTTAGTTCAGACTTTAATTGAACTAATTATGGCATTAAAATTATAAAATAGTTATAGACTTGTATCATCACATGCTCACATTCATGCTGAAAACATCAAATAACCAACTACTTAAAATTAGATTTAGTAAAATTTGAACCATTCTTCACAGCCTGTTTTCTGGTCAGGCATTACATTCCAGTGTGAACCTTTGAATTTTACAAATGGAATAATATTGCATGCCCTCAGTTAAACAATTTCAATTTTGCACTGGAAACAAAACCTTATATATATTTTAAATAAATCATTTAATATTATAATTATTATTGAATAAACTAACTCTAATTAGATATGTTTTCTTTGTAAAACTTCAGGCCTCTCAACAAATTAATGTTCATGAGGCATGACAATGTTGTTCTTATCACAGCCCTAAAATTTATCATTACATTTCTTATATTGCACTTACTGTTATCATTGTAATTAGAATCAATTAAAGGAAATTCAAGAATGCATCATTCAAATTTTAAAATTTTTTAAAATTTTTTCCTTTTAAACCAAAATTTCAATAATATAAAAATGATAAACAATTCTGCTAGTACAATAATGAAACATTCAAATTGACATCTTCACACCTCAAGAAATATTTTGACTTGTTTTTTCCCCACTTATGATTTGCACATAATTTAAAGAATTTAATTCTAAGTCTCATGCTCTCAATTCTTGATGGCTCAAGGATTTCCACATAAATTCAGCGTGAAAAAGCTGTAAAAGTATCAGCATATAAGCTTATGTGGCCATCTTCAATGCCATGCATACATTCAACAGTTCGGAAACAAACCTTGATAATCTAATAATTTACATCATGCTACAAAGGGTTCACAATGGTATTACATAGAAACAAGTAGGAATGATGGTCATTTCTTGAACATTTAAGAGCCATTATAATAAAACAAAGAATTTTACTCAAAACTTTAAACCATTTTGTAAAAATTTGGTGAAATAAGTATATTGTGTAAATAAATATCAAATATAAAAAAAAATTTAAATGAATAAGTAAGCCACTGGCCTATATTTCATAATAAAGTTGTTAAGATAAACATCTAAAAATATTAACAAATGGAATTAATCAAAATTCATTGCGCTGTCATGCATTTTTTAATATCACCAAAACTGACATAAAACTAAATATATGACTACTGCAGCATTTCCTATGCATAACAACTTTCAATATAGATACCAACTTTATCTTTAGGAACATATAAGGTATGAAAGCCTGTGACACAAATTAAATCAACAAAGGCCAAATTTACACAATGTTTTTTCAGAGATTTACTTACTTCTGTCTTCAGCATTCACTGCAGAATTTCCATTCACCTCCCACATCTGTATAAAAGTATATGAATACATATGTTACTTTTAAACTTTCACAAATACATCACTGGCTCATTCTAGGTAAATTTCAGAACACACTATACATTTCTACACAATCAGCCTCAACAGTACACAAACAGTCATCATTAACTTCTCATAAAGATAAAACTAAACTCCAAATTAATCATTCAAATTTCAAGAGAAGATAGATTCACATTACATGTGATATATAGGGAATGTCCATAGGAAAATAAATATATACTTGCATACACACTTTTACTCATTCACACTTCCTAGATTTCATGAAGCTAGGAAGCACTTTCTTGCTTCCAAGCATTTCTTGTACTTTCACTTAAACAAATCTCTACAAACAATTATAATCTCCTGAGCTTACAATTAGGTACAGGTATCTAAGCTAACATAATCATACATGTATCTTCTTCCTTTGAGGATACCATTTGTAAGACCAACATTAATCTTGAATGTTAGTCACACTGAACGTAAAAAATTTTAAAAATAGTGAACTTACACTCTCATTAACGCTGCATAAATGAATCAAATAATCAAAATTTCACTGAACGTATAGAAATGGAATAACGAGATCAAAATTAGCATGTTGGCTTCAGCCAGATGCATTATTTCCTTATTTAACATAGAATTGCAGGAAATGCTCCAATTTCAAATACACGCATATGAAAACTTACAAAAGTTAATATGTATAGGTAAAAATTCATAGTCTTTGGAAACTTCTGGGCTAAACTTAAAATAAATAAACTACATTCAAATATGCATCTTTGGCATGCTATAATACAAAAGTGAATTAAAATTTTAATGAAAAGGAACTACTTTAAGTGTATGGAGAATCAAAGACTATTACACACATTTTCCGTATGATCTAGAAAGGAAATAGATTTACATGTATGTTGGCCTTAATCTAATTTTTACTTCTAAAGTACTTTGCATAACACTATATGATTTCATTCTTACATCCCTCATCATGGTTAACAGTTTTGTGAGAGTATCTTCTTCAGTAGTGTTCTTTAGAAATAAATAAATGGAATAAAAAAACTAACATACTATTTGGGCATCACACTTTCGAATTTGAAAACGATAATTACTCAATACATTGTAAAGGTCCAACATTGTAAAGTTCAAATTAATAAACAAAATGAACTCACAATTTGCAGAATAAATAGAAATCTACTTCTCTTCCAGTCAAAGTTCTTTTAAGTGAATGAGGATACTCTCGAAAACATAAATAAAACTAAAAAATTGCAAGAATAGAATCAGAAACATAAACTTACAAAGTTAGTTATCAAATTACTAATAATATTTTACTAAAAATGGTAACCTAATATATTGACATGCTTTTGTATAAAATAATAAAACATACATCACCACTGTACATGTAATTGTGTACTCTACCTGAGGCAGAGAAACAGAGCCTCTCCTCTTTAGTCATTTTATTTTTTTAACATTCTTCAATTGACTGCCAAATTGAATTTACATCTCAATCATATCAATAAATACTCTTTCAAGTGAATAGATCCAACACATTTGAATAAATTCAATGTCAATAACTGAGGAGGGCATACATAAAAGTAATTCAAAATATTAAATGGCACAAATGAGTCCTCTCACTCACTTCATAGGACCACACAACAGAAACATGTTCCAATGCTGTTCATTTTATGTTACTTCAACAAAGCACATACATAAAATAAACGAGTATAAAGAACCATATAAAATGATGGAATACGATTAATTTTGGCCTCCTCAAATGGAGCTAAAGCAGAATATCAAATCTGCTTTGCTTTCTTCCACAAATTGAGACTAAACAAAAACAAATATCAGTTTATCAATCAATATTCTAACAGTGAGCAGCCTCAAAAGTATCATGGCAGTGTTTGCAAGACCAGATAAAACATGACTTCAATACATAGTTAAGAACAGTAAAAGTACAACCTGTAAAATAGCAGCCACACAACAAAATGGTATGCCTTTCACACATATGCTCCACAACTGTCCCCATGAGAATATCCATTTAGTGTTGCACAGTTAATGGAATTTGTCGAGTGGAAGTTCTCTCTAAACAAATATGTGTCTTTGATGTCAGAAGAGAATATTAATTAGTAATTTTAAACTGAAAATTCCATCTAATCTAAGTAAAATCATACAAATAAAAATTTTGGTTTCTGTATATAATTTTATTTCACAGAGAACAAGACTTTTGAAAAGTTCTGTAATTTTGTCCTTCATTACTGAACAGGTGCTTTTCTTTTTTAACAGTGAGCTATGAAGATAGAAAATTTGTTTGAAAGGTTTTTATACACTTCACCAAATTTGATAACAATGGTTATGAAGAAATAGGAGTCATTATAAGAATTAAAGTGATAAGGAAGACATAATATATCATTATTATAAAAGGTACAAACAGGAGGAAAAAGTCTTCAAAAATTTCTACTTTTCAAATAGTGTACATCTGTCATGATTGTTTATTCTAGAAACTAATTACCATCATTTAAATCACCCAGTTTCACATTTCTACAAAATAATTGCAATGTACTATTCTAATTCTTCATTATAGAAATAAGAACAATACATAATATTGTTGTCCAAAGGTGATTCAAGTCCTACAAGAGTCTTGGAATGCAAATTGTGTTTTCTGCTGAATATGACATCAGTCCAAACAATTGCATTAGTGTTTCATCACTCGACTTCAAAGAATTTTTAATTAGCCACTAAATTTGAGAGTCTCCCTGGTTGTTACCACAACAGTGAGGGACACTGGAAACCAGAAGTCGTACCAGATATCATCCATTGAAAAAACACATTTTACTTGTTTGCTACCAAAGGTAAAGCAACCTCAAAAACTAGGGCCAACTTCAAATGATGTACAAAAAATCACATTCAACACCCCATTCTCAATATCTACATCATTTTAAATATTTCATCAGTTTTAAAATTTGATGAATGAATTGGAATTTTATTTGATATAAAACTATCTGCTACAAAAGAGTTCTCAGTTGGCAATAAGATTGAAAAGCACAGAAGCAACATTTTTCATCTTGGAAATTTCAGCAGTGTGCTCATTATTTAATTAAAAATTCATTCTCACGAAATAGCTCCCTACAACTTGTTTTTTAAGTAGTCTAATCTTTCCTAGAGTAAAATATATAAAAATAAATTGCTTATTAAAATGTAATGTGTAACTAACAGTAATACCCAGGACAGATGGAGAATACTTTAGTTCCTCTTTCATGGAACTTAAAATTTCTTTCAGAAATAACTGATTAGTATCTCACTCTTGCCTTCAACAGTACACACCCCATATACACAAATTATATAGCACTTTGCTTACTATATCTGATGCTTTCAATTAGTAAATTTTAAAACTTAAAACAGTTTCCCCACCTTTCTTTTTGAAGAATTTCATTAAGGCATTTTTTTCTTTCTCATCAATGACACAAACTGCTTCTTCTTTTTTTGTTCTTTCCCTCGATATTCTCCCATTATTTTCCAAAGAAATAACACATCGCCCTTTGTCTTTTGTTTGCACTAACATGCCTTAAAAGTAGATTTTCATCCATCTTACATTTATGTTTTATCTTTATAAATGAAACGTTTTCTCGAATTCAGTTATTTAAAATACTTGAAATTTAATGTCAATCAATCTAGAATAGAATTAGTTTAAAATCATAATTAATTAGCTACAAGCAGGAGACATCAAGACATAGCGATCTTTTAAAGAGAGAACAGGAGCAAATGAGGGGGAGGGAGGAAGAAAGGATGGGAAGAAAGACAGGCTCATTGGCATATAAGAAAGAGTAAATCTGGAAGTTAATTTTTCATTTTTCAGCCCAGAGAATGTAGACTGGGCTGATTGACGAATTTACAAAGCTAATTACTCCTCATTGCTAACGTGTAATATATATAGCAAAACACACACACATTTACAAAATTTGGAAAATGTTATTAATGAAGTATTATCTTACAATGGAATGCAACAAGAAATTTATGCTTGTGGCTGCATTAGGTTTTATTTAAAATAGTAAGGAATTCTATGGAAAACTAAATGCATGTGTTAACTGCTATGATTTAGGAACAGAATCGCTCAATGTAAGCATTTTCAAACTTTAGAACACAAAATATCACCAAACAGGACATAAAATGGATTCGTACCAGCTGCTCAAACTTCTACACTACAGACTTGGATCTTCGTCTGCACTACACAAAACAAGATGAAAATGTAACAATATGGTATAAGTAATATTTATGAGAAGCTGGTGCTGATGTGAACAGTCACATCGCAACACTAGTGACAGATTCATGGTGTGAGATCGGCAGTAAGGGAACCATGCCTCCTCCCCCAATCCAACATTTTATGTAACAGAACTCAAACTATGGAAAAAATTATCACATACTGATCATAACACATTACAAAGATATATTCCAATTACTCCCAAGCAGATGGCATTTCAAGAATAGGTTCCAATCTCTGCATCACTGACAGAGGGGTGTTTGTTTCTCTGAGTGGTGCAGGAAGCACAATTAGACATTGGGATGTAAGAAAGGATAGTTTTAGATCACAATGCGCGTAAGCTTATGAAACATGAGTATACAAGTGGTTGCAATTGCTAGCCCCAGAGGTCGCAGAAGCACAGTATTATATTGCTTTTTTTTCTCTTTCTTTCTTTTTTTCTTTTCTTCAGACAGGCGATTCAAAGAACATGTATAAGCCAGCTGAAATATTTCATTTGACATGTAATCATGCAACTACTAATAAGTACAAAACATTGACTTGGATAAAAACATGTAACTATATAAAAAAAGTAAAATAAAAATGATTTTAATTCATTCAGAATCCCAAGGGGTGAAAAAAACAACAAAAAAGCACATGCTGGTTAACTAGTATTTGTTCAAACATGTACTACTAGACATGTGACATGCACATGTGGTTCTATTTCTAATTATGACAGCAAAACCAGGAATTTAAAAATAATTAGATTTACACTATTTAATCTGCGTTCCTACCTGGAATGAACAAACAGGGACCAATTACTGGATTAAATTTTCTTTTCAGGTTGACTCTTTACTTGTTGAAATCAGAAAAGCTTTTCAGAATCTTGTTAAGTAATTAGTGGTCTTTTACTTTTTTAATGTAGTACACAGAGTTAAAAATAAGTGCTACTATGGAAAGCATTAGGTAATTGTATGGTTATTGCACAAATTAATGGATAATAAAGAAAATAATAATACATTTCAAGGTTTAGTAATATGAAATATATGTTTTAGACCAATAAAATAAAAAATACAGTACCAACATTAACAATTTTTAATTTAATTAACCCAAAATAAAAAAGAATTGAGAATTATGTGAATACATGCAGAAGTTTATGAATTCATGAAATATTCATTATTATTTTAACATCTCAACAATTTTGTAAATCACTAAACTTTATTTTTATTGCACAAAGATATACATCAGTGAAATAAAAACACTTTAAAAAATTGACTAGAAAATAAAAGCTATTGTTTACATTATAATGACAGAAGTTTCATAGCTGCCAGTAAAATCTATTTTTATATACATTAGCAAATATATATATTTTTATGTACATCAGCATTTACATTTAATTAGTAATCTGGATCAAAAAGGAAGGCATCATTGCCTATTTATCACCACAACTAAAAATTCAATCTATTTATTTCATCCAACATGTGTTCTTCAATGATTTCCAATCAAAATCTTTCACATATAAAAAGTTTCAAAATGCCTTGACTAAAATTCCTTCCTGTAATTTTGCTCTTTTTTTAACTTAAATTATATTGTTATCAATGGATGCAAACTAGCATGTTGCAATTTCCAACTAGAAAGTGCAGAACAATGCTTAATTTAAGCAACAAGAATAAATTTCAATATTGTGTGAAATACACAAATTCTCAACAACAAAAACTTATTTTTTGATTTGTTTCTTTTTTTCTACAAAAAGGAACCACAAAATGCTTCAGAAATTCAACAGTCTGAAGCCTTCCATGATGTATATTTCAAAGTTTCAACAATCCTCCACATAACCTATGTGAAAACTGATTTAAAGACACCAGAGTTCAACTGGTAACTAACTATTCTTTAGGATAAATTGACATAACAATCATATCCACCAATACTAATTGCATATTCCTTCCAATTTAATCCCTTCTCACAATTTTTTTGAATACCACTAACAAAGAGTACATGTTAAATAAATTAATTAATATTTCCAATAGTTTCACGCTGGATTTATATAAATTTTCTAAAAATTTTATGTAATAAAGTAACTGAACATATACATTTTACAAAACTAATAAGAAAACAACAAATGTCAACAGTTGATCCCATGTATTCTTAGGTATCACATTCCTTAAGGAATGTCCATGAATACAGAAAATCCAGCTTCATTGAAAATTCAGGATTATATTCCAGCAAGCTCACCTTTTAGGAGAAAGCGCTAGAAAGCCCTTAAAAAGCAAAATATGAAATGATTTCAATTCTTTGTTGACTTTTTCAATGCACTAGTAATTATTGTTAATAGAAATGAAAAAAGGAGTCATGCAAAACAAAAACAACAATGAACTGCAAACAATAGTTAAAGCAAGAATACAAAAAATTGAATCCAAAGAATAAGTGTCCAAAGGAAAACATTCATTAAATTTTGAAGGAAAACTCATTCTTACTTTATTTGAAACATGTTATTAAAAAGGTAGTGTATTCTTTTAAGACAACTGTTTTTTCACTCAATGGTTTCCCTCTTTCATCATTATCAATTATGAGAACACACAAGAACCTGAAGTGAATTTGGATACAAACTAGTACTAATCTGATACAAAACTGACAAAGAAGGATGCTACAGTATTTGTAAAGCATTTTGAATCATTGGTATCTAGGATTAATTTTCTGTTATGCATGGGAGAAAAACAGGATATCTGAGTATTATTAATAAGCATGTCTCCAATTCTTGAACAAAGCTGAAAGCCCATTTCTTCCTATTACCCAAGACACATGTTTTATCTTCTTTAATGTGTTTCTTTCAAATGGATTTTGGGTAAAATACACTCAACTGAAAATCAAGAGAATCCTAAAACTCAAAAAAGCTTCAGCAAGGTACCAGCTTGTGTCATTCGTCTTCACTGGAAAAACCAATTATCATTGAGGTATTAAATGGTGCACTAGGAATTAATTTTTGTAACTACTATTTTCAGTCTTATGAACTCACTACCGCCCTAGAATAAATCTTTGTGCCCTTTCAACTTAATTGCTTTACTTCAAAACATGCTCCCTTACCCTGTATTTAACATCCAATTTCACCAACACATCCCTGAAATTATATCATCAGCCTTGAAAAACAAAGCTTGATGTCTTTTCAATACAAAACATTCAAATTTTCTTTTACAAAAAAGAACACACTTCAAAAATATTGTTTTTAGCATTTAATACTAAAAATTCATTATAGATTATCTTGCTCTCTATGAAGATAGGAAAGAAGGTGGAAGCAATATATCAGAGTAATGGTACTATTCTATAGTATCTTTATAGAAAATACTTATGAAACATTTGTTCTATTCAGAGAACAACCACTCAACAACTGTGGCAACACCGCTACACTGGAGGAGGCCCATACACATATCGCAGTTGTGGAGATAATGATAAACTCAGATTGTTCACACTCTCACAGCAATGAGGCTCAAAAAAGCATGCCAAACAAATCAATGTGACCAATGTCAGCTGAACAGGAAAGGCTGCACGGGCAACTCTCCAAACCCATGGCTGTCGCTTCTGCTCTTTAGATGTTTTTCCATTCTTACGAATGTTTCTTAGTTCAGAAGACGAGGTTCCAGATCTCCATTGATAAGCTTTAGAACGCACATCTACATTTTTGCTGCTAAGAAGAAATGACAATATTAGTATCACATTACACCAATTACAACCAACAGAAATAAAACGTTAAACAACATAAATAACACATCATACGCAGTTTTTTAACTGCTTTTTTGACTAAAATAAATAAATAAATAAACATTCGATTAACCACAGAAATTAAATATTGTATTAATTAATTAAATATTGTATTAGAGATAGGGCATTCAAATCCTTACATTCCTTGAATTATAAAAATGATTTGAGGTTAATATACTTAATATTTGATTATGATTATGATTAGAGTATGATTATGATTAGATTATGATTATAATTAGATTATGATTAATTAGATTAGATTAAATTAGATTATAATTATGATATTATGATTATGATTATTATTATGGTTATGATTATACTTCCATCTTTGATGCAGTTACTGAACTTTCAGCTTTCAGGTTTCTATTAATTTTCTATAAAAAAAACATCATGTTGTAACATATCCAATTTATCCTAAACTTTAAAACACACGGGATAAATTATTTTCCCTTGTCTTTATAATATGCTATGGATAGAGTTTCATTTTAAATGAGTTTTAAGATAATTTAATACCAACAGAACAAAACCCCATAAATGTGCCACTGGATGGGAAATTACCCCAGGTGTGCATCACGTTGAAGACAAAAAAATATGAATTTGGTTCCCAAAATTGTCTTAAGTTGTTATTTAGTTTGTAATTTACAAGAAGAGATTTTTGGATCTTCTAGTACATTTTGAAAGTAGCGCATCCAGTTCCCTCTTCTCCATGGCACCAGTGGTCACATCAAGTAGAATTTTGAAATTAATAGAAAATTAAGTTGACTACTTGATGTTCTGTATCATTTATCACACAAGCCTAATTCATTATTCATAAATTAGCAATATTAGAATGTTTATTCACACACAGGCTTTAAATTTATAGCTGTTTGAAGTTAGGTTCAAATATGAATACAGAATGTGTGTACAGGATCAGCTCTAATTACATTTAATTCTAGTAAACGCTTCCCAGAAATGCGATGGTTCCTTCATACTTACCTAGTTTCCCCTCTAATAAAGGGGTCTAAATTTGTTATTTATACTGTATTATTATTAATATAATTATTAATTATTATTATTAATTACTATTATTAATTATTATTATTATTATTATTATTATTATTATTATTATTATTATTATTATTATTATATCATCATCATCATTAAAGATTCAAATGATTCCAAGGTCTCAAACAATGATGATTTCAATTTATATTTCAGAACATTTTAAATGCAGTTATGAAATGGTCTACAGCAGTAAAATTCTACACAATTTTTTTTGAGTTACAAGTATGGTGAAAACAAGGGAAATACTTATGCACCATATAATTTTCATTCCTTTTTCCATAAATAAAACTCTTATTTAAATGTTAATTTGCAATTTATATTTTGTAAATGATAATGTTAATACGCAACTTTCATGTCAAGATCTTTTTAACATCTTTTAATCTCAGGAAAAACTCAAACAACTGTTGTCAGAGATGAAATCTATAGTTGAACCTCATTAATTGAAAATTGTACAGTAGAGCTCTCCATCCCATAGGCCATGGGGTGGATCAGTGGCCCAGCAAACAAGTCCCAAATTTGAGATTTTATACCTATATGAATATCAATAAATAAATATTGAATATTGTTTGGATTTTACAGGGCAGATGTGTTTACATGAATCTCAAATGAAATATTTCAATGCAATGAAGTTTGTCAACTTAAATTGTAGCTGATCGCAGAATGAGTTGTAAATTGTAGTTACTTGAAGATTATACTAAGAAAATCTATCAACAACTGAAAGTTCAATCTCGTGGTATTGAATGGTTTTCATTTATGTGAACAAATAATCTACATGTAATCCTTTTTAAATTGGTTAGTTTTATTGAACTTAATTTTAAAACACTGTTTATGAGACAGACAAATATTTTTTTCATACTTCTATTGCTAATAAAACATGGAAAGTTTGGTGCTGATTTTTTGTTGATAATTGATAGGTAGCCCTTGCCTTCATGAATTTAATTTGGCCCACACTCCATGATTGGAGATGCTTTTAAAACGGTGGTAAAATTATGTGTTTCTTCAACGTGAAGTTTAAAATCTCTCTTCAGCAAAAAAAGTGCAGTAGATTCAAAGTATCAGCAAGAACCACAAAAGGTGGGTTACCTGGAAAAAAGTCATACAAATTTTTTCTTTGGGTGTGTTGTATGCACCTAGGCACTAGTTAAAACCAAAGTTTTCGACCTCCCCGACCCAGCACTAACACCTGGATGCCCCAAAAAATGGTGTTTTTCATTTTTCAGGTACGTTTCTATAACTGTCTTTTCGAAAGTCCTATGGAAAAAGATTCAAATCAATTTTAAAGAGGATAAAATATCCTACAACTTTGTACAAAATATTTCATTTGAAATCGTTTACCAAGCAAACTGCATTTTATGAAGAAAAAAGTTTTTTTATTTTTATTTTTTATTTTTTTTATTTCTTCAAAATGTGTGCAAAAATATACTCATTTTTACGATATTACAATCAACTTATAATAAAAAAATATTATAACGTTATATTATCATTTATTTCTCTATCAGTGTCAACTGCTGTGGAAAACTCACTTCAGTAAAAGAAGCAACGGAGATTCAAATATGCAAGATTCAGAAGTCCAGATTTAATGAAAATTGGATTTACACTGTATTTGTATGATATACCACTTTATATAACCATATTTTTATTCTCCACACTTACATTCACAATTAGTATTGTGAATGCAACGTTCCTTTCTCTTAAAATTTCAGATATCATTTTAAAAACTTATATTAATCTTTTTGTAAAATTTTTTAGCACTTAACATTGCAATTGGCAAAGTTCAAATTAATGAGGTTCAACTGTTATAATCCCCTTTTAAAATTTTTTTTATAACTTTGTAATTTGGATGGACTAGTTTGCTTCTTAGACTGAACATTTCCAGGAACTTTGGCTTCAATGGCAGGAATCACCTCAGGCTGAGGCAAACCAGACCATGACGTAGTTCTAACAATGAGCTTTCGACAAACATCTTGCAGCTGTTGGAGTTCTCTGTCTAAATGCTCAATTTGCTATCAAAAAAGATACAGTTTTTATAGCATTTAAAGCATTTCAAAAGAAAAGAACAAAGTTTAAAAGGAAATCAAAAAGCACTGCTATACATCATGGGCAAAAAAGCTTTAAGAATTTTCTATTTTCAGTTTTTTCATTTTCTTCGATTAATTTTTATAAGTAAAAATAGCCATTTCATTAGTTCATCTTGAATCGAGCAATAAATCAAACTCCAGAAAATAAATATATTTCCACTGCATAAATTTCCATTGGATTAAACAAAACTGAAAAAAAAATCCAAATGAAACGATATTTAAAAGGACACCAGTCAGGAACCCAAATTATTTGGGAAATTGAAAAAAACTGCTTAATGTTAAAACTATGTAATTAATGGTGCTTCTCTAGTTTTGGTACTGTTCTATACATTTGTAATGATCATGACAGTAAAAGAGAACATAATTAAATTAGATCTTTTGTTCTTTTTTTATTTTAAATGCTCCTGACTGACACTGTTTTAGCACAAACTGGAATACACGTTTGTATTTTTACTTCATAGCCTATTTTAATGATTCAAGTTTTGTCAGAGAATAGGAAAAAAACGTATGATTACAAATCTCTATAAGCATGTTATTACGTTTTTCAAACATATTTACCAAATTAAAGTTTAGCATATCAAAAATGTTGCTATTAAGAATTAGGTTAAACATTAAAATCCTTTCCGTTTAACTTGAACTCCCTTTCTTCTTATCTGTAATCCACTACAGATTCAGTAGGAACTCTGAAGTGTATTCTCATAAAACTCCATATGATCTGCAGGATGATCTACTGTTGTAATCTACAGGATATGCTCTATGGTCTGATTTTTTCAATGTCTCACTTCTTTGACACTTTGATTGGAACCTTTTCTGAGGAATATGCTTGAATGCCTGGGTGTAAACAATCATGAGTTTCACCAAGGACAAATGAATGATAGATTATATGAATTGAATGATAGGCCTCTTATGGAATTGTACCCTCATATGTATCCTCTTATCTCAGAATTGTATTTGAGATGGTACAAACTATTGACAGAAAATGTGACTTTCTCACTTTCTGGTTTGTGTTTTGTTATCTCCAAAACCACTATCTTCTT
Organism: Teleogryllus oceanicus; assembly: GCA_964035755.1. Taxonomy (NCBI): domain Eukaryota; kingdom Metazoa; phylum Arthropoda; class Insecta; order Orthoptera; family Gryllidae; genus Teleogryllus; species Teleogryllus oceanicus. The sequence goes on along the minus strand of CAXIVR010000014.1, from coordinate 1,471,689 downwards.
GTACATGGATTTCCACTAGTTCTTGGAATTAGTAACATTGGATCCTGTGATTTCCTTTACTTCAAATTTCCCAGGATTTGCACTTTCAATAACATGCCCCAATATTTCATGGATCATGTAATGTCAGTCATGTATTTCTAGGCTTCGTTTGTGATGGTGATAACATTTGGAAAACAATTTTCATTGACTTTTCCGTTTTCTGGGCCAATCTATTTTCCTTATTATCTTCCCATTATTTCAATGAAATTTTATACAATTGTGACTAGGATGGACAAGACATAAATCAAGAGATTTAATTCAGTGATTAGAAACAACTGCTGTTTCACAAAATGATTTACAACAATTTTTTTACACTTTTCATCAACATTTTCTCAAATTGTGCTGTTTCTTAAAGCTGTTATTGTAAATAATAAAAAACAGATAATCTTTTTATTTAATTATTAATTAATTACAAAAGTTCACATTAGCAGTTACAAAGTCTATAAGACATATTAGACATTTGAAAAGTATAGTAAGTAGCAGAGTTCAAAAGTATAGTAAATAGCAGGGGAAAGTACAATAATAGCAGACAAAACAAAAATATACAAGTTAACAATAACTTTGGTTAATTTGTTTACTAATTGACATTGTAATATTTCAATTACTATTAACATGTAATGTTTTTCATTATTATTAAAAATATTATATTTCATTATTATGAAAAATATTAATGTTCTCACTAATTTATAAAAGTTTATTATATTTAATTTTGAAATATAATATAATACCGTAATATTTTACGGTACTATATTTAAATGCGCAGTGGGCCGGACTATTTTCTTGCTTCCTTATTCTGCATTTGGGTGGAGATTTTAAGGGTCTCTTATGTTATTGTAACAAATCAACTCCAATGCCACGTTATTGGTGAAAGAAAGCAAAGAACAAGTGGTGAGACTGATATTCTGGTTCTCAATTCAAATGGGAATGATACATTTTTCTTGATAAATTAAGTAATTAATATTCATTAAAACTATTAACTTAATACAAAAAATATAAATATTAAATAGATACTAAATCTTCATATACACATTTTTTTAAAGTTCACAGATAGTCCAATGATCATGTGACGTAAGTCTGTCATAGTCAGTAACAATGTACAAGAATTTTTTTTAATCTATTGTTTTTATTCATTAAGACATGCTACAAAAATTATATATCCAAATTATAAAAAGTCAGATATGAAGTTACACATTCTGACATGAATGCAACATTAAAAAATCAACAAACCCAATTTCAGAAAAGTATTCTTGAGCATATGCTCTTTTCCATTCACTGCCTAAATTACAATTTATTTCAATTTCTTCATAAATTATATTTCGTTTGAAAGAAAAGAAGTAACTTATTTTCAAGTAAACAAAGTCCCTGTCAATTGTTTTCCAGATTTGTCACCACCCTGAAAAGTGACAATAGTTTTAAATTAAAATATCAATTTTTTAATATAGATCTGATTTTTTAATGAAATTCTATTTATTTTTATTGAAATGTTGCTGTTTATTAAAGAATACTCATGAAAAATATACTTACAATAAATGCAATCGTGAACATTATTACTGGTTAAGAAAGTTTTATTATTACAAATTTGCATTGGTTTTAAACCCACAATGTATTTTTAAAGGAATAAAATATCCAATGAAAAATGTGATTATTGCCAAGTAACTATCTCTTAACACTATGAAGCCCTGCAGCATTCAATTGACTGTTTTTGATTTTCATGACTAGCAATAGTTTTCAAAGAAAGTTCTTTTCCCCTTCTTTTCTTTTTCAACTTTTTCTGTCACAGTTTTCAGCTATTGATTAATTTACCACTAAAAACAGCAGTAGTCAAATGATCATTTCATAATGAATGAGGCATTTCTCTGAAGTTTGTTTCTTTTCCTTAGGAGGTTCTTTGATTTCTTCCTTCCACTAATATTTTTCTCCCCAATTGACTCCAGGGTGGCTTGGTGTAAGGAATCCTTTAGGAAATTGTACATTTCTTCTGTGGACCCTTCACCTTTCCTTTCCATCCTTCGTGCCAATCTTATCTTGTAAAGGAATATGGTGGATTCATTTTCCAAACTGTCAAGTTCAGTTTTTTTCCTGTTTACATTCTACTTTCACAGTTGGTATTTCATTTTTCCTGGTTCTAAACCAAGCAGTTGTTTTCAACAGGTAATGTTCGGACCCATAATTTTTTTTCACAGATGTCCATGATTTTCACAAGGGATGTCTGTCCAATGCTATAATCAATAATTGATTTGAGCTCTTTAGTACTTTGTGTCCATGTACAGTTATGGATACCTTTGTGGGGGTAAAAGCTGTTCAGTATCTTTAGACAACTGTTCACATTTCTCAATTGGATGAGTACCATTTTCATTTAACATCTCTTTCTCCATATTAACCCACTACTTAATCATTTACTTTTTTTCCAACCTTGCATTAAAATCACCTCACAAAATTAATTTCTTCCTAGTACCTTAAGTTCAAATTACTTCACTTAATTTAGTATAGAATTCTTCCTTCTCCAATAAGGTGGTGTCATTGTTTGAAGCACATACACAATCATAAAACTAATATTGAAAATTTCCAGATCAAGGGTTGTTATTCTTTCATTTAGGGCATTCCAACTTTTAAGGTGTTTCTTCCATTTCTTGTGTATCAAAATAGAGACTCTTGCCTTTCCTCAGCAATGTTTTTCCATACCACTGAAAAAAATGTTTAAAAAAAAAAAAAATCTTCCCACATCTCATTTCCATTTCCCTTCTTTTTGGTTTCTGACAGTACAGCTACCTCAAATTTGTGCCATTTTAATTCATTTGTTACTTCCAGGTCTTTGTTCCCCAACCCTTGGACATTCCAGTATCCAAAATTCGTTGTCCATTTCCGTTGCCTTTTTTGTCAAAGTTCCCGATTCCGAGGTGCATTTGGCGTATTTTGCAAGTTTTTTTTTTTTAATGAAAAATGGGGAGCAGGGCCATTGCTTCAGCCCCCTGGAGGGCCAAAGAATGTTATGTCAGGCACTAGGAGGATTGCCTGCACTATAGCTTCAAAGTCTTCCTCTTCGTAATGCCTACCTACCCTTATATGAAGAGAGAGAGAGTGAAAAAAAATAAAAAGGGAAGACAAGGAAAGACTACCTAGCCTTTGAAAACCTAATAGCATCAGTGTCTGAAACAAACAAGAGCTTGTCACGAGAGGCAGATAGAATGGACAAAAAACATTGTGGCACAAGTAAGTTAAAGATGCCACAATGGTAGAAGAGGGAAGACAAGAGGACTCGCACACGTTCTATTGAGGTAAAGGTCAAAATCTGGAAGGTAAAAATATAGTAATGGAAAAGAAGAATACGAGGAAGGTGTATGATTAATAAGACAGTTTCTGAGGATTTGAGATGAGATAGGATTTTAAGGGGTAGGAATGGAAGAAAAAAGAAGAAAAAAAAGAGAGTAGAATAAAGGACATTAGGATGGGTAGGACGTTGTAGGACACAACTTTGTCTGGCTCCTCAGTTTTGGCCTATCCGACATGGGTGACCCTACCAGTAGTCATGCGCAAAACGCATGCTACTGCTGGCTTAGCCCTCCACCTCACTGAAGCACGCAAGCCTCCCCGCCCGCACGGTCAGCGCTACTGCAAGGCGGTGTCCCAAGGGGAAGACTTTCACTAATTTGTTAAAGAACCCTAAATTTCTAGGGATCAGTGATGACTCCAGCTGCTTAACCATCATGATATCACGGGACATGGTTAAGCAGATTGGCACATGCAAGGATGTCACATGTTACCACGTGATACTTATATTTACAAACAGGGCCATAAAAGGGACACAAGTTGCTGTATGTTCTTGAAATGATTGATTAATTGAAAATCCTACTAAAATTTAAACTACTGAATGTTATATTTGTTGAATGAAACTGAATCATTACAACTAAAATTGAAAAATTTGATTCAAATCACCAATTAAAACAACATTTGATTTGCATTATAATTTAAATAAAAGTCTCATCATAAAGTTTCAAATAAAGCTTTTTAACTTCTCTATGTGATCTTGTATTTTGTACAGGAAAATAAAGGAAGATACAATAATAATATATGGAGTTATAAGGTTCACATATTTCAATATTCTAGTTTAACAAAAGTTAAAAATGTAATGTAAAATGTTCACAGACGTGTTCTTTACACACCTCGTTGATTTGTGTAACCAGGCCATCTGAAGCCCCCAGTTCTGTTTGCAAATGTTGAGCTAATTGCCGCAAAGAAGCTAGTCGTCGAGCTCGCTCACTCAATTCATTCTCTGAGCCTGAATCAGAAATTCCTGAATCCGATAGGGACCCTTCTCTTGTTCCAATACATGCTTCTTGCAAATCCTGAAACAAAAATTAACACATTATAGATCTGTAGGAAAACCAACTTGAAAATTGGGTCTTCTTAAACAAGCATTTGTTTTTTTCTCTTATAAAATTTTGAAGTGTCTAAAGAAGTTACATCAAGTTATATTTAGGTTTGGGTTAAATTAATAAAAGTTAAATCAATTTATTTTTAAAAGAAAAAAACTTTGAAATATCAGCACCTCTCTTCCCTCTTTGAACACAGTTTCTGTTCCAAAACCAGTTCATGAATCATTATCTCATACACCTGCAACAATTTATTTCCGTTTAGATAATTCTTTAGAAGATAATTTTTTTTTTTTATAAGTTCATACTTAGCCAACGCAAAACCACATCTCCAGGTAACAATGCTAACCAGACTCATAGTCATTCCATTAAAAAATGGATAAACAATACCTTAATGAGAGCGAAGAACCACAATGTGCATTAGAAATTAACTTTTGAACTTTTATTACACATTACATTGAAACATAATGGCTATTTACCCTAGAAGGTGCAAGTTATTGTAATATACCATAAAGGAGTAAGGTGACTCCAATGGATTCATCATCTGTTACACAACATAACTTGGTTTTGAGAAGTAGTTAAATGGTGTTTTCTTGCAATGTTTTAAATCACAAGAATTGAAAAAAAGGAAGTAAATTTAAACTCTGTATTATAGCAAAATATGAAAATCTTGATCAGAAAGTATACAAGCGCAAACTCAATGCATTAATGCAAAATTGAGATATTTTAAAATCATTTGGAAAAGAATCACAATTTTTGTCCTTTTCTTCAAAGAATTTTAGATATTTTCTATGACAAATTTGTTCACTACACACATTTTCCTCACAAAACACCTACTTGACATTACAAGTTCTATCTTTCTTGAGTGTCACCTTTTGCTTTTCCTGGACTGAATTGTTAAACAAAGCTTCTATTTAATGGGTATATGTATTTAAATCCACCATTATACATCATCAATCCTAAAAATTCTGGGCTTGAATTTCTATCTTGTCTACATTCATTTGTAATTTTAAAACCTGCAGGGTATTCTTGTTTACAAACTTATTTGCAATTACAAAAAGAAAAGAAAAAAAAAATACTGAAATTATAGCATCGTAATAATTGGCATACAGAATTGACAGCATAATAAGAGATATAATTGACACTGTTACATAGTACAGCTATTGTAACACTTTGAGACAAATTAATTGACAAGTTCAGTCATTATACACAAATCTTGAATTAGCCAGAAAGTTACATGTTGAATTACAATTGTGAAAAGGTTTGTCAATACAAGTTGCATGATGAGGAACAAGTCACAAGATCTGCAAGTGGACATTCAGGAAATCAATAATATTTCTCAAAATCTTTACGAATGGGGTAAAATTTGTGACAGTTGCCGCCACACAAACAAGTTCTGAACATTAAATTTGGAAAGCAAAAACTTTCTGCTGATTCCTCAAGACAGGTATATCTCAGACTTCCTAAATGCAAAGAACTTCACAAATCTGTGCTGACATTTTTTCAAGATTTGTGTCAGACTCCTATGTCATGGAGACCAAACTATACCTACTCCAATAATGAGATGTTCCAATTTTTTTTATTATAGCACAATGTGCAAGCAAGTCAAAGGCTTTAGTAAAATCTGTATATATTTCATCAACCTGTCCAAATTTAAAGAGGAAGGTAGGGACTTGCTGGGTGAAGGTAAGCAAATCTGTAACAGTACACCTGCCTTTTAAGAAACCATGACAATGCCGATGACTATGTAGTTTAAAGCTGGATACATCATAAATATAGTTCTCCAAAATTTTAGGGAAAAGCTTAATGACAGAGCAATGGATCTATAATTTATTATCATAATAGTATCAGCTTTCTTACAAAGCAGACAAATCTTCGCAATCTTCCGAACAGCTGAAAAGCACCCAACAGAATAGCCCTTTCAAAAATAATCAAAAGAGGTATGACCAAAGATGCAGCACACAGGTGCAGGAATAATGTGGAGGTAATCAAATCCAGAGGTCATTATATTCAGCATACTTTTCAACTTAGCAAGAACAAATTCAACATCTTAAAATTGCCTATTACTATTTAATCCTTCAGGCAATTATTACATAGAATTCCTGAACTAGAGTGATCCCTTTATTCACTTGAAAGAAAGCTTGAACCTATTTCACTTGAAATTGTGAAAAAGTACTAAAAATGTAGATAGCCTCAATTAATTAATTGTGAAGAATAAATTTCATTGGAAGAAAAAAAATCTCAATCTTCAATAACACAGTTGAAGAAAGGGATACAAAAAATTTCAAACATCGAAATTTTTAAAACTTCAAAGTAGTGAAAATTGAACCAATAGCGTATTTGTAAGTGTATTTCACTCTATTTCTACAAGAAATTTAAAGAAAAAATTAGGAACTATTTATGAGAAAATTTAACCCAGGGGCTTCAAGTACCCATATAAGTACCCCCAGTACTTAAAGAATTATTTACGTAATCCCAAGGCCTTAAGTCAGGCTAGATCAATTAAGAAAATATTCATTTTTGAAAAAATCCTACAAATTTTCTAGGTGCTAGTGTTGTTCACAGAAAAAAAGAGACATTTTGAAACGGAACAAAAAAAAATTTTTTGGTGTATGAGGACCTTAAAACACATCCTGAATACAAGTCGAACTCCAATTATAAGATGACCCCCTAAATATACATGAAGAGATTCTCTCTTCTCTGGGCCATTCAAAAATATTAGTCCGGATCGCCTGGTGAATTCGCAGTGGATATCAAGAATATATTCATGAATATCTTTAGGTATTATAGATATGCATGATATTTATTGACTTTGCATTTTATTCTTATGTCAAAATTTGAGTTTCTTAATGTGGAAAGGCAACGTAAAAACATACTGGGCTTAACTGGGCAAACTAGGCTTAATTTGCAAATATACATTTGTAAATTAATATTTTCAAAATATTTTCAAATATATATTTTGACCCCATATTTTTCAGATGAGATATTTAGAAAAAATCCTCATTTTATACTCAAGTAAATATGATATTTCTGTTTAAATCTCAAAATTATTTTCCTTTTTTAAAAGTTATTTTATATATGTATATAAATGAAGTAAATTTTTTTTTTTTTTAGTGCCCATGAAACTTTTCCATTACATGATGCATGTCGCAAGACAATTTTCGGATCTCTCCTCTTCAGAATTTCCCAGAACCAAAAATAAGGTAAAAGGTCTAATTTTGATTTTCAAACCAGGAGATGTTGTATAGAGAGAGAGAAATACTAGTGACAATCAGGAGGTACAAAAAACAAAGTTGAAACCAAGTTACACAAGGCTATGACCCCACTGGTCTCACCTTCCATTTTTTAGGGTTAAAAATACTAATTACTATGGCAAATTCCTTATAAATTTTTTTAAAAAATGTTTCTACACATAATATGTTTAAAAGTACATTTTTTAAACAGATTACATATGAATTTTTAACAATAATAATGACAATGCATACTAAAGTGTATATCACCTCCATACTTTAAAAAAATAAGTTGCAAAGTTCAGCTGACTTGGACTTCTCACATTGCACTAGGATACAAGTCAAACAAAATCTGAATGTAAGTGCTGTATACATTAAATAAACAAATAGCGATTATAAATTTCATAGCTTAGCTTTTAGTTTATTGATAATTTTTGTTACTTAAATTTATTATTTGTTACTTACACTTAAATTTATTTTATATACTTTCTTTATTAGTGTATTCTCATATTTAGAAATCTCAATGATAGAATTAACATTTCTACTTAGCATGTATGTTTCAAAGCCAATATACTCTTAGTATCCTAGATGGCTGGACAAGATGGTGGGTCAAAATGTACGAAAATAGAATCATATGTTTGGCCATGTAATAGCAATTGCCAACAAAGTGTATACTCTGATTAAAACATTTAAGTCCATTAACACAAATCATCTGTTAGGGTGTTTTGGGAGCTTGGATGACACCATAACACCTACAGTAGTGACATTTAAGCTCCAAATTGGATGACACAGTAACAGCTGATCAAACGTAAATGGACTCTATAAGGAAATTGAAGTATAACCAAAGTAACTTTCAGAAGTCACATTCTCAGAAACTACATCGGTAGCTTCAGCAATCTCAATGAAATTTATTAACAGTGATGCATTCTGTTTATTTAATTTCATGATAAGCTTTGATATTTTATTTCATTGATTAGTTGAGTTAGGCACAATCCTATCTTTACTGAGGATCACTGAAAACAAAAACACACCTGACAAAGAGAAGAATGATTTCTGTTCGAAGAACCAGGAACTTCTGAAAGTAAACGAGCTATGTCACGAATAGACACAGCTACATCCTCAACAGCAGTTGCTCCATCATCTAGTGACTTGCACAAACACACCAGGGTGCTATGATCTCCTTGTAGAGTCGTTTTCAATTCAGAAAGTTCTTTGTCAAATTTTTCCCATGTCTGAACTGCACGTTCAAACTGTGCCAATCGTGATGAAACACTGAAACAAATAATTGTTATTAATTTTTTCACATTTCTGAAATATCTGGGGATCTTATTGCTTGATTGAGAAATATCTTATTATTATTATTATTATTATTATTATTATATCAATTGATTTATTCTTTAATTGTTGACAATTTAAATGTAATTTTCTCTACTTTACAAAGTGTCTAAATACAAGCATAATAATTTAGCTTTTAATAATAGAGCTTTATCATTTCATTCATCTGTCTCAAGTGAGAATACCTACTAGTAAAATAAACCCAACAGGTTGTGGGAAAACGTATTGAATCTTCATGAATTCCAAATGAAAATCACACATTATTTTCATTCATTTGAAAATAAGCATTCAATTTAAAATTTAAATAAAATAAAAGGCCTATATATTTCACTTGTAGAATTGGAATTAGCCTGTCTTAGTATAAGATAGTTTTACAATCTTGAAGGTAAGGAGTCCCATAAATAATCTATACATGGACAATAGACATAAACAATTCTTTATTTTACGAGTCTCGTCATATTATTAGCGACAGGCGCAAAATAATGCGCAATGTTAAATCGAACCAAAGAGCTCAACAGTTGAGTTCGACCGATGTAAGCAATGCAATCTATGGCGCCTTTTCCGGCCACAACCACAGGTGAGCCAGATCAAACCGATTACTTTTTAACGACATTACGCCGACGAAGCAAAAAAAATGTGTTTATATTTGTGAACTGAGGTTTTAATCTAATTGTATAACCAAACCAACACATTTATTAGTTTTATCGGTCGTTTCGTTCCATACTTTTCACTATACCACCTTCTCATATTAAATTAATTAATAATTACCTATTAAATAATATTTACATATTAAGTAATAATAAATATAAAAATATTACATTAGAGGTGATAAAACAGCACGTGCTTTCACACAAAATTACACTAAAACTACTCAAATTTTCAAAAATATTATACACAACATTCTTTCAAAATCTATCTTTAAGAAACAGATTTAAGGGGAAAATCTTATCTCATAATTTAGTTAGGAAAAGATTAGTAAAATTAATTTGTATTTTAAATACTGGAGCTTTTAATGTGAAATATAATTTCTAACAATTTTTATCCATCCATTTCAACAAATTTATTTAAAATGATTTATATTTTGAATATTGAAATATACTCATGTGAACTCAAATTAAACCTATCTGATTAAGCTTTGTCCAGCTTCTCTTGAGATCCATTGAGTTTTTAATATGCTGAGATGGCCCCTTGTTTGCATCTGACATAAATGTAACTTCATTTTCAGTATGTCTTCTAGAATTCAGTGAAATACAATTATTCAAATTATCGTTTCCATGTTGTCGCGGCAGGAAGTACACAAGAGCCAAAATTTATTGCTTATTTATCTTTGAAAATAGATTTTATTACATGGGAGTTTTTTGTTGTTTTTTTCTCCCTTTCAAAATTCAAAATTTATTGCTTATTTATCCTTGAAAATAGATTTTATTACATGGGAGTTTTTTTTTTCTCCCTTTCAAAATTCAAAATTTATTGCTTATTTATCCTTGAAAATAGATTTTACTACATGGGAGTTTTTTGCACACAATTCACTTTTCCCCATAGCACGTCATACGCAGTTTTTAACTGTTTTTTTGACGTAAAATAAATAAATAAATAAATAAATAAAATATGGGTTTCGAATTCAAGGCGCAGCTAGATCGATTGGAAACCATAAATTTTACGGAATATCAGCTGAAGTTAACCGCTAGCTTTGTTCACAGAAAGATAAACGGGCGAACATACGGACAGACGTTTGGCCGTCATTCAATTTTTCGGTATCAAGAACCCACAAAACGGATTCTGGCTGCATCATATAATAGAGGATTTTTTTTCTAAATTTAGGAACTGAATTTATCCACTTTTTCGTTACTGGGCCTTGTAATAAGAGTTTTTCTGCCTAAAATTCGCCGGGTATTTTTCGCACAGTATTAATCACTTTCTCTCTACTGCGTAAGAGACGGCAACAAAGTAAAAATCGTAAAAATAAGAAATATTTTCTTGATGTATGAGGACTTATCCGCTTACTTTAGCCACAATCCATTTGCTTCGAGATTGTATATAAGGGCGTGGGACTGTAAAACTTGAACCGACTCTATTAAGAATGGGTTTTCGTTCTTGGTTTCTTGTCTTAAATACTTTAGCCTGTTCCGTCTTCACTCCAACCATCGTTTCTTTCATATTATTTTTCTTCTTCGTAAAGGTTTATAAGATAATACTGATTTTGTTACTTTAATGATCCATTCCATGTATTTGTTGCATAACCATCCAGCGTTGTTTATTTTCTTAATAGGTCATTCATGGAAAACATGTTTAAACTAGATCAATCACCTCATTTCTTATTTGATCTAATATCGAGCAACCATTCACTCCCCTTAGGAATTTCATCTCTGCTATTTTTATTCGTTGTTGCTCTTTTGTGATTCATTGATTGATTGATTGATTGTTAGTGATTCCGGGCGCGTTAACTACTGAAGTCATTAGTTCCGTGAGAGTAGTGCATTTTTTAATCAGGAGATGGCGGCTATCTTCCCCCGCCGAATTGCGAGATCCGGCGCTGATCCCCCATCAGCGGGGCATCGCACCAGCCGGGACTTGTTCTAAGTCACCAACTGATGTCACTGCCTCTGACCGGGAGGTCCCTAGTTCGAGTCCCGACTAGCTTTTCAGCTAGGTCGAATTCAGTCGCTATCTGGAGGAGAATTCTAGCGGCCGGATGCTCTGATCGGTAGTTTTCTGTGGTTTCTCCGATCATCATCAGGCGAATGCCGGAGCACTACCATAACAAACGGGCCAAGGACCGCGCGCGATATTTCCTTCCTCTTCCTTGTTCTATTCATTCCCCTTACACACACACACACACATACATTAACATGCACTACACTACCATATATTCCGGGAGACCGGTCGGGAGTTTAGAGCTTGTGCCGGCTGGGGCGGTGCCCTGCTGGTGGGAGAGTTCTGGTTAGGGGGAAACCCCACTAGCCGACAGTAGGTCGGCGCCGGATTTCGTCATCCAACGGGGGAAAATCACCGCCATCTTCCGAGAGAGAAAACATGCACTACACTAACGGGACTAAAGACCAAAGCAGTTGACGCGCCCAGAAACACGAAAAAATCAATTAATCAATATTCGGCGAACATCTTGACCTTCAATTTGTCGAACTGGTTTCACTGGCGAGCACGAGAAAAAAGATTGAGCCGGTCATTTGGGTTTATTTTCTTGTGTACGTATCTCAGATAGCTTACTCTTCCTCTTTGTGAAAGAAACCATTAAGAATGTTGGGACAAGGAAAATATTATGTATTTTCCGTCATCGATTTTACTCGTTCCTTCCTGTAGGAGCTCATAGAAGTGATGAGTTACAATATCTGGAATTGTGTAAAGCGGGCCACATGCGAGATGGCGATTGTTTTTCCATTCATAAATTTACTTAATGGAGAAAATAATAATATCCATTTAATTATTAGAAATTTATGGCCGAATGAATCTATGCCATACGCCAGGGCTTTGAATATGGTAACTTACTGAAATATTAAATCAAAACGCTTTCAACTTCAAAATAAAAGAGAACATTTATATAATAATAAAAATTTGACTCAACTTTGTTTGCAAACTGAAAAGAACAATACAACATATAATTAATTAAACAATTTTCAAGTAGGGTACTTAGATAGAGAAGTTACCTTCATCTTTTAAATTACAAAAAGTCCTTTCGTTGTGCCCAAATCCACATACTCGCTTTACTATCGACTCTCCCCAATAATCTAGTCTATTTACTTGTCCTTAATATTGTCCTCAATCAAATATACCATTGCCTTTCTTACATCCAAATTCTTCAGTTACGCCTCTTTGACTGAAAAGTTTTAGGAATCATTCCAGAACGCCCATTTTGCCAGAACGCTCTCTCTGGTTGTTGATTTCGTCCGTCTTGTCGATCGTCTCCATGACATAGAAAGTATCGCCAAACTTCGTTTGGCATGTATGTGTGTACGTGTATGTATACATGCCAATTGTGGATGAAATATCTCTAATTTCGACTCGTTACACATGTCAACCCAAGGCAGACTCGAATCCGAAAGAGTCCTCTGTTAGCAGCACCTATAACCCATCGGAGACAGATTTGCAAGCGCAGCACGCAAAACAAACTTTTGTCAGTGGATAGCTGGGAGCTCTGGGATGACAGGGCGGGCCGATCCAGAGCCATCTAAAGTTAGCAGCGCCCAAAAACGAATCTCTACCAAACTATACCCAAAATTAACGGCTACCGAACGCCATCATGCTCTATTCCCAAATTTTCCGTCTCATAGTTTTCTGTTGATGAGGGGCCAGTCTCTAAAATGCTGAGAGGACTGTTGTGCGCAAGGAAAGACGCTCCTTCCAACCATTGAAATTTATAATGTTATACTCTACGCAAAAAAGTGCCCTAAACAAATACTAAAAGTAATCTATAATTTAAAAAAATCACTGTTCACCGCTTAGGGTGAACCGAAAACCTAAAAAACCTCAGATAAAATTTGAAGCCCTACCCAAACATTAGCAAGACGTAACGGTTCTAGGGAAAAAACTTACTCCCGCATTGATATTCCAAAATTCAGGGTTGTACCGGTGATCTGTAAATTTTTTAATTATAGATTACTTTTAATATTCGTTTAGGGGTACATTTTTAGCGTAGAGTATGAATTATAAATTACTGCGGTTGAAGGATGTCTCTCTTCCCTTCCGCACAGCGTTCGGCTGAGGTTCATTTTTTGGGATTCAAGCCCGCGGTACTCAAACCAAACGGTGAGCGGCACTTCATTACAGATTACTTTAGTATTGGTCTATGGTACATTTTATGTTGAGTATGAATTATGATTTGGGATGGTTTGGAAAGAGTTGTCTCTCTTCGTTGCGCACAAGTGTTTTGCCTTGGGTCAGTTTGAGATTCGGAACCGTCTATTCATCTTTGCCGTGAACAATGATTTTTAAATTATAGATTACTTTAGTATTCGTTTAGGCACTTTTTTGCGTAGAGTATGAATTATAAATTTCAATGGTTTGGAAGAGCCGTCTTTCTTCCTTGCGCACAGCGTTCTGCCGAGAGGCATTTTTGGGATTCGAGCCCATGGTACTCTAAACGGTGAGCGGCAAATTTTTTTACTACAGATTGCTTTTAGAATTGGTCTATGGTACACTTTGGCGTAGAGTAGGAATTATGATTTGGGATGGTTTGGAAGGAGCGTCTCTCTTCGTTGCGCACAGCGTTCTGTGGAGGGTCATTTTGGGATTCGAACTCATGTTATCTAAACCCAAGTGATCAGCGGCAATTTTTTTAGTACAGGTTACTTTTAATATTTGTCTATAGCACATTTTGGCGTAGAGTATGAATTGCAATGGTTTGGAAGGAGCGTCTCTCTTCCTTGCGCACAGCGTTCTGCCGAGGGGCATTTTTGGGATTCGAGCCCTCGATTTTGGGAAAACTATAGGAGCGGGAAAATTGGGAATAGAGCAATTTAATTAGCATTTAATTAGCCGTTAATTTTGGATATAGTTTGGTAGAGATTCACTTAAGTGCTGCTAACTTTAGATGGCCTGATCCAGGCATACTGTAGCGGAGAGTTGTCTTGAGGGCAACCTGTTCCGGCGGAGGCGACCAGCTCGTTCAGTACTTGTGTGCCGATATGACGACATAAAGAGAAAATCTAGTGTCCACCCCGAGTTTGCGTCCCCTGGTAGAACAAGAATGTGTGTGGAGTTGTAGAGGACGCAAGATGCATACGCGCGATTTTTCCTTTTTCATCTTTGTCCCTTCCACTCACAAGCACTCCCCTTTCAGAAGCACTCCCCTTACACAAGCAGTCCCCACACAAGCACTCCCTTACACAAGCACTCACACAAGCACCCCCTACACAAGCACCTCACAAGCACTCTCACACAAGCACCCCCTTACACAAGCACCCTTTACACAAGCACTCCCCTTACACAAGCACTCCCCTTACACAAGCAGTCCCCTTACACAAGCACTCCCCTTACACAAGCACTCCCCTTACACAAGCACTCCCCTTACACAAGCACTCCCCTTACACAAGCACTCCCCTTACACAAGCACTCCCCTTACACAAGCACTCCCCTTACACAAGCACTCTCCTTACACGAGCACTCTCCTTACACAAGCACTTACACGAGCACCCTACACAAGCACTTCACACGAGCACTTACACGAGCCCTCCTTACACGAGCACTCTCTACACAAGTATTCCTCTTACACAAGCACACCCCTTACACGAGCACTCCCCTTACACAAGCACTCTCCTTACACAAGCATTTTCCTTACCTAAGCACTTCCCTTACACAAGCACTCCCCTTACACAAGCACTCCCCTTACACAAGCACTCCCCTTACACAAGCACTCCCCTTACACAAGCACTCCCCTTACACAAGCACTCCCCTTACACGAGCACTTCCTTACACGAGCCCTCCCCTTACACGAGCACTCCTCTTACACAAGCACTTTTTATACGAGCATTCCCACACAAGTACCCTTTATACAAGTATTCTCTTACTGGGGCACACCCTTACACGAGCACTCTCTTACTACAAGCACCTCCCACAAGCATTTTCTCTTACTAAGCACTTCCTTACACAAGCACTTCTTTACACGAGCACTCCTTACAAAAAGCACTCCTTACACAAGCACTCTTACACAAGCACCCTTACACGAGCACCTCCCACAAAAGCACTCCTCACAAGCACTCCCTTACACAAGCACTCCCTACACAAGCACCCTCACACAAGCATTCCTCTTACACAAGCACACCCTTACACGAGCACGCCTCTTACACGAGCACTCCCCTTACACAAGCACTCCCCTTACACAAGCACTCTCCTTACATAAGCATTTTCCTTACCTAAGCACTTCCCTTACACGAGCACTCCTCTTACACGAGCACTCCCCTTACACAAGCACTCCCCTTAGACAAGTACTCCCCTTACACAAGCACTCCCCTTACACGAGCACTCTCCTTACAAAAGCACTCCTCTTACAAAAGCACTCCTCTTACAAAAGCACTCCTCTTACAAAAGCACTCCCCTTACACTCATAACTTCACGCCCTGCGCTACCACATCATTCGGAGCTGAAGGCTGAGAAAGTGCCTCGCTGGGGAAGGGAAATCGCAAGGCTGCGTGTAGGTCAGCGCCGCTTCTTACGTTCCAACTGAGAGGGAGCACCTCCACTTTCTGTCTATATCTTGCACTTCACTCACTTCACTTCCGTAAATTTAAAATGCTTTCCTCGCTTCCGCTCGCCACAACGCCATAGCCGTCCCACTAGGCAATACGTCAACAATTCACCAACCACGAGAAACATTTTCTCCCAAAGACACAAGGACATTTGTAGGGTTTGTAAACCCTTCAAAAATTCTTTATTGTACATTCCTAACTTTCTGCTAACTACCCGTTGTAAATTGATGTACCCGTTTATACAAGGATTTTTAATGGAAAATAGTAACCAACCGGCGTCCTTATTTTGGCAGTTACTTTTCTCTTTCTTGATACATTAAAATGTAAAAAAATGAAGAATGGAAGTATTCAGTGTAACTATATTAATGAACGAAACTATTGGATAAAGATATGTATAATTGCTCCAGTGGTATGTTTAGGAAGCAATGCGCGATGAGAGTGATTATTAAAAACTCATTGTTTACCCGCGAAACAATTAGTAGCTATATTCCAAGGTGATTTGTTGATAAAAAAAACACGTATTATGTGTTATTCAATAACAAAAGCATCGCTCCAAATTTACAGCAGTCCA
This sequence comes from Teleogryllus oceanicus, assembly GCA_964035755.1. Taxonomy (NCBI): domain Eukaryota; kingdom Metazoa; phylum Arthropoda; class Insecta; order Orthoptera; family Gryllidae; genus Teleogryllus; species Teleogryllus oceanicus. Next base: position 1,454,945 of record CAXIVR010000014.1, on the reverse strand, counting down.
TTTAGGTCCGTATTCTCGAACCGCTGCCAGGGGCCTGCCAAGAGTAGCATGCTCCCAGAGTTCGAATTTGCGATTCTCGAACTGCTTCCAGCGGCTGGCAGGCCCCTCGTATGCTCCCAGCAGCGGCTCTCAGCTGGCAGCGGTCGCAGGCGCCGCCAGCAGCTCCCAGCGTGCTCCTAACCTGTTTACTTGTGATTTTATCCTTCTGCGTGTTGTTGTTGAAGTAAATTTCTATTTTACACCGACTTTGCTTGATTTTTTGTACACTGCTCTTGATTTACGACAACCGAGCATACTTTATGGACTACTCTATCGAATACACGGCGAATTATTGCTTAATGTTTCGGACTATTATTTTTTTATACACTGCAACATAACCTTCGCATTTCACAATCAGTTCCGTTTGATATAATGGATAACGAATTGCTGAGAATCATGAATCCATGGAAGAAATGGAGAGGAAGAAGAGCAGCGTCGACGAATGCCTCCCGCCGTTATATCCGGGATGTACAGAATCCTATAGAGAGAGGTTTTCAGGACCGCGAATTTCAATGTCGCTACCGATTTTGAATCCACTGTTACCGATGTGTTGTTTCTAATGGAATGTATTTGATGGGGATTTGTGGGTTTGCCAATATCCCCAATGTTCGCTATTGACAGCATTAAGATTGTAGGCCACAGACCTGTACCAGGTGAGTTTGTGTAATAAAATTTTTATAATATTATACTACTATTTTCTTGGAATGGAAATTAATTAATTTATAAGTATGGTTTGAGTAGCTTTCACTGTAAAGGTAATATGGGATTCAAAATAAATATTTCACAGAGATAATGGTGACATTCATGGTCTCAGCCAGTCATGTTTGCAAAGTGGTTCAAGAAGGACAGCTATCCCGGGAAGTCAAGTGAGAATTGTATGTTTCACAAGAACTGCACAGCAGCAACAAGAAGTTAAAAGAGCCCCACATGAGGCACTCTGGTGTTATCATGCATAGATGGAACACTCATAAAAATTACTCCCCCAAGGAATCTTATGGCAGAAGTAATTGCAACAGAAAAACATTTTTTCCTTTAAATGTCTGGGTAATTTTTTAGAGAAACTTTGAAACAAGTATGAATGAATTCTTTTGGTAAACGTATCAGTGAAATCTATTTTATATCTTATCACACTCTTATGAATGAAATAAGAGCAGTATTTCAAACCTAAACTTTATATGTTTGAATGCATAATTTTATAGTTCCTTTTTAAATTTCATTTGGATGTCTATATACACCAGAAAGAAATACATGTTAGTTTTAACTTTAGTGGGGACCTCCGACCCAATCTTTCCCATTCTTCCAAAAATAGCAGCCTTTAGAAAATTGCTTTGAAGTGATATTTCTTTTGAGGCAACTCCATAAATGTTCAATTAGATTAATATTCAACCGAAAGCATAGTGTATGTTACCAGGCGAGTAATAGAGTCTTCGGTGATTGGGACTGTGTTCCAAGTGCAAGATGCATTGAAGGGTGTCAAGACTGCAACACGATACTTAGTCGCAGGGGACAAAGCAGAATCAAGTATGAAGGTAACGCGAATTCTGGAGAAGGATCTAGAGAAATTACTAATGAAAAAGTACTAAGTAAACAATTGAAAATAATTCATTTGTAAGGACATATAAAGATATACAATTTTTTAGGCTGTTCGTTCAGTTCGTATTTTGCTACATGTCTATATTAATAAAATCAATCGTTATGGAGAAATTCTATTTAATTTTGACAACATCAGATACAGTGAACCTCTGATATAGTGAACCAAAAATTTTAGTTCCCAGAAGTTCACTATAACCGGAGTCTATTGTATATATCACTCACCTGGTTGTTTTTGTGTAGATGGTTTTTCTGTAGATAACATCTTTTCAATAACTTCACTCACATCTATTCAATAATACTATTATTTTATTTATTATAAAATACAAGACTGTTCTAATACATGTTTGATTAAAGTTTCTATTTCAACACTCACCAATGGCTAAGATTCCAATCATCACATTTTAAAAACAAATGAAATTCAACAAAGATTTAAATAAAAGATTATAATTAATTCCCCCACAACCATCGATGTTTTTTAAACCTTAACCAGAACTTTTAGTTACCTTTAAAATTCACGGAGAAGGTAATTTGTAGGTGGTCCCGTTTATTCATTGAGAATTTAAATGATAAAAAAAGATTTTTAATAAACAAAAGTTCTATTATCTGATTCGATAATTCAAAAATAATATAGACTACAATTTTCGACGAAACTTCTATTTTAATTAGTTTTACCCTTACTGTGGCCTGGAGAATGTCCCACTGGTGGATATCTCAAAATTATTTGAAATTTGTATTATGATGGTAATTTTTTCATTCGAAAATAAAATATAAACCACGTAGAAACATCGAACACGGAATATCGATGTAAAAAAAACATCGACTTAAAAAATCGATGTCAAAGATGGTACAAAACTTCAATAAAGCTCTACATAAAGATTTTAATGATGTATTTTATTAAAAGTCCTTATAAACGTACTTTATAAATAAAAAAGTATGTACAAAGCTATAAATGAATAATGTGATGACATTCCGAAGTGTCACAGACTTGGAGCGATGAAATTCAGGAACTTCATAAAGCATTCAAAACCCACGAAGCACGCTGCATTGGCAGGAAACGCCCGCAGCATCACGGCCAACGATCCTTTGTACAAACCCCGAACGCCATACTCTCTGAGCAATTCGGGCAACGCATCCCTCACACCTCTTGTGTACTGTCCCGTGCCGGAGGCTTGCACTCTGCTTTTAATGACGTCGGCGGGAATCCCTACAGTCCAGTACGACACCCCAGCCATTCCGCCGGCCAGAATCGTGTACCACATGCTGGGGCCTCTAGAGTTGGGTTCCTTGGGTGTGAACTCCCTTTTCAGGGATTCGTACGTCATGAGGTACACTCCAGTTGATGGTACATCTCGCAATATCGTTGCTCCTGCTCCTTTGTACACGTTCCTTATGCCGCCCTTATCATACAGCTTTTTGAGAACATCTATCGGTCCGCTGTATTTGGGAGGCCCTTTCTCCAATCGCTGAATCTGGAGCAAGCACTTGATTCTCTCTCCAGGAGTCATTGCTACCGTGGTGAAGAGTCCCGAGAAAGCCCCGGCTCCATATAATTGAGGCAATGACAGTGATTCACTCGAAGATTGTTGCATGTTTTTGGCAAAGGCAAATGAAAAAAATCTTATTGAAAATACAGGTACCACTATAACGAACGGCGCTCCCATACCTTTGTAAAGTCCTCGAATTCCTTCGGCCGCAACGGTTTTCTTCGCACAGTCCACAGTTCCGGTGTAACGTGGTTTTTCACCTGGGCGTGGTTTGGGCATAGTCTGCACTTTCACTTTAATTGTGTCGAAAGGATGTCCGACCACAACTGAACACACTCCACCGAAGCCTCCACAAAGGAAATATTTAAGAGAGCTGATCTCAGGATACTCATCAGGCAAGGCTGGCATGATGATCAGAAGGCACGAGTTTTGTTGACCGAACGTCGCACACATTGCTACAGTTAGTTGACAACATAGTTTTCAGGATCAGCCATCATGTTAAATATGTCTGATCTCATGTTCAGAGTGCATAATTGTTTTCCGTAAAAGAATGTCACACATGTTGCTACTAGTCTATTAGTTAAAAATTTAGTTTACGGGGTCAGACTTTCAAGGCCATCTATATATAAACCAAAATTCCGGAAGTTGTACATTGAAACCAATAGGAACGTATTTACGATCTCTGAAAAAGTTATTCCGTGATTTGCGACTATGTGCAAGGAAATGCTTTATATTCAATGTAGGTTTCAAAAGAATTTGCGGAAAATTTATTTTCGCGCCAAATAGATCTGATTTTTAATATAGAGAACATACCTGACTCTGCTTTAGGCTGAACAGAAATTGAAATGAGTATTTATAATGCATTTCAATATTATAATCTTGCTCCAAATCACATTTTTTCACACACGATCGCGGAAGCAGATGGTTCAACTTCACCCTACTTTCCTCAAGACTCTCTTTACAATTTAGTTCGAACACTCTATTGCTATATTCGCTTACAAACAACATTATCAAAAATATGAAAATGCAACAACAAAAGTATGATTTGAATGACATTTAATTTTGCACCTTTACGTAAATCATCGGCAGTATTACCACGTATTTTTCTGAAGCTGTGAATTAAGACCTAATCAGTGAACATAAGTTGTTAAGCTTGTCAATCACAATTCGCAGATATTGATGCGATAATACAATAGATTTTAGACATATTTCTGGTTAATAGATACCGGTACATCCTTTTGGTGTTCTGTGGATACATCTAAATGCACAGAATGGATAATCTAATTTCACAGACGTTGCAAAGGTATGTATATAGTTCCACAATTGACACTCCTGGTTAGAAAACTGTCACGGAAGTGAAGTCTTGATTTTGGTGGCGAGGAGGATTCTATTGAGAAGGTATTGGGAGGATATTTTTGTGCACGATACACAGGATAAATAATACGTTGCATCATCTATTAAAGAAATTACATGTTCTGATTTATGTAAGGCGGTCACACATTTTATTATTGAATTCTACAAAGCTGTTGTCTTGTGTACAACTGAAAGAAATCCTCAATATTTGATAGTAATTTATAAACGACAATGATCAGATCTTGTCGCAGTTTCTAAAATGAGCCTACAGTCGTATGGGGAAGGAAAAGGAGACAATGAATAAACGTGGGAAATTCATTTAAGAGTGTATGGATGGCCTATGTCTACTTTAAATGTTCAATTTTGCAAAATATATTGATGTAGACTATAGGAATTGGTCAGATTTGATTCAGTGATACTTTTATATTTAGGTAAGTAAATTGTATATGATATGTATATGATTGTATATGAAGTGAAGTATATTCTTTTATATTTGAGTTTTATGACAACATTTTAATGCACCTCCCTCAATGTAATATTTTTATCTCAATTTCTAGTAATGTTTTGTAGTTTCCCTTATATTTTCTGCATCTAACGTTCATTTAAGTATTTCACTATCGGTTTCAATGGTGAGTGCTCAAATTTGATTGGGTCAAACAGAAACCCACTCCTTTACCATTAATTCGAATTAAAGGAACGAAATGCTACATTGCGTATGAGTAGGAGCAGGGGCGACCGAAAAAAACCGGCCAAGAGTAGGTGATCTATTCAGACCCTTCAATTCAAACAAAAACTTCCCTCCTCCCCCAGTTATTAAATAGAATTTATTTATCCATGCATCAGAAATAACTTATAGCGTTATATTTGAATTTGAGATGAATACATTTTTTAAAATTTCTTTTGAATCAAGAGAAATTCGAGGCCCCAATTAAGTCAGAAGCTGTGGCAAGTTACCCCAGCTGCCCCCTCTTTTGGTCGCCCCCGAATAAGAGTGATAGCTATTGGGAAAGCAAGACTGACGGACAAATACAATCATATTCTAAAATCCAACCTGCACAGATTCTAAACTTCAACTCATCACATTCTGATCTGTGGAGAGAGCGCGGTCTTTTGCTACCGTTAATGAGCGCCTGCCTCTCCACCATGTGATCAAACTGAAAAACACTTACTCTCCAGCACCAGTAAAAGCTATCGCGGTTCCCGACGGCGTGACGGCCGGATTTTCGACACTAGCTTGTTAACTCGATCGAATTCTGTTGCTGTTTGCAGGAGAATTCTCACGACCGGCTGCTCTGATCGGTAGTTTTCCGTGCTTTCTCCGATCATCGCCAGGCGAATGCCGGAGCAGTACCCTACCAAACGGGCCACGAAAGACGAGACGAGCTTAGAGCTTGTCCCGACTGGGACGGTGCCCCGTTGGTGGGAGAGTCCTGGTTAGGGGGAAACCCCACTAGCCGACGGTAGGTCGGCGCCGGATCTCGCCATCCAGCGGGGGGAGATCACCGCCATCTCCCGAGAAAAAAACCTGTACTACACTAACGGGACTAATGACCAAAGTAGTTGACGCGCCCGGAAACACGAAAAATCAATCAATCAATCAATCAAGCTACCGCCGCCGCTTTCTTCACCACCACCGCCATCGCTGCGAGTCGTCTACCTGGTAGACATGACAACGAGTGATTGGATGAATCAACTGTTCTTTCCCGCCTTGTCCATCTACTTTCGATGAAGATTAACTTTCGGGGAGTACGTCAGCCCGCTCCCTTTGAAATACTCTAGGTCGAAAGGACAAAGGTATTCTCGTCCTTCTTTTACCTAGAAAGGGTCCCCTTCACTACACATCTCAGAACCAGTATGAAAGCAAACTTGATTGACTAAACAAACAGATACGGAAGAAGACAAAAATAGTGCACCAGTCCCTGTGGCGCAGAGCATAGCGCGTTGGACTTCTAATCCAAAGGTCGTGGGTTCGATCCCCACCAGGGATGCTTGGCGTTTTTAAAATGTGTATTTGTTGGCGTAGGGTCTCTTCAATGTTAAGGCTAAATGTACCGACACTAGTTCCATTTGTCGCCACCACGTGGCAGCACCAAAATAAGCAAAATTTACTAGGCCGATAACGTCTAAACAAATTGTCCGATTTTCGATATGTAAACGGCATTGGACTCCTTTTTAAAATAGAATTCACGCTACGATGCCGTTTATTCAAAAACGATTTCCAAAAAAATTTTGAAAACGTTTTCTCAGAGTTCCGGGAAGAAATTAAAAAATGTTGGCTTATAGCGCGATGGCGACGTGCTTCCTGAATCCAACGCCGTGTCAATCATGCAAATCGGATGAATAGGAGCGGCGTAAAGTGAAATGTCGGAAAGAATACCTGATCCCCCTCCCCCTTTTTCCCTGCGTCACCCGACCCGCCTGGGCCCTCCATCGACGCGGCCGAACGCACAGAACCCGGCGGCCTGCGGCACGGGAGGCCGAACACAGGCCGAAGACAGGCAAGCTGATGTCCGTATAGTTAGCATACCCACTTATCAGAAAATTAAAAAAAGAGTATTCCATAATTTTGTACTAATTTTAAACTAATTTTAACCCAAATTTAAAAATTTTGTACCAATGCAGAACATTAAAAAAAACGGTATAAGAGTGGGTGTGCTAACTTAACGTTAAGTTACACCCACTGATGATATCAAAAACTAAAAATACCACAATTTTGTACTAATTTTAAACTAATTTTAACCCAAATTCAAAAATTTTGAACTCATGCAAAACATCTAAATAAAAAATGTATACTTGTCGAGACGTCCCCCCACTAAAGGACAAAGCGTGTCAAAGCACGGCCATCTTCAGAAGGTGGATGGTCAAGGCGTTGGATCGCTTTTTAACGGCCTGTCGGAGACCGAGTGACCGATTGTGATATTCCCTGTTGCGTGTTGAAGCTTTTAACGATACTCATAAAATTAATGTTACTTGACATCACATTGGCAGATGACAATAAACAATTAAAATCTATTCACAAGTTTAAGGGGCAAGTAAAATATTTTTTGCTGCATAATTGTTTCTGTACAATTAGATGCTATTCTATCAAAAAGAAAATGGGCATACTTATTTTGACCATAACATTTAATAAATTAGTTAACAATTGTACTGTATAATTTTAAAAAGACTAACTAAGCTTACTAAAACAATGTACTTTAGCTTTTGGGACAATGACTCTAATTGCGGTTGCTTATTTTTGTCAATTTCTTTGATCCAAGTGAGCAAGTCCTCAGATGATCCCTTGTTGTTTTTCACATAAATGTAGTTTCACCTAGCACATGTTTTGTTGATCTCTCCTTTTGCTGATTGGACAGTGGGTTGTTTTATGTTAACAAATATCATAGAATGAAATCTGTAGTTTGTTTATCTATAAAAATAAGTTTTCTGTAACTTAGGAGCAAAAATGTCTGTTTGAAATATTGGTAACCTTGCTTTGTTGGCCCTTTTATTCATCATTCAAACTATGTAAGACTGTGGAAGAGGTTGTGGAGCTGAAGAAAAATATGCAGATTGTACTTTTCCCCCAAATATCAGTTTGAGTTCCTACTAGTTTCTTTTTACCAAAATAACAAATAAAATAAAATATGAAGAAAACATTGCTTTATATTTATTGTACTCATTAATTTGGAACATAAATATATGATTTGAAAGTCAATGAAATTCAGCCTTAAATATGAAGTTGGTTTTGATAAAAGTTGCAGTTGTTTCAACAAAAATATGATTGAGTCACAATCATTGCATCTCTTGAAGACAGTTCACATTGAACTACACACTTTTGTACAACAATGAAAATGAAAGGAAAAATAAAGAAAAAGAAAAAATTAGCAATTTTCTTATTAGTTATGTTAATACTTCGTAAATATCAATGTATTGGTACAGAAAAATATATTTTTATAAAGTAACTTTATTTGATTAGTAGCAAATAAATTTGATCATAATAAATAAAAACTTTAAATTAAGAAGTGATTAATAATAAAATAAACTTTTGTTTTTTTGTCAAGTAAGATCCTGTCTATCTGTAGAATATCTTTATGAATAGCTGTGTGATGTTTCAAGGATATCTGGATGTTGAAGAGTTGATCAGCATTTATTGAGATTGTAAAATTATTATGTTGTTAAATAGAGAATATTGAGATCATGGCAATCCACACTACAAGGGTTGCACAATTATTTGAATTAATGATAATCTGAGGCCAAGCACCAGGGGCTAACCTTTAAAATACAAAAGAGAATCATGCAGATGTTAACAAACACAAAAGCACAGTCCTGTAATCCTTGATTCAAAACACCTAATATACATCCACTGCCTTGTACATTCATTTATGAAGTCCTCGTGTTTGTAAAGAAAAATCAAACAAACAACAACACACCTTACAAATTTAACTCAAGCCTATACTCATACACAACAAGGAAAGCATACATCCTTTTCCAACTAATGTTTATAAGCACATTATATGAAAAAGGTACATTATCTACAGAAATACAACACACCTGAGCGACATATCTCGATTAAACAGCTTCGAGAATAAACTCAAACACTTCCTTTGGCAAAAACCTTTTTGTTGGGTTCAGGAATACCTCAGTGACTAATATATGCAATCTATTTTCAGGTGCTACAGGTGTAGAATTAAAAAACCTCCCTCCTTCTGCTCACCATTTATGTTTATAAAGAAGTTTGAGGCAGGGGTAATATCTTCCTGACACACACAAGATCAAGATTTATCTCTGTGATGTGTATTTATAAGTCAGTCAGTCTAGAGCGCAAGGCCAAAATTATAGTATCACAGATTAAAATGTCAAGGATTATCATCTTTTACACCCAATACCTTCAATTATTTAAAAACTAACAAAATAATATTTTATGATTGATACAATAAATAAGATTTCTTCATTATTAAATGTGGTGTATACAGTTTATTGAAAAAGTTATTTGAATAACCATAAAAAATGGCAATTCAAAACAAACAAAATGTGAAATATTTACAAAATTTGAAAAGAAAATGATAATATTTGTGTGGAGTAAATGTGCCATTTTTGTATTGAAAAAATTTGTAAGCTTGACCAGAATCTTTGTCCACTGAAAATTTCAATTTTTGAAAATAATTTTCTTCATAATGCACCTCTTGTATTCTTCCCTAACATTAAAGGATTAATTCTACTCTTCTACAATTCTACTCTTCAAAAATAGAAAAAATATTTCATGGCTTCTTTTGTGGTTATATTGAATTCTTTAGATACATGTAATTTTAAGATCTTTTATTAATCCTTGTTTAACTAGCTTGGTGGTTTTATTTTCATATCATATGAAGCATACAAGCTATTACATTGCAAGTACATTGAATGATATGTCTGGTATGTGTTTTTGGCATTTTTAATAAAACTTTTAAATGACAGAGGTTTGTTGATGTGTTCATGACCTATTGCATTTCATATGGATTTCCTTTTGCTTTTCCTCTGTATTTCCCATGGTTAAATTTTTATTAATAGACTGCTGAGGATTTGAATTTGAATTATATCCCATCTCGATCAGGTTTTTCGTCAGTTTCCCTGATCCATTGAGCAAATGCTGAGATGGCCCCTTGTTTTGCTTCTGGACATAAATGTAACTTCATTTTCTGTGCACGTCTTCTAGAATTCAGTGGGAAATACAATTATTCAAATTATCGTTTCCATGTTGTCGCGGCAGGAAGTAATAAGAGCCAAAATTTATTTCTTATTTATCTTTGAAAATAGATTTTATTACATGGGAGTTTTTGGTTTTTTCTCCTTTCAAAATTCAAAATTTAAGTAGTATATGACTTAGTGTAGGGATCACAGAATTTTGAAAATGTGCACACAATTCACTTTTCCCGTAGCACATCATACGCAGTTTTTAACTGTTTTTGACGTAAAATAAATAAAATAAACTATTGTAAATAAAAACTGGAACAATATTACATACAAACTACATAAATATTTTATAACATGAAGCAGCATAATTTTGTGATATATATTTTACCTATAATTACAATACATTTGACAACTGATGACTTATATTTGTTTTCCATTCATTGCTTATTTGTAAAGTATAAAAACAATCCTTCATTGTGTTTGATGAACAGATTATTAGCTGTCGGACGAGTGTCAGAAACAATGTAGCAACATGCGCGAAAGGGGAAAAATCGTGCGATACGTTTATAAAAGAGTAAAAATGTCTAGGTTCCCATTGGTGGGTACTTTCGATTCTAGACGACGTCACAAAAGAAGTGCGAGTCGGCGACCCGAGCTTTCGTGAGAGGTGACACCGGCCGCCTTCACTCAGTATCTCGTGGTCTTGCTAAGAGACGTGAAGTAGAGACCTGACACGAGTTCGTAGACGTAAGGTAAGAGACGACTTTTCTCGCAAAAAATCTTCTTCGTATTACTTCTATGTAGCGTAGAGTCAATATTGTAATGCTACAATAATAAATAGCAATTTTTCGACAGAAAAGAAACTCATTTGTAGATCCTGATTCCGGAAAAGTGAATTTACCTTGCTCCTTTATGTAATGTGCTATATTGTGTAAAGTAATTGTGCTATATTATGTAAATAATTAATTTTTCTATACTGTGTACGTTGTGTTGTCACAATTACATTTTGTAGGCTGTATGCCGAAAACGTATGTCCGTCCGTGAACATAGCTATGACCTAAACTATACACAGGATTTTCATCAATTGTGATATTCTCCGTTTGATCTAGATTAATTGGTATATGCTTAGGTAATAGAACTTTGCTTCTTCTAATATATTTTTATTGTAAGTATTAAAAGCGGGTACTTGGAAGAGTTTTGAGAGAACTGTGTAAACGGTTCAGGAAAACTGAATTTGAAGTGATTATTGATGAGCCTAGCCTTTTGTTTGCGTGTTATTTAAAGAGTACTATCATCATCATTATTTACTAAGCAATATTTCGGTATTTGAACAAGAAGATTTTGAGTGTTTGAACTGCCTCCAGTATTTGCCTTTGATCTACGTTCGCTTAGAATAAGTAAACAAAATTGATAATGTACTAAATTAAGTATCGTTTTTGTATGAATTGCATTTTGACTAGGCATTTCATGATAAAGGAATGAGAATATTGGGCTGAGATGAACTTTTTCATTTTTATAAGTAGTCTGACAAGTTTTCGTTGTTTTTCTGATGTTTTTATTTTCTTCATGATTAAGATAAAATTTTATAGAAAATGAGAAGCTATTATTCCGCCACGAATTTACGAAGTAATAAGTGTTACAATCAAGTCAATCGATGGTGCTTGCTTCGCAGATATGGTGTCATACCCTTGGCAGAGTTGAAAGTGTGGAGTTCCTGTTTCTCTACTTTCCTTCGCTGTGAGATTTCCTGGACATGTATAACTCTTGAGGTTCTTCTGCGGGTAAGCATACTGACCATTCTGGTTTATTGCACGATGATTTCCACTCTTTATCAAAAAGTAGCTAAAACTTGAGATGTTACATTTTAGTGGTTTGATTTGCATATTTGAAATGATGGCTTATTAGCGATGAATTACAAAACAAAACCCCTCGATTGCTAATAGTATTTCTCGTGAATGAAATCTGACCTTAACGTCACGAGGTCGGCGAATAAATTATTTAGTATTATGAATAAATTGCATTGTTTAAGGTTGTTCTATGATAATCGCGAGCGCCAAATGCCGGAGCTTCACTTCCAAATTGGACAAGTGTAGCGAAGTGTCTCCTGGGCCCTATAAGTTTTAGTCAAGAAGACTGCGAGGAATAGTCTCAATTTTGGTGTTGGGGGCATGGCGGGAGCGTGGGTGTATGTGGTTGGAGGCACGGTGTAGGAAAAAAGCAATAAGTCGGCAGCAATAAACTCCTGAACTTCAACGACATCATGCGGTGAAAGAAAGAATTTATCTCGGCCTTTTCCGTCCCCCCAAAAAACACTGAAACGCGCTGAAATATACTTGACCAACGCCATTGACTTACTAAAGTGACTTGAAACATGAGCTTGGCTGTCATTGGCCGAAAATGCCTTAAAAGGATCTCTAGGCCGCATGTTGTCGCCGAATTGTAGGTGTGCCGATTAGCTGTCGACGCTTTACACGCATTCCCCTAACACAAGAATGAAATATCATCCTTATAATCTTCACGGTCAGCCATGAAGACAGCAAGGAGACTCAACTCCGCTGTTGGAGGCATGGTGGGTGTACGTATGAAAAACTGGTAGCTAATCAGAACACTTGATCTTTAGCGACATCGCGCGGTGAATGAAGGAACTTATTACGGCTTTTCTTCGACCAATAACGACGCATATGCACATACTTGACCAAAGGTATTGACAATTTAGTGTAAGTGTAGATGGTATTGACTAGATCATGGCCCACTGCACGGAGTACTAGAGTCAGCCGTGACGTGACATATGCTTAATGGTCATTGACCTAAAATGCCTTCAAAGGTTCTCTCATTGACCTCGTAATTTGGCTGAAGTTCAGGCGTGCCGATTAGCTGCCGACGTTTTCATGCATACCCCATCTTCATTATGCGTACTCCAAAGACACGTAACAGTATACCTTACACCACCTGAGTTGAATTTCCTTCTTAATATTTTGAAGGTTTCAGCTTAGATGTCGCAATTTCGTTTGGTCGCTGTAGCTCACAGATCGCAGAATACTATAGAGAAAATACCAGGTACAAGAGGGCTAAAATAATAGTTTCTTGTCCTTTTGCCCGGCTGTCAGCTGTTGCACGAGCTGTCCCCACCCACAATCCACTCGCTACCTGCCGGCACCAACTATATAAGTTATAACTTATAGTTATACTTTATAAGTTAGGTGGCCAAGCTATTCTGTTTTAAAATGTGAATCGCGTTGTAAAGAACGCCACGTTATGTTTTTTGGCGAAATGAAGGTGACATTGAAATTGTTTTGGACAATTAACGTTGAATAGATGGTGCTAAATGCACAAAATAACGTGTCATAAATTGCATTTTGCACAGAGGTCTTGGAAATACACAGAGGTCTTGGAAAGACAAACAGAAAACACTAATGATCAGAAATTTACCAGTGTTCTCTCCAGCTATCAGCATTTGAAACCTCCTTGGAACTGTTTCAAAGCTGTTGTTTATAGTAGCTTTTAAAAGCATTTCATAAAAATTGTATAAAGAACCACAAAAGTGACAGCTCCCAGAAGTTTTGTAATAGTGTGTTATTTGAATATTTCTAATGGAATCAATAAGACTTTGTTTTCAAGGATTACAGTTAGTTATGATAAATTGCCCATTAGTGTGAACAAAATATTTCGAAAGTTATGTGAAACATGGAGACATGTAATACATTTGTTTAATGATTGTAATTAACTAATTTCTCTGAGACAAATCAGGTCAAATTTCTTCAAAGGTTCTTTCAAGTATGATTAATGTTTTATTTAATGGGATAAAATAAACTGTGTTTAAAATGCATGAACTGGGGCAAGAAAACAATAGCAAACACTTGCAATTGATCTTGTGCTCATTTTTTATGATTACTGCAAATTTGGAAATAGTGTGCCTAAACATATTTTAGCCCTGCTCACAATTTTGTTGATGCTACATTGACCCATATAAATTTTTGTGTAGTTTGTACAGGTTCAATTGTAATGGATTCACAATTTTAATTAACTACAGTCAGAGATATATTTAGATATTCAGGCACCCATGCAAGACATAATTTGCACCCCAATTAGGATACTTCAAATTAGGGATGTTGTTGTTTGTTTTAGCTGTTATATTCTAAATAGCACCCCTCATTAGTGGCGCCTATGACACATGCCTATGGCATGTTGCCATACCATAGATATGCCTCTGACTACAGTTGAAGGAAATGAAATTATGAAGTAAAGGAGAATGTGGTCCTTGTAGGAAACAATGAAAACTCAAACTTTTAGACTTCTGTCTTTAAAATAATGACCTAATACTTTTACTTTAATGGTACTGTTAATTACAATAACAGTAGTGTAATATGCCTAGTATTATAGAGTTCAAGATTCTGTGTCTCAATAAAAAGAACTTTCCTCAAATAATTGAAATTTTCTGATTTGTAATGAAGAAAATTCAAAAAATGTGAAATTATGTTTTATAAAAATCACAAGAGCAATGTGGAAAATCTGAAAGTTTTGTGACTAAAAGTTCACATGAAAAGCAATATTCTTGAAAAATTGTTATACTCTTATGTGCTCTCAATTTTATTTTCAAAAACTGGTGACAATCTACAGTTTTACATGAGAGAAATTGATAAATTGAGACTTTGTACAAACCTTTATCCTCTGAGCTGCTGAATTTCAGGTAATATATATCTTTGAGACCAAAATTAACTTCACAATTAGATAAAAACTAGTTGCATGCAGTAACCAAAACATTTCTGAACAAAACCACAAAATAGTTTTCCAAAAAGTAACATGCAGACTGCTCAAGAACAGCAAAGAAAACATTCTCATTCAACACTAAAATAAATATTTTAACAAAAACAGTCTTCTTAAATACTTCAATATCATAGTACATAATACTCCAATACATGTGCACAGTTCTCTTCATAAGTTAATATCAAATAAGTTGCTGTTGCTACTTCTTTGATATTAACAGAAATACCATTTGTGAATAGCAAATGTTTAATGGTGTTAAGTCTCTTCCTTGGAACCCTGCTGTCACATGTGAGCTGTGTTGCAAGCAGTGATGTATTGAGAATGAGAATAAGTAGAATTACATGTACAGTATTTGCATATTCTCTGTAAATATCGAAACTATTTCATTGTTTTGGATTTTTCCGAAGTGCCTCAGTAATGAACAAAAAGGTAGGCACATCTCACTTGGCTTAAGAGTGCATGATTTTCTTTCAGTTTCTATAATACACATTGAAAATTGAAGAAAAACTAGATACAGCTATCACATCAGTAATTTTGATGAATTTAGAAATATATTTTTTTACAACATAAAAGAATTTTATATCAAAACTTGTATGTATTTTTTACTGACTTTTCATAAATAGAAAATACTTAATATTTTATTAAAAATTTCTTTAGATTCCTACATTTGAAGACAGTTAGTAAAGTTATAATATATAAAATAATGACAGTTGTAACTCTTGTTTTATTAAGACAACATTCTATACATTTTTGCCGTAATCTCCTACAATATTTCAACAATTTATTTTCATTTTCAAGAACTGAAACAAAATAAACACAAAGTATGTTTGTAAGTGAAAAGATATAAAAGGAATAAAATTCCTTTAAAAGCTAACATTAAGTTATAAACCCAAAGGAGTTTAAAATATCTTGCTCACCTAGGGCAAAATGATTGAAAGTCTTAAAATTAAATTTTACATAGGATGACAAGGTTTAATTAAAACAAAAATCAGACAAGAGGAATACCTGAATAAAAAATATAAAGTTCTGATAGTATATTCTTAAAACACATTATTGAAATAAAGATGAAAACATATTTGGTCCAAGGTTTATCATAAGTTTAGTAAGTTGAAAGAAATACCATGGAGAGCTAAATACTCCAGAAAAAGGTTTTCATGGCACAGTGAAACAAAGAACAGGAAGTTATTTTAGGTAAAGAATGAGATAATGTACAAAGAATATATACTGGAATAATTAAAATATATGGCTGAACTCGTGGCTCATTGCAAAGTCGCTAGCTTTTCACCAGTGAGATCCGGGTTCGATTCCCATTGAATCTCATGTGAAATTTGTTCCAACAAACAAGGTTTGGCTGCTTACAGAGCTAGGCCAACCCCTGTGAAGTGTCCTAAACCCTACCCTATCCTAATTCTGGCGCTGGGTAGTGCGCGGAGGCGCTGCGTGGGAGGTGTTCTGGGAGATGCTACCTGGTGGTCCTCTTGACAACCAACTGCGATGAGAAGCGACAGACATAACATTAACGGAGGATTACTCCAAAAAAAGCGCTGTTAGTAATGGAGGATTACTCCGAGAAGCGCAAAGCGCTCAATGACCCCAAGGAGCTTGGATGCATTGCGTCAAAGTAGACGCAACAAATTTATTAAAAATCTAAATTTTTTGAAAAAAAATTGCTGAAAAAGATTGTCCAAACTTCACGAAGTAAATTGGAGGAGTAATTAGAGGTGGATTTAACACTGGAAGAGTATTTGACAGAGTGCAGTTGGAGGAGAACAGAAGATGCTAGTTTGAGCCACAGTAGAGTCCGGTAACAGGTAATGGGCAGGGGGAGAGGAGGAACGGGGAAGAAGTAGAGGAAGAGGTCAGGGTGGTATAAGAAGAGTAAAGAAGAGGCAAAGGAAAGATAAACATTTATAAATGTTAGAGTTCAGATTTTAAATTTTAGATTCAATATGCATGATATGATAAACATGCAAATTGCTGAGTAAAAAGCAATCTATTTATAAATGTTAGAGTTCAGATTTTTATATGTATTAATAAAATATTCCTGGTGCCCATAAAGAGAAGACCACAAAACTACCCTAATTACCTCAGAGAAGGGAACAAGGATCTCATTTAACATATAAAACTTACCTTTGAGCAGAAGACTTTGAAAAAATTAGTACAACTTATTAGCTTCTCAGTTCCCACCTAATGAATATTATGGCAGAGGGCATGGATTCTGAAGAAAAAGCATCTCTAAACTTGTCAAATATTCACAGATTTTTAAGTATTTTTAATAACTGTACTACCAAGAGTGAAGAATGGCCAATGTGCAAATTTAGAGGAACCTACTTGTCATAAAGAACTTCTCAAATGCCACTAAAGGGAAAAAAGTGTAACTGATGAGTCTAAGAGTGAAACAGAAATTGACAGATTTCTGGTAAGAAACTGCTTTACTGAAAAATAGCAGAACAATAAAAATAGCTTTGAGAGGAAAGAACAATAAAAAAATGTCTGTGTAACTTATTTAACATTACACCATTCACCAACATTTCCATGCAAGTATTGCCAGTGAATATAACATATTGTGTTAATTTCACATTTCATTGTCATGATTCAGAGACATGGAAATTTAATTTCTTCACTTGTGCCATGTTAAGCAGCATTACAACTATATTTAAACTGAGCAATCATCCAATTTTTTAAATGTTTTTGAAAAATATTTATTAAATTGTTTTGTGAAACATTAAATCATTTCCATTGTAATACATTGCTTAGAGAGACTGTCAACATTTCGATGGTTGTGATCAAGTATTAATATCGGTTACAAAATTTAATTTTCTTTCATTGACAATTCAGGCATGACTCCTTCAGAGGTATATAGCCACTAAAGTTGCTTTTATTACAAGGCATGGACACAATTCCTTTTCTTGGACATGCCAAGAGCAAATGAAGGGCGTAGTATCAAAAGTTGTCAATCCATTCATAGAAAGTTTAGGAAAATTCCAAGTAAATATATAGATATGTAAACATTGATACTAACAATGCCAATACAGGTTATGGGTTTGACAGATAATATTACTTCTCACTTTCACATTTGACTATTAGTTTTCATACAGATTGATCAGTTTTGAACCAATGGCTTAATTGAATATAAAAATGGATCTAGTGATGTTTGATACTAAGCAAACTTGATACTAATTCAAATATCTGCCTAGTTTTTATTATGCATAAGTTAATAAAAAATATGATAGATACTTTGTGTCTACTGATATCACATTATATTTCATAAATGATTTGAGATGATTATTATTTATTGTTAGCTGTTATTATTTATTACATTTATAATATTGTTCAATTAATTGATTTATTCATTTGAATTTCTATCATTAATGAAACAAAGATCAGATCAGATCATCAATCTGATCTGATCTGATTTGACCTGACCTGACATGACATGACATGACATGACATGACATGACATGACATGACATGACATGACATGACATGACATGCCCTGTCCTGACCTGACCTAACATGATCTGGTCTGGTCATGTCAGATCAGATCAGGTCAGATCACGTCACGTCAGGTTAGATTAGATCAGGTCAATTCGGTTCAGGTCAGATCAAATCAGATCACATTAGATCAGATTGATGATCTGGTCTGGTCCTGTCCGCTCCGACCCGACCCGACCCGACCCGACCCGACCAGACCCGACCGCCCGACCGGACCCGACGCGACGCGACCCGCGACCCGACCCCGACCCGACCCGACCCGACCCCGACCCGACCCGACTAGATCCGATCGGATCCGATCCGATCCGATCGAATCTGATCCGAACTGATCTTTAAATTTGCAATCATTGTATCTGTCACATGACTTGACAAAGCTGGTTAAATTTTCAAAATTCTTTGTATTATGAAAATGGCAGTTGTAAGTTTTAAGTATGAACCCCATGGCAGAAGAAATATGGGGCATCCAAGATTGCAAAAAAATAACCAAACGTATCTCCTGGTGATGGATCAGATCTCAAGGCCTACTCCATTCTCTGTGTATGATGAAGTAAATCAGGGCTATTTCTTTGAAATTTTTGTACTGAATTCCAAGTTTTGTATGATACAATTGCAAATACAGATTTTCTCCCAAATAATCATTACTCTTTAATAAGAACATCAACCTCATCATAGTCGAAGGTTTAGTCGTTTGAGCCACTTACTGACCTTACTTAATCAACTTGAACAAGTGACAGTATAAGTTCTTTGAATTATTGTAATTTGTAATATACATACACAATATTTCAAACATACGTTACAAAAATCATTTCACTCTTCAAGGTTTTGGGGACACTAAATCTCGAACATGCCGCTGGACAACCAACAACATTAATTTTTGTTTAGAACCCAGATTCCATGTATGAATATGAAATGTGACTCAGTGGCACTTCTGTGAGTCTTACTTCTAGGACTAATAGGAGTATGGAAGACCTCATCTCATGGGATGCAATACTACAACTCATGGGGGCAACTGGGTAAAACACTGTTTAAAACTATTTGTTTATTTTTTGTTACCTATTTAATTTAGACGATGCGGAATTAAAAATTTGTGTAATTTATTTGATTCCATTCGTACAGCAAATTATCATATGATTCTGCTGCATAACTGTTTCTATACAATTAGAGACTATACTGAGCATCACAAGAAAAGTAACATTAATTTTAACAATGATACATAATGCATTATTTACCATTTGGACTGTATAAATGAGTATAAACAACCTGTAACAACTATTGTACTACAGCTTCCGGGTCAATGACCCCATCTCGATCAGGTTTTCGTCCAGTTTCCCTGATCCATTGAACAAATGCTGAGATGGCCCCTTGTTTCTTCTGGACATAAATGTAACTTAATTTTCTGTGACGTCTTCTAGAATTCAGTGGGAAATACAATTATTCAAATTATCGTTTCCATGTTGTCAGGCAGGAAGTAATAGAGCCAAAATTTATTGTATTTATCCTTGAAAATAGATTTTATTACATGGGAGTTTTTTGTTGTTTTTTTCCTTTCAAAATTCAAAATTTATTGCTTATTTATCCTTGAAAATAGATTTTAAAACATGGGAGTTTTTTTTCTCCCTTTCAAAATTCAAAATTTAAGTAGTATATGACTTGGTGTAGGGATCACAGAATTTTGAAAATGTGCACACAATTCACTTTTCCCCATAGGACGTCATACGCAGTTTTTAACTGTTTTTTTTGAGGTAAAATAAATAAATAAAATAAAATAAAATAAAAAAATAAATAAAGCAACTGCGAAATGTCTGTTATTTACATTGCGTAAAGAACGCTATACATTTAAAATAGTACGATTTAAAGAGATGACGTTAGTAGGTAAACAAAGATTTTTTCCAGCTTGTATTTTTCACGAGTAGAGCAATCGGCTCATTGGGATGAAAAATTCTTGCGCTTGCGTGTTTGTAAATGTTTGTTAAATAGTGCTCAGGTTATTAATATTTATGAGTGTATTAATATTCCCTGGTTCAAAACTCAGGTGTTAAATTTTTTGAAAGAAGTTAAAAGGTTTTTCCACAAAACTTTTCTACGTTTTGCCAGACACCTCTAAAGTTGTTTGCTCTTGATACGTTTGATTCATCTCAATAGATCGCGTGTTACCGAGTGTAATATTTACATTTGGCACTTGCCGTTTCATACTTTAGCATTTAAAAATGTAGTGTTTGAAGAATGGTATGCTATGAATACATCGTGCATCCAATTTAGAATACATTTGGAATTTTCAGGTAGATTTCATTTTACATGTGTGTAAACTGGAGGAATCATTAGCTATTGTAGAAGTGTTTGGCTATGCAGATAAAGGCAACTGAAGAACACACATCCACACAAGGATAAGGAAATGCTGATATCAGTGTAATTGTATGCACGTAATGTATGTGTGTATCAATTTGTTTGTATATCCACATTAAGTACATCAGGTTAATTGAACTTAAGAATTTAGAAATAGAACATTGCAGTTAATTTAAGTGAGAATGTATCAATTTTTTTTCAGGCTCATTCTGTGACGGTCGTGATGTAAACATAAGACTATCAGCCAGTTATCAAGGAAAGTATTTCGCCATGGCCATAATTTGGTTCTCTTTGAAAGTGGAATGCGCCGAATAAGCATAGATAACTAACATTGCTCGACTCTAATGTAGAATTAATTAATGATTGCGTTGTATTTTTCAGACACCTTTTCGAGAGAACAAGAAAGCATCTGAATCCCGCAGCTTCGAAAAGTCATTACATGGACTGCCATGCACCGAATTCGATGCGATCTACAAGACGTGTATGACTTGCACTGCGAAGTTTACAAATATACAATTATGCGTCACAATTCCATAAAATTAGGCCTTTTCTTTCAGACAATTTATACTTCTCGTAACATGATATGAAGAGATGTTCTCAACACAGATGCCTTGCGCAGGTAAGTTGAGAGCGCAACTTTGCCACGTTCTTTACTATTGTGAAATAAATATTTCTGAGCGAGGAAATCAATCATGAATTGTATGGAGAACATTTGTTGAAATCTCAACATAGTTATCGGAGGCTAAAAGTTAAATATTAAAATCGCCGGTATCAGCGAAAAATGCATGAAAATAACGGGAATAGGTAAAAAAGGTAAAATAAAAATAGTCGGTATCGACGAGACATGCACAAAGAAAGACATAAAAATGGGTTATTTCCTTTTGTCATAACATAAAAATTAATTTCTATAATGAACGGCATAGTTGTAAAATGAAAAGAAAAATGACATTTCATTAAAATCCGCCCCCTAGAGATTACCTTATTGACATATTGATTTAATAATATTACAGTTGTTAGTGTCAATTTGGAACAAGATCTTAGAGGCAAATGTCTTTGACTTTTTTAATGTGCGGGTTAGAGAAGAAAGGAAAGTTGATGTATTAATGTTGTATGCCTTCACCATAATATGGTGTTGTTTTTACTGTGACAATTGTTAGAATTGTGAGAAAAGAGTATATAAATTGTAGAATTGTTTATACTTGTAAAGGTAATGTAAAATGCAGTTGATGAAATGAGGCAGATTACGTGTGGCAGGAGTGAGGCAGTAAAGTGATGCTGAAGTTGATGTACAGAAAGTGCCTTGCACTGGGCAACCCCCAAAACGTGTGCAGCTGGTAGTGTATAAGAAACACACTGAGAATGAAAATAAAACTAGTTGTGGTACAGAATGGCACAAACTTTCTCTGTACTAGTTAGTTTTGTTATATATTTAGTGTATACTATTTTTCACAGTCTTATCCTTTTTCCTCTGCTGGTATTATAATGCAACCTAAAAATACATTTTCCTAAAATTTTATCATTTTTACGGTGATCAATAGTGGAATTGACTTATGAGTTTTAGAAGAGCAAACATTATATTGAGGAAAATACACAGAAAATTTGGGAACCATTGTCTGACGCGGTTTGTTTAATGTCTAAAAATGCACACTGAGCTGAATGTTTTCATAGAAAGAATTGAGTTTTTGAGAAACTTTACTGAAAATTATTTGAAGCTCTTGTCTGAAATGCAAATTGAAATATTAATGAACTGAGAGATATAAAAAAAATGTGTAATTTAACTGCATAATATACGGTATCTATCCTCGAAAATTAAGAATGAAAATAAAACATTGAATACCATGATAATATAATTTCAGAAGTAAATTGGAATGTAAGTAAATCTCCAGACGTAGTGTAGTTTCGTTTGTAGCAGGCAGTTTGGTTTCAAGAATGAATCTTTGTTGGCGCACTTGAGAATTTAGTCTGATTACCCTTTAGTTAACGTACAATACAGAAAATTAGAAATGCCTATGCTTCTTTTGCTCTGTTCCTGCTGTTCCTGTATCACAACGCCGCCGCCCTTTTAGTGTATGATGAGAAGAAGGAACTCGCAGCAGCGACATCAGAGGCCGCACAGCCACTTAACGCGAAAGGTCAGTGACTGTTTTGCGTTTTCAATAGAGATAGATGTACTTGCTAAAACGTCGTTTGTCCATTATTACATTATAAAATTGCGGCTTTATAGTTATGGTAAGCCATTTTCTCTTTGAATTTTGTAGGTATAATGGAAAGTTGGAAAGAATTTCTGTAAATCAGGTGATAACATAAAAATATATACATTTAGTATATTATTAAAATATTGTATCTTATTACTTGATTGTTATATTTGAATTAGTTGTATGATGTCTAGCAGAAACGAAGAAAGTAAATATGTTAGTTTTGCTTGTTGAGTGTCTTAATACGAAACGCCTTACTTGTATGCTGCTGAATAGGTTTTCTTTATTGATAATATCTGCAAGTGATAATCATTATTGGTCAGCTGTTAGTTACAATTCTCATGTTTGAGGTATGGCAAGATGGGAGGGAATTGTGAGATTAACTTGCGGAATTGGCTGAGTCTTTTTAGAATGACACACGATGAGGCATAGTGAGTACTTTCTGTTTCTTTTGTAAACCACCGTCTGCAATTGGTTTGAAGTGAGAATTTCACTTTGAGGACAGTGCGTTAACGGACGCATCGTTGATGTAGCAATATGAATGAAGTTGTAAGATTCATGAAGGAAATGAATATATTTGAAATGAATGCTGAAATTTGAGAACAAGAATGTATTTATCATATCCTAGAAATTGGCGTAATTGCGGCATGTGATATTTTAGTTAAATTATCAGATTTTATTATGACACGTGTGTAATACTCGTAACGTACCTGATTGTTTACATCAGAAGTTGGTACCGGTTACCTTGTTGGTTTATTGTTGTAAGATGTGTATGAAGAAGTAGATGTATTTGAACATGTGTTTTAGCGTAGGATTTTGTCTGTCCTTTAATGTATTGAAGAACGTTTCTTTTTATCCGTGTGTAAGAAGTTAAATAACTAATTTTTCCGTTTTATGTAGTAGCAGTAGTAATAGTAGTGATTGTCAAATGTGAAAGAGATCTCTCAATTCCTTCGTAATGTGAGTACTTTGTCCGCTCTTTGCTGTCGCTACTTTTGTCTATTTTCTTTCATCTTTAATTGTTCATATAATCATCACGAGGTTGTCGTGCTGGCATATTGTCCCCGATTGCTCTTGTTGAATACTTGATGTAAAACCCACCATACCCTCATTTTGTATTATGCCATCGAAAGTCATGCTGTTATTCGTAATCCTTAATTCCTCCCAAAATACCTAAAATGGATTCCTGGTATTCGTACGGTTGCCAGTTTCTGTCTCTACCGTGGAGCTTTTTTTTCCTTCCGATTTTCTTTTTACTTTCTATACGTATATTGAGAAAAAGTTATGTAATGCTGCGTAAAATCGATTTGGAGGTTTCAACGGAATACACGTTTTAGTTTCAATATCATCAAGAATGGTTTTTTCAAAACGTTCGTTGGTCCGTCCATCTGTATGTGAACAACACTAGTCTAATCTATGCGCAATGATTTTTCCGAATTGCAGAAACCCCTATCGGAGGATCTGAGTCGGTCTGCGATTGAACTAGAAGTACACAATGGCATTATGACTTGTCGCAGCAAATTTTTCTAATTTCTTTTGTGTGGTCTGACTTTAAGATGTTGCTCTATTCTGTGGGTAGCTGCCACGTATCGTCATAGAATGTACATGTTCATGGCATTTTCTCAACTTTTCGGTTTGTTAATAGTAGAACCAAAATATGACTTATTAGAAAATTATAAGAATATTAGCATAGTAACTTCTGTCCTAATAAAATTTTCATTGAAAACTTTGGAGCCGTTTTTAAGAAAATGATGATTAAGCATTACTGTAAATGCGAAATTTGAAGCTCTTTCACAGGAATGTATTGAGTTTTCGAAAATTTCATTTGAAGTCATTTGAAGCACCATCCCTACATATGTAATAATGTATATAAATCCGTGGACATGTGTGTATCATATTTCGAACAATTACATTTGTGTAAATTTTGAACACAAATACACAAAAGAAAATAACTGTCAAGTATTAAGAAAAATTAGTAAATATCCATTAAAAGTGAAGAAAATTTGAGCCATTTTTGAGGAAATGGCGTTTAAGCGTTTCTGAAAATGCGGAATTTTGAGCTTATTTTACAGAAGATGTCGTTTAGTTTTCGAGAAACTTTATTTGACATTATTTAAAGCACATGTACTCATAAATATAATAATGTAAAGAAATTGTCATTAACGTAAATAATAACATCGTAGGAGATAAGTAAAAAGAAAGATGAAAATGCTTGAAAAAGAAAATGAGCAATGTATGCCATGTCATCGTATATATGTATTTGCATTATCCCTAATGAAAACTGAAAAGGAAAATTTTTAGTTGTTTTGAGGAAATCTAATTTTTGTAATGTTTTAAAATTGCAAACAAGCCATGTCTTCATTGCATGAAAAGTGCTAAATGTTTAAAAGTGTACATGAGCTTAACAATAGAAGTATTTAGCGGCAAATAAATTTCTGTTTGAAGGAAAAATCTCTCTTCAATTTTATGGTTGTAGGAAGACGCCAAAAAAAATTCAAACTTTTGCAATTTTAGAAAATTCAGAGTAAACCTTGAAAATCAGACCTATGTCACTTTTATAAGTGTATTATCCTCTATTTTTATGAGAAATGTGAAGAAAAAACGTTTGAACCGTTTTTGAGAAAATTTTCAAAATATTCGGGAGGCTTCATGTAATGTAAATATTTTAAAGAATGTTTCACAAAATCACAAAGCTTCAATTAAGGCCAGACGGACAGTATTTCTTCAATTTGAAATAAATCCTACGCATGGTTTTTGGCGCTTGTAATATTAACAGACAGACAGATAGATGGGACGTTTTGCTTTTGATTTGGTTTCTTTTCGTCATGAAGACCTATGAGATACTTGGATTGTGCTACACCACGTGTTAGAGCTTTTGTTTCTTAATATTAATTTAGCAATTGTATGTTTCACTTTTTCTTTGGGCTATTTTGTCGTGCAGAATACATGACTGTGTATACTGCGTCTATTACTCCGTATATACAGATGTACGCACACGAGGTAGTAAAAAATACGCATTAATATTTTGGGGTAGTTTACATGAAGCCCCTGGAACATTTTAAAAATGTTCTCAAAAATGGCTCAAATTATTTTCTTTCGTTATTTTACGAATAGATAAAAAGACAGTTATAAAGGTGGCATAGCTCCGATTTCCCCTGATAACGCTGAATGTTTGAAAATAGTTAAAAGTTTGAATTTTTTCGGCCTCTTGTGACGACTACAAAATTGAAGATGGAGGTTTTTCTTTCAAATATTTTCTCCTTAATCAGTCTTTTTCATGAAGGTAATGTAAATGTTTTAGGTGGTTTAGTATTTTTGCGCAATATTGCATGCAATACGCGAAATTTTAAAAAATAACAAAAATAATATTTTCTCCAAAACTGATCCAAATGTTTTCTTTATACTCTTTGTATGGATATTGCTAAATGCACTCTATGGGATGACATAAATGTCATTTTTGTCATATTAAAAAAATCTTTGATTTATCTCTCACGTCGTTAATATTTATATTATCAGCGATTTGCTTACATTATTATATTCATGAGCACGTGTGATTCAAATTATGTCTTATAGAGTTTCTCGAAAAGTGGGAAAGCATTTTAGAAAATACAGAAAATCTGCATTTCAGAAATGCCCAACGATATTTTCTTGAATCTTTCTGACGGTTCCCAATTTTTCATTGAAAGTTTTCGTACGGATAGTGCCAATTGACATGTTTAATATTATATAAAAATAATTTTGTTGCATTTTTTTTAAATAGGCAAACGTATTTTTTTTAAATATCTCTCATGTCTTTAATACGCACATTTGCAGGGGTGTATATACATTATTGCATTTGTGAGTGAATGTGTTTGAAATGACTGCTAATGAACTCACTAGTTTTCAGAAAAAGGCTTCAAATTCCTTGCATTTATAGTAACGCTTTAAACAAACTTTCATAGAAATTGGTTCTAATTTGTCATTTAAAAATTACTATTTATGACGATTTTATAGTCTTTTAATATTTTTAAAGTAATATATCAATTCTACTATTGGGGAAACGAAAAGTTGAGAAAATTGGAAAGAAATAATAATAATAATAATAACAGTAATAGCCATTGGCTATTAATAATAATAATAATAATAATAATAATAATAGTAATAATAAATTGTGGTTTATTTGTATGAGGTCTAGCATTAAGGCCTGCCTTCCCACCTAACCACTTTAATTAATTTTACAATTTTAAAATTACAGCTGAGGCGTCTGGATGTAATTAATATTAACTTGGACTGTCATGACGCATAAGAAAAAATGAATTTGTGACTACCATCTACATCAATTTATCTATATGAGCCAAATTAATTTATGTAATTTTTTGTTTATTTTTGAAAGTTTGCAAAATGGAAAGACATGATGCAAGGAACATTCTAAAAAATTAAGATAAAAAAGAATTCCACTTTGAATCATTAATTCAAAATTCGCCCGATATATCAGTTGTCATTACCGGACATGCCCCAACTGTGAACAATACACAAAAGGGGGTATTTATATTTTACGTCTGGGATGCAGTACTAGACCATCCCGGCATACGCTTGCGATTGAGTAAATCCGAAAAGAAGTTATCGAGGATATAATATTTAAGGCCGAAATATTGAGAGGAAGAAATATGAGGGCTGAGAGTGAAAAACAAAAGAAAGGGGAAGAGAAGAAAAATGGAGGTGGACAAGAGAAGATAATAAAGAAATGATAATGAAAAGGATACGGGGCGATCAGAAGGGAAAATATAGTACATATATGTTAATAACGCATAATAATAGGTAGTACTTGATGACATGTACACACATAATCTCACAAAATGGAAAATTACCACATTAATCAGTTGTGGGTAAAGGCAATACAAAAGGATATCTTACAGTATAAAAATAATAAGAAAGTGTCATTAAAATTATAGGTGACTACTGATTTTCTTTGTAACTATATTAGTAATAAATATATAAGCAATGAAAGTGACAAACACTGCTACCTTCAGAAAGATTGATAAGGTTGTAGTTTTATATAATATTTTCTTAATTTATATTTAGAAATTATTATAATATAGTAAGAAAGTAGATTTCAGATAGCTATGTAATTTGTCTAATTTTAAACATTGTATCAGCAGGCTAGGATTAGTATTTACTGTATCCTGAAGTAGGAAAGGAGGTAGATGGTCAGGAGGAAAAGGAGAGGAAGAAATACTTTCAAAAATATGACTTAAAAATGATGTAACATTGATACTTATATTTTAATAAAAGGATCATGGTCATTGTTTCAGAAAATAATGAAGATAAAATTGCGTGATAGAACAGAGAGGCGTGTGTAAACTACATTAATTTTTTTATCCTGACAACAAGTTGAGTTTTTTAAATTTCTGTGTTTCAATTTTCTTGCATGTGTAGGTAGTGAGTTCCAGCTTGAAATTGCTGTGACAGTGTAAGATTTACTGTATGACACAGTGTTGTGTCGAGGTATGCACAGCACAATGCTGAACGCGATCGCTCGAGTGTTAGCATTTTGCTGTTAGATTATGTGTCGAATGCCGCTGTGCGATTTCATGGAGCAACAAGAGGCTATGCAATATTCTTCTTTTCAATAGAGCCAATTTTGTCTGTCTGTAGTACGCAGCGACGGATCGTACTTAGGAAGATCGAATATGAAAGGAACGCATGCGCTCGAAGGTTTGGTAAACTTCCGTTGGTGCTTGGTCGAAGTCAGTGAGCAAGAAATCATAGTAATCGAAATGGGGCATAAGTGGGAATTGTCGAGATTCATACGTGTGTTTATAGAAAGTGAAGAATGTACGCGTTTCAGGAGTAGAGGCTTAAAGACTTTAACAAATCTTACTTCATATGCGTAGTCCAGCTGAGAGTGCTGTGTACATGAATTTCTGGTTCTAATGTCGTTAAGCACCAGGGTAGAGGAGCCATTTATATCAATAGTAAGTTTTGGGAGTTATTTGGGCGCATAAGGTCACATCCACGGTATTGAGAGTATTTAGGTCTCATTTATTTTCTGAACTAAAGAGTTTAGTCTGACGGATGTCCGTTGACATACAGTTGAAGGTCATCGCGTACATTTTATAGCGACAGTATTTAAGACATTGTCCTATTGTCGTTTCATGTAAATTAAGAATACTAAGGGTTCTAGAACTGTTCCTGTGCACACCAGGCAGTTGTAATGGCACTGGATCGGTTTTCACCTGTTGACGATCTGAAAGATATTGTAGAACCACCGTATCGTGGGTTTAGTAGCGCAATGCTTTCATTTCGGTTCAGCAGGACATCATGATCGACCGAGCCACCGCTTTACTGAAATCCACAGAATAAGTATTGTTAATTTACCGTTGTCAATGGCGCATCGTATTCTTCTGACTAGCTATACTACGTTCCTAAAATTTCTGCCTGATCGGAAACCAGTGTTGATGTTGGATCAAGAGATTTTAAAATAAATAGTTCGTAATTTGATGTCGTGCAATGTTTTCAATACTTAAAAAAATTGTAGGAATAATAAATAGGTCTGTACCAGGAGGATTTGGTTGATCGCGAGGATGACAAGGAAGCTTCTTCAAGAGGCTTCTGATAGGTTCCACTTATGAGAGAAAAAGTTATTATATCTGTTACAATGGATATATTATTTCACAAAAGTTTCCAATAATTTGCATTGATATTGTCTACCCTGAGGCGCTTGCTTTGACCATAGTTTGAAGGACGTTAATATTGTTGTACACTGGGAAGAAAAAATTCTTCTGGAGTATTTGTAGAATGGAACCGTAAGTTTGATAAAGTAATGGCTTTAATGAACTTGGAAATGGGGAGCCATATTAGCGAAAACGTTGGTTTAGGAGTGTGATATATGAATTTTGAACCGCTCGTGATCTGCCTCTAAGCAAGAGTGCGAAATTTCCATATCGGTTTTGAGGGCCTTTTCGCTTCAAACTTTTGTGTAAGTTTAGATTTCGCGTTTGTCAATGTTTGTGTAGCAACGTTTCTTAATTATTTGTATTTAATTTGTTGTTTTCACAATTTGAATTTCGAAAGTTTTAAGGCAGCGTCCCTTTGTTTCATTACAACGTATTCATCTGGTATGTAAGGTGTCGGCGGACGTGTTGTACGAGTTTCCTTACGGTATGTATCGATTAATCAGTAGACAATTGATGAGTAAAAAGCACACGGCGTAAAGCAATTTTGAGAGACGCGATGCCAGTACAGACATACCGTCAGAGAGAGAAATAATTAAACATTTGGAATGTTTTGAAATGCTGTATTTGAAAAGTGTTATGTATATCTAGGTATTTCATATTGACAGGGCAGAATCCATTGGTATGCACCTGAATTTATTAAGTAGCGTCCATTGCATATATATGAGATCGTGGCTGTATACCCAGAACTGGTTACGGGCCATGGAATTTCACTTTGTCATGATTCACACAAACGATACATCTATCCAAGTATCTGTAATTGGATTGGTGAAGGATGTGGGGACAGATGGCAGCAGATAAAAGTATGTGGTATGAGAATAGCTATCCCAGAGCAAAGAAATAATAATAAATTAGTTAGAGAAAGTGTGTGCCATTCTGCAGCACCGCTGGCTTCACCTTGACCTCCCCTCCTCCTCCTCCTCCTCTCTTTGTCATGTCTGTGTTATTCAGGAGCGTTCAAGGATCTTTTTAGTGACTGTTTGTTTTAAAAATTCTCTCATTGAAATGTTTTCTGAGATACAATTGAGTTGTTGATATTATTAATTCATGTTATATAAAATAATTAACAGTTATTCAGAAATTTGTTGAAAATGAAGTTTGTTTCGTAACTTAAATGTATGAATGTAACTCCCATAAACAGGTTGATCTAGTCTGAAATGTATTAGGTTTGTTTTAGAAGGGTTTTATCTACTAGTATCAGCATGCACATCCCAAGAGCTTTTTAAAACCTTTTCATTTACCCCACTTTGCTCATGTTATACTTTCCTTCCTTTTTCTCAGTTTGTTTCATCACCTTTCCTCGCATATTATCGTAAGACCAGTTGACTCGACAATATCTCTATTGTAGCCTTGTTTGCGTGTCTTTAGTAGAATTTTCCATTACATTATTGTAGTAGTCTGTTTCTTAGTATTACATAGAAGTTAGTATCCTCTGTTTTGTTTCCTGCAGTCTGCCCAGTGCTTCCTGCATCCTATTTAATTCCCTAAGCTAAGACTCGTTGTTACTCTTAATTTGTTATCTCATTAATGTTTCCCATTGTCTTATTTATTTGTACAAGTTATATGTCGAGTGAAGAATTTTCGCAAACATGACTTGTTCAAGTAAGTGGTAATTTTTCCCCCTTAAGATATTATTGATATTGTAGCCTCGGAGTGTGTGCGTTATAATAACTTGAGTGTTACTCTTTTTATCTGAAGGAATGTTTTTTTCTTAGTTGTAAGTAGAGCACTTCTATCTCCTTTATTCCTTCCCAACCTGATAATTTTGAGGTGTCCTCCGTGTAGAACCATCATGTATCCGCTAATGTCGTATGTGATTGCTTTTCGGAGTTGTATTTTCAACTCCGTGAAGGCCAAAAAATCTGTGATTTTAAATCAAACTTGCATATCAAATGCCCACCAACAGTTTATTGCTTGCCCACCCTAGAAAAAAGTTGTACGCAAAACAAATTTTCGGTCCACTACACGCTGGCCGGAAAAAATCAGGGATTTTGACGAAACTTGACATATGGATTGCCCATCGTTTGGCCAGGTTTGCCCACTAAAAATTATAGTTTGCCCACCTACACAAAAAAAGTTTGGGGGAAAATGGATATTGATATAAAAATGAGGTATTTGAAAAAATATAGAAAATCGTTTGCCGAGGTTTGCCCACAAGAGCTGACGCTTGGCAACTACTAGAAAAAATTGACATGCAAGAAACATTTGGAAAAACTAGTTGGCCGAAAGAAATGTGAAAATTGAACCAAAGTTCGCATATCAATCACTTCCCAGGTGTGCACATGAAACAAATTCACTTATCTATTTGCGTAATCAATTTTTATTTCGTTTATTTTTCTTCACTTGAGAATAACACATCAGTAATGAGAAGTTTTTAAGTAATGAGAAATGGAATTCGAAGCAGAAGCGTTTATTGTTAGATAGCCCGGGAAGGCAATCCGCGCGTTTTATCCGGTTGTGCTAAGCGTTTGGCTAAAGCAACAATGATGATATTTTGCATACTACATCCTAATAGTGTGTTATCGTTTGTCCAGGCACAGAAATGAAATTAAAAGCAGAAGCGTTTATTGTTAGATGGCCCGCGAAGCGAATTCGCGCCTTTGTCCAGTTCAGCTAAGCGTTTGGCTAAACATTATCTCTATTCCTTCACCATAAGCGATAGCCAGAGCGGCCAAATAACCGAAAGCACCAGCCGAATCCCCGTAAAAATACACGCTTCTGCTTGTAACTCCATTTGTATGCCTGGGCAAAGGAAAATTATATCTTCGCAGACGAAAATACACTATTAGAAAATAGTATTCTGAATATCATGACTGTTCCTTCCGAGTAAGTATTAGCCAACCCGATCATATAAGCGTATGCGCCAGACAGATTCCCGTCTGAACATACGCTTCTG
This sequence comes from Teleogryllus oceanicus, assembly GCA_964035755.1. NCBI lineage: Eukaryota > Metazoa > Arthropoda > Insecta > Orthoptera > Gryllidae > Teleogryllus > Teleogryllus oceanicus. Next base: position 1,422,421 of record CAXIVR010000014.1, on the reverse strand, counting down.
CCTGTAATTCATTTCTGTACTTGGGCAAACAAAAAAATTTACGGACCTAACGGAAAACGAATATAAAGGGAATCTGTATGCTGAATATTATAATTTTACAAGCCTGGCATTAGATAGACCGATGATATTGGCGAAAGCAACAGCGAGAGCCCCGTTAAATAAACGCTTCTGCCTTTAATTCCATTTGTGGGCCTGGAGAAATGAAAATTGTTACACTATTAAGAAATAGCATACTGAATATTATAATTGTTCCTTCAGTGTAAGTGGTAGTCGGGCCGATTATATTAACAAAAGCGTAGCCCGGAGACACCGTTAAATAAACACTTCTGCCTTTAATTTCATTTCTGTGCCTGGGCAAACGAAAATTGTCGCTGGGCAAACGAAAATACACTATTAAGAAATAATATACTGAATATTATTATTGTTTCTTTAGCGTAAGTGGTAGCTAGGCCGATTATATGAACATATGCGTAAGGCAGAGCCCCGTTAAATAAACGCTTCTGCCTTTAATTCCATTTTCGTGCCTGGGCAAACGAAAACTCTGTGTGGGCAAAACGCAATACTCTATTGGGGTAAATAGTAACCTGGGCAAACGATTTACTAAAATATTTAAATTACTTGAAATGTTTGGTCAACTTGTATTTGCCACGAAAAATTTTTTTTCGTGTAATTTTTTTGTATGGGTAGTGAAATGAATTTTTTTTTCTGGGGGTGGGCAAAGGAAAATGTTTGGTGGGCAAACCTGGGCAAACGATGGGCAAACAATATACCAAGTTTGGTTGAAATCTCAAATTTTTTCCGGCCAACTTGACGGAAGTCTATTTTCAGCCTTCCATCCTCCTCCTTATGTTGTATGTGGAAATGTTTGCTCACCGCATTGTAATGTTGGTTCCGAGCTTTGACTACAATACATTTTATTGTTGTGTACCCAGAGTGTCATACCTTGTGAAGATATCCTTCATTCTTCCCGCGTGTTTTTCCGAGTCAGTCATGGACGTATGTTTGGGACTAAGTCTTCCTCGTTTCTATGACTATACCGCCTTACACCCGTTTTTCCAAATATTGTTCCAATGATGTTAAGTGTATGTTGAAGGAAAGGATGCATGTTTGTCTGTGAAGAGTTTAATTAAAAAAAACAACATGGCTTGTGATCTGCGCATCTTGACGCTGAATGTTGTATGTAAGTGGATATCTCTGAACATATCAAGTTTAGTGCTAGGTATCCACATTTTAATCATAATGAATGAATGAATGAATGAATGAAATCAATGAACTGGCAAGAGCAGTTTCGTACCCTGCATATTTGGTGGTCCTTCTCACAAGGAAATGTAAGATAGAAGTGTCGTTAAGTCTATCTTTTGTGAAAGGTCTCTGGTTGTGAAAGAATCCGTTTGTATGCAATTCCCCAAGTAACATATATTTGAATGAATAGTAGTATAAAGGTTATGGAAAGATAACATGAGTGAGGTACTTGAGCAGTCAGTCGCATGTTTTGTGTTGTCATTGAGGTCTATTGGCACCATAAGGCCTCTTTCCTATCGTGTGGGAATCACTGGACTTTTCATATTTGTTAAATATATATTTGTGAATGTCTGCCATGAAACTTCCTCCCCATAAGTTGTGAATATCATTTATTGTTGTCAATTGATGGAAGTTGACCAACTTTGAATGTTTTTACCACACTTGTAATGTTGTCTGTCCTGAAATGTTCCATATCACCAATTGTCCATCTCCTTACTATCCTTTTCTTGAAGTTTGTTTCTTCCTAATAAGTTGTTGGAGACACTTGTGTTATCGTAGAAGTTCCCCTTTTCTATTTATCTCTATACTATCAATATGTAAGGTAACGACGAAAAACATTGCCTGGGGTGAAACATTGCCACAACTTGGAAAAATGTAAGTAGCGTAGTGTGTGTGTGTTGTAAATTTGTTTGTTGGCTGTGTTCTCTTAGTTAGGTACCCATCTATCTTAGAAACACTATATAGAATTGTTTGTTGCATTGTGTTAGAATTGCAACCTTAAATGTACGTAAATATGTGTAGTGTACCATGAAGCAGTGAAATGTCGTAATCGAAATTTCCTTAATTTTGGATTAAATGAATCGATTCGTTATTTGGTGATCGGGTAGGGACGCCGGGATGTAACGGGGTGGAGCCTCTGGCCGAAGGGATAAAAGGGACTGACTGCGACGTGACGGGAGTTGAGAAATACAGTAATTAGTCGGACGGAGGATTACTCGAGGAAAGCGTTTAACACCCGAGAAAGGTTAAGAGAAGCGTTACGTCAAGTACGCCAAAAAAATGAAATTTGAATGTTTCGTACATGTTGAGTGCAGAATGTATGATATTTATTAGTGTACCCCACTTCAACAACTACCTACCTTTTTCCCTTTGCCCTCTGTTGTTTTTGTATTGTGTTTATGTCTGTGGGTGCAAAAGTTGTTTATCCTACTGTGACACTTGGGAATATAAGTTATTGTTTGTAAAGTTGTTAGTGTATGAGAAAGAAACATATTTTTAAAGTGTATATTCCTTTGTGGGACCTGTATTTTTTAATTTCGTTGTTTTATAAGTATCAGGAAAGATTGCATGTGATTTCAATGTTTGGGGTGGGATTTTTGAAGAATAAATGTTACGTTTCTGCTTAATATTTGTTTGATAGTTTAAGTGGTGTAGATTTGTATTGAAATATGCTAGATGATTTAATGTTGGTAGTTGTATTGTGAATATTTTTTGTAATTCTTGGAAGGTCCTTAGGTTTATAATTTGGCATATATTATACATTTGCATTCTAATAATGTTTATTATGATTAAAAAATTAATATATAAGTAAGTAAATGTTTGGGTAAAAAACCAAAGAAGTTTCCAAGAGTTAAAAAATATCTGAAAAGGCAGTCCTATAAGTAATATGAAGAAGTGTAGAATTTGTAAAGACAAGTCTTTAGTGAGTTTGAATATTTTTTGTTATAATGTTAGTGAAATTTCGTTGCTATATTTGAAAAATGATTGTTGAGAGTATGTAATTTTCCCCAGGTATGTTACTGTTCATTAGAACTATGAGTGATTGTAAAGTGTAGTTTTGTGAGCTTGTTTAAAAAAACTTTCATTTTTGTTTTTATATTTGCTTAACATTTTACAATGTGTGTTGTGTTCTGATGTTTGATTTAACAATGTATTGAGTAGTTGTATATTTTGTTGCAATGCTTATTACATTGTTGTAGTTGCTCTGTATTTATATAGTTTTGTGAGAGTTAGGATGTGTTGAGTGAGAGTGTATAGGTTTGTCTTTGTGTTGCAAAAAATGTTTTTACCTTTATTGCATATTTGGATTTTGTACATAAGTATAGTTAGTATAAGTGAAGGGGTAAAGATTAATGATTTTGAAAAAGGTGTAGATAATTTCTTTTGTCTTGATGACTTGATACTGATTGTGATGTATTTTGTGAGAATCTATTTGTGGTAGACTATGTGGGAACCAGTCTGTTTTTAGAATGTTTGTTTGTACTGGAATGATGATTCATTTTCCTTTTGATATGTGTTGTAGAGAATTAGTGACCACTTGTGACAATTGCCTTATACAAAAGTTTGAAAATGAAGTGAGCGAGTTGTGATTTATGTATTTTATTTTATCTGTGTGTGTTTGTGACATAAGTTTAGGTAGTAAATGATGAATTATTAAAATGTTTGTTGAAATCATTGTAGTGGCTGTAATACTAGATATTAAGTCTATTGACAGCTAAAATTTTGTAAGTCAAAGTCAAAGTGTAGAAATGTCTAATGAAAGGCTTGTGTAGTTATGAAACATTTGTAATGAAATTTTGTTCCATTGCGATAAAATGTTGAATAAAATGTTAGGACTAAGTCAAGTCAATTTTTCTTACGAGAATACACAATGAAATGTAATCCATATCCACATGAATGTAATTGTATAAAAATTTTTTATTTATTTAAAATGAAACCACAAGTGATATCAATCAGGTTTTCGTCTAGTTTCCCTGACAAATGTGGACCTTCTGGACATGAATGTAACTTCATTTCCTGTGCACGTCTTCTAGAATTCAGTGGGAAATACAATTATTCAAATTGTTTCCATATTGTTGTGGCAGGAAGTATTATTCCGATGGACAACATGGATAAGAGCCAAAATTTATTGCCTTTTTATCCTTGATGATAATATATTGTATTAAATTTTTTTTTCTTTTCTTTTCTCACCTTTGAAATTTTAGTAGTATATGACTTAGTGTAGGGATGACAATTTTGAAAATGTGCACACAATTCACTTTTCCCCATAGCATGTCATACAGTTTTTAATTGCTTTTGATGTTAAATAAAAAAAATAAAGTGATAAGGTAAGGTTTAATTAAGAAAGGTTATAGTAATATGCAAGAAAGTAGGAATTCTTTGGTTTCCCTTATTGCAGGTCAGAATTGCTGTAGCTGAAAGACAGGTGGTAGATATTTTTGTGCCCATTGTCTTTAAATTTTGATATTTTTTTTGTTGGTTATTTGCTGTACTTTTGAATGATTTGGTGGAACTCAGTATGTAGGTGTTGTACTATGTTAAGAGAATGATGAGTAGTTTAGTTTAGTTTGTTTGTTATTCTTGATAGCCATTCGAAATGTGGATTTGGAGGCAGGAATTTTTTCTGAATATTGGAATTAGGCATACCTGCTAGTCCTCCTGTAATAGATTTGACAATTATTTGATTTTGTGGTTGTAATCATCTGAAAGGAGTAGAAATATAAAATAAAAAGTATTTTTACCTATGGTAATAAGTTTTCAATTGTTTTGCCAATTGAACTGCAAATAGTAAAAAGGTGGGGACAAGATTGAAGCTATGAAGATTACTTCATGTCTGTTTTGAGAAATGTATTGAGAAAATAGTCTAGATGTTCATTATGTACTAGGATTTGTGTGCTGTTGTATAAATTAGGAAAATTGAGTATCAATGAATTGAGTTATTTTTTATTTTTTTATGTTATGGTTGTGTTGAAGGAAGAGTCTTGGAAAAGTTGTCTGAAGATAGAAAAGTTGTGCAATTGTAAACGAAAAGTGGAAGGTTTTTGAATTGGTAAATATGAGAATGTAAAACTTTGTGTTGAGTTTAATAAATTGTGTTTGTTGTTAATGATTAAAATGATATTAATTCATTATTTTGAACCTTATATCTTCTTTCCTTTTCTTCAAGGGATGTTTGGACACTTATAGTGGTGGGAGGTGAGTTTACAGTATGAAAAGAGGGAGCTAATGATTCTGCAGAATGAGGTTTTTTGGTAATTTGTAGGAAGTTTGCTTTTAGATGATTGTCATGCAAAATATCTGCGAACAATTATTTGAACAAATTTAATTGTTAAAATACATTTGTTACTCAGTAACAAGGTCACAATTTGATAGCTGCTCAGTGAACATTTTCTCCAAGTGCAAGTGCATCCAACAAGGTGACAGGCAAGGTGACCGTTATGTGCAAAATATTATGCATTGAAGTTTTGTCTTGTCTTAAGTTTCTTGCACGTTTTCTTGAATTTGCTTCAGAAAGTTAGATTTTTTTCTTGGTTGCAAGTTGCCAATGATCACATTAGTTGCCTTGGTAAGTAAGTATGGAAACATCTACTTGCTTGATCTAACCATTGTGGTTAAGGTTCATGTAATACAATTTCTCAGAGTTTTCATTGATTTTCCTTCCAAGTTTGTTTCCTTGAAAGTTTTAAGTTGTAAAAGTTTTAAGTTGCAATTGTTCAGTGTGTTCCAGAAGTTGATTAATTTTCTAAAAGACTTCTAATAAAACCTTAAGAAAACTTTGGAAGGAAACTCCAAAGAAAACTAAAGTATGAAGAATAGGGAAGAAGGGAAATGAATAGCCAAGATTGGTTGAGAAAGAACTTTATTAGGGAGAGTGTCCAATCCGAGCCGTGCCGTGTCTGTGTGCTGTGTGCTCCTTTCGCTCCTTCCATCTTGTTTTATAGTTTATATATGTAATTTATTGCGCAATGTTTTGTGAATATTTACTACATTCAAATTATTTATTTAACTAATTATAAGAAAATTTACCAATTTTTGAAAAATAGTATTGCCTTCTTTTTTTGGAGGGAGGGCAGAGATAACCATTTATGTTTCTCCAGTCTGTACAGACACTCTTCAGTTGATATCATGCAGTGGTGCAACTGAGGTGCGGGGGGAGGAAATGGAGCTTCTGCCCCACCCCAGAAACTGATGAAAACATTCTTAATGCATTTTTACTAATTTTCTGTAGTAATAAATGTCTTTCAGTATTTCATTGTAGTATGTAATAAATAACTATCAATGAACTTAAAATTCAGCTCATAAATGAAAGTTTCTTCTGTGTCTGCTAGACCCCCCTCCCTAGAGAAAAATTCTGGTTGTGCCATTGATCTTAGCAACTGTTGCCATATGTATTATGTTTTAAATTGAATGTAGTTCTGGTTTACACCAAATATTGCATGTGCAGTGAACTTTCTCCTGACTTTCGAATTCTCATTTTCCATTGCTGTTTGTTAAAGGGAAGTGTCACTGAATATGCCACATATTATATTTAGTGATCATGATTTTCCTATAAAGGGCTTGTCCATCAATTGTGTAATGCAAATTTGGAGTATTTTGAATACCACTCTTCCCCCGTTGCACATGCTTGAACCCCCCTAAATAATTACGTAATGCTTGTAACAAGACTCCCCTCTGTCATTTACAAGTAAAAATAAAATTATAAAGCAGTAAATAGGAGATGTATTTATTTTATTTGTGTTGCATATTAAAAATAATGATAGTTTAAGACAGAATTAGTTGCTGATGCAGACTGCACCTTACAATAAGATTGAGAGAATATTTGATGATGTGTAGGCAAGAAATTTTCTGAAAAGTGCTCATGGGGCATTGTGGATGATGTATGGGGCTCCAAATCTACTGTGCCAATTTAATTGAATTCTTGAATATTCCATTGATTTGTATTGCATAGTGTTGTCTTAATCTAACAGTTTCAATGAATTGACGAAAATATATTTCCATTGCAGCAATTTATGCATTATAATTTTTAATTTATTTATATTTTTAAATTTAATTTGTTAATATTTTAATGTTTTAGTATAAGATTGAAAAAAAGGAATTATTTCAACAAATATTGAAAATTTTAAAAGTAAATATTAGCTTTATGGAGCATTGAACTATGATCTTACCAATCCCAATGTAATGCTTAATGGTGCCTCTAACCTCTTACTGTTGCATAATTTATGACAACTCTCAAAGGATGTAAGGAAAGGTACTTTTGTTAAACTGTAAATATTCATTTAAAAATTAGCAGGTACTTGATTTCAGATTGTGATGATTGAAGATCAGAAATTACAATAAAATGAAATTCAAATAACCATGATTAAAAACTAATTTTGATGCAAATTAAAAAAAAAAAAAATTGTGTACAAACTCTGGATTATAAGTAAAATAAGCTAGGGGTTACATTGTCATTTAATTTTTGTATTTAAAATAAAATAAGTGTAATGAATAATTGCTTTTGTAGAAATCATTACATCACTAGCCAGAGAATGTTGATAAAAAGTTGAAGGTGAGTTTAATGCCAACTTCTTTATAACATTTTAAAACTCCATTCAAGTGTTCATTATTGACAATATTTGTGTTAATGAACTAGCTTTATACAAACAAACTTATTAGCTTATAAAATAATAGGCTAATTGTTTTTGTATTCATTTACAAAGAAATAATATTTTTTTCAATTCAAAATGTCTAACAAATTCTGCTTATGGATTTTCAAATATATTGAAAAGAAATACATTGGTTCCCTTTGATGCAAGAATTGCTAGTACATATTCTTTTAAATCATATTACTTTATATTTTGTACATTTTAATTTTTATTTGTATGTGGTCTGTAATTTTATGCATAATTATGTAAACTGAGGTCACAATTATTTTATTAAATTAAATTTCACTTAGCTTTAATCATAGATTGTGAAAAAAATTGCTACCATTAGTGGATGTTTTACAGTTGCAATTTAATGAGTCTTTTTATTTATAATATTCACAATAGCTAAGAAAATAGCTTTATAAGCGCTTATGAATATTGCCAGTCATCATAATCTTCATAAATCATTCCATTATTGGTTGTGTTTAGACAAGATAACTTCTCTCTCTTTTTTAACTAGTAATTTTTGGATATGTGAGCTCATATTCCTCTGATAATGCTCTAACTAGGCTCTTAAGAAGAAAAGCAAGGAAGATAATTGTTTATATAAGATATATGAAGTTTTCGGTGTGGTGCATGCATATTCATTTCATCAATGCCTATTAAAGCTATATTTTTTTAAGTTTAGGACAAGTCAATCTGTTTATGGATTTTCCCAAACCCAAATGTTTAAGAATAGTGAAATTAAGTTTTTAAACTCACAATTTCCCTTCTCAAGGTGCTAAACAGCAAAGTTCTAAGTGTAGTGGATAACCAGCATAGCTGAAGGTACCTCCCATGCCAGACCTTCCAAGACTTCTTCATGCTAGTTTCTGTGCTTTCCTACACCACATCACCAACTTACTTCTGTATTTCATCAGGACCGCAGATATGTGGTGGTAGGTAGCTATACTCATACGAAAAATTCCAAGTGGGTAAAATACCCACTCTGAATTTAGGGTGAGAGATACATTCCATAGATATCAAATTCCAGAAATGAACAAAGTTTCTCAGTATTGGGTCGACTCAAAATGTACATGCAATCAACTATGTTGCAAGATCGACTCAACAGTAATGCAATTTTAAATATTTATAGCAACATGATTGACAAAATCGATTTGCAAAAATTGTTAAATGAGTTTATATCATAAAGTGCAGTGCTATTTGTGCATTGCAAAATTGAACTGCTGAAGTTACATAAAATAGGTGGGACAATTTAATGATAAACATGACAATTTGAAAAAAAAAATTGTTTTGTTCAAATTCCCTTCATATACATTTTCAGTGGGAGATGGTGAGGGGGTCCCCCTCTTGGTTTGACTACGCACTTGGACTTAACAACAATTACTGGCCCAGCCTATCATTGCCTCACTTGATTTGATTTCATTTTGTTCAAAAACAGTAAGAACTATTTGTGATGTATTGAGGAAAAGTACTATCGGCACACATTTTCTTGAGCACCAGAATCTCTTCCCCACCCTTTAACCATAAGTAGTTGAATGATGAATAAGAGTACCAGCAAAGTGAGGTGAGCAACATTTGGAAATAAACATTTTCGCCCTCCCATTTATAGAAAAGTTATTTGCATTGATAAACAGTCTACACATTTATTATTAGTTGCTAATAAAATAGTAACCTATTCCTCCAACAGTACTTATTCCTCAACTAATAAAAGGAGAGCTCATCAAAACATGTGCATAGTGAAGCTTTATATCTAGTAAGGTGACCAATCAACCTTTAAGGAGGACAGTCTTCTTTTTGCAGATTCTGTCCTATCTCGAAAAGTGACCTACCTGTCCTTTTCGATATTTTAAAACTAATGTGTTTATCTAGTGTTAGTGTGTTAGTCTAGTTAATCAATAGAAACAGAAGACTGAACGTTAATACTCTAGCTGCAGCACTTACCGTAAAATCCAATATGAAGATTATTTCTTGCTCTGAAATTAACATATTGTTAGAAAATCATATAAATTCAAACACTTTCATTCAGTGGAAAATACTGTTTAATTAAAAGAATTATGACAAGCATAATTAGTGCATTTCGTTTGAATTAACAAGATGTTTAATTTATGTAGGTTACTTCTTTCTTAAATGATGTGTCCTCTTTTCATTTTAAAAATTGTCTACAAAAATATGTCTAGCAGCAAAACAAGGAGCCAAGCATTATTGAGTCCCAGAAATTTTGTTAGTTTTACACTACTTCACTCAATAGGATTACACTTGCATAGCATTACTTTTCACTATATAGGAATGTCAGCTCATGTGGAAAACTGAAGGAAATTGAAGTCCTAGAAAAAAGTCTTAAGATTTAAAATCACTAAAGGAAAAAGTATGTAATTATTTAAGATATAAAATCAACTAAAACTATTTAACAATTGCATGTTTGTCAGTGCACGAGGAATGTGACACATCAAAAAATTATCATTTTGAAGAATGGGCTTGAATCTCAGGTCATTTATTTATTGCCAGCAGTGTTTTTACACTATGTTCTTGCTAAGTTGTAAAAATTAAAAATTTTTAGGAGTAGAAATATCGTGTTATCCAAACACTGTCACTTATTTTGTGCATTGATAATATGTAGTTCAACTTACAATTTGTGAAATGTATTCCTTGTGAAAATTTTCTTGCTTTATGTAATATGGAGTTTTTTAACCTTTTAGTATTCTGAGCTGAGCAAATCTGAGTACAGTTGAGAGAGTGTGTGATCTGATTGCTTTTCAAGTTGCTAGGGTAATTATGGAAATCAAAATTATTGGAGTTTTGAGACATAAAACAAAAAGTTCTAAAATCTTCAATGAGTTATAAAAATATCGCTAATGGAAAAATTTTAAAAGTAAATTAGCTTTCATGAACATATGGTAATTAATACTTGTACAGAATGGAATAGTTGGGGTAATACACCTTGATTTATTTGTAGTTGCATAAAACCTCTTGATTCACTTATTAAGAAATAACACAAAATCAAGTTTATTATGAATGTTTGAGTGATATTCAGTATTCTTTCAAATTCAGTCAACCTTGTTTTGTGTTCTAACTCAGAATATATTTTGCATTTCTAGGGAAACACATCATCTAAGGCTCTACAATCTTCAAGTGAATATCTGGGCCTGCTCAACTATCCTTTTTTGTTTTTCCCTATTCTTCAAGTGCTCAATCCTATTTTCAGTCTTCCTTTTCCTGATGTCTTTGACATCATTATCTTTCCATCTATTGTTAGGCTGTCCTCTTCTTGTGGTGCTCACTGGATTCCAGCTCAAGATCTTGTTCACCATTCTGTCATGTGACATCTTATTAAGATTACCAAGCCAGCTTAATCTGGCTTTGATAAATTAATATGTTTTTATGTTTGGGTATACTGTCGAGTTTGGAATTGTTCCTCATCCACCAATCTCCTTTGGGTAGTTTACCTGGTCCAAATATCGTTCTCTTAATCTGTCTTTCAAAGACTGCAAGATGCTGCACATCCTTTTCTTTTATAATCTATGTTTCTGTGGCATAAGTCTGGTCTAATGTCTGTCTCATACAGTCTTAGTTTTGTGCCCTTTGATACCAATTTTGTTTTAAATAGCTGCAAATGTGCAAAATATGCTGTTTCCTGCTATTATTTCATTTTCCTTATCATTGTTGCAAGTAAAAATTTCTCCCAGGCACTTATAAGAGCTCACTTCTTCATAGGCTTTATTGGTAATGTGTATTGGAGTTATTTGGATAACTTTGTCCTGGAAACACATAGATTACAAAAAAGAAATCGCAAATGCTGCCCCTGTGATTTTTGGAAGTCTTTATTGAGCTTGGACTACTGCCATTGCCTTTTCATTTCAAGAGAGGTGGTTTTTGTCAAAACTGACTTAATGAAGGGGGTGGGATGGGGTGATTTTCATCAGCATCAACTGTTTATTTAAAAATCTCATCATATAATACCTGTACATTATTTTAAACGCAACTTACCAGGTAACACTAAACCACTCAAATTACTTAAATTCAAATACTGGCTAAAAGTTTCCCACTCTGTAATCTTTCTAAAGTTGTTGACTATACAGATTGTTACAAAATGAAAAAAATGCTTTTAAAATAATAATAATAATGCTATAATACTAATAATAATACCATACAATAATACAACTAATAATACTATAAAATTAAAAAAAAATTATTATTATTAAATATTATTAATTATTATTATTAACTTTGTTTCATCTTTCAGCTATTAATAGTTAAATTGTTGGGAAGGGATTCTGAAACTCAAGAAAGTGTATGCAGATGATTTTCTCCCCCATATTTCAGACAATGTTTTTACTGTTTTTTGACTAAATAAATATCTAAATGCTTTAGTTAAAGTTTGACTTGTACGATTCTGAAATACTAAATGTACAACTATTTTAATAAACTTGTATGTTAATAATCTCATTTAATTTAATTTGATCGAAGAGTAAAAACTGGATGTGATGTAAGAGAGTAAAGTATAGTGTAATCAGTGCATGAAGTGTGGTTAGCAACATTTATAAACTAGAAATTTTCATTCCTAACTAGAGCAATCCTAACAAAATAATAACCATTACCCCAGCTCTACTCTTACCACAATTAGCAAAAGGAGAGCTTAACAAAATGTGTGCATAGTGAAGCTACATTTGTGGCCAGAAGTAAAATAAGGTGCTATTTCAGTATTTGCTGAATGAATCAAGAGAAATTGAATAAACTCCTGATTGAGGTGGAGTCATTGCACCCGAAGTTAAGTACTTGTTACAGACGTAGATAGTCTTTTAGTTAACTAATGGATTCTATATATCATCCTATTACTTTGAAAACCAGTAAGTCCATAGGATTGGCTATAGACTAAATTGGTTTTTGAAGTAATGCAACAAAATCATTGTTATCATAAATTATAATTTCCTTTTTGATGGTCTGTGCAGCCTTAAATTGTGTAGTTAAATTGTGTAATCTGTGCAGCCTTAAATTGTGTTAAATTGTGAGAGGGGTAGACAGCAGAAAAGATTGTACTTGCCACTTAAATGTGTGTATCAATTTTGATTGTTTAAAGTCATCTGCCAATGAGTTGAAAAGTAATGTAGGAAGGCTTATGTGCATTATACTTGGATTTCTTGCAGTGGGTAGTTGCAGATCTAAATACAGAGAATCCCGATACTGCTTCTCATCAGTAAGTGCAGCTATTCACCACCCAAACATCACATACCGTCAACTGTTTTTGGAGTTAAATAAATAAAATAAAAATATCCAAATAAACATTTGTGATGCATTCACCAAGGGAGCTTTGTCTTTTGGTATTTGACTGGGAAAAGTCAGGGAACTTAATTTCCAATTTGTCGACAGCCTGACCAGATCTTACAAGACAGAGTTTTAGAATCTTGAACATTTTAGGCAACTAAAATACCCTCCTGTGGATAAAAAATTGTGTGTATATGAATAAGGATAATTATTTAAATACATAATAACAAAAATCACTTCAAAATTAAGTATTTTCAATAAAACTGTTTTGTTAAAAATCAGTCTAGCACACACTTTCTCGGTTTATTTGTAACTTTACAATTTTCGAAAATTCAGTGTTCTACGAAAAAATATAACTTGGTGCAATTTTTATGAGTCTAGTCTATTACTTGTCTGTGAAAATATTTAAAGAAAAAAACTTTTTTTAATGAACTATTCTTTTAGAAAAGATATTATTTAAGGTTAAAATTTCGAAAATACGGAGAATTCAATGAAAACGAGACCTGCGCCATACCTTTAAGCGTTTCTTGTTCTATTCGTGGAAAAAATTTAAGTAAAAATTTGAGAAAATATGTTTTTATAAATTGCACAAATTTCAAACACCAATTAAGCAAAACTTACATGTTTTTTTTTTTTTTTCAGAAGAATTGTTCACGATCTTTTTCAAAGGCCTGATTTTTACTTTCTCGCCACGCTTACACATGGTAGAGAAAGTTATGTAACGCTGCGGAGAAAAAACGGCAAAATTTCGACACAAAAACTTATTGACGGGCTCTGGTAACGAAAAATTGATAAATCCTGTTGCTAAATATAGAGAAAAATTCCTCTAACAGTGGTGTAGCCAGAATTCGTATTTTGTGGATCCTTATACCGAAAAATCGATTGACGTCTGTCCGTCTGTGAACAACGCTAGCGGCTAAACCGTTCAGCCGATTTTCTCCAAAATTGATATTCCTCATTCGATTTGACTGATGTCTCGGCCCCATGAATTTAAAACCGATATTTGAAGTTTTAGAGGTACTTTAAACGAAGTCCCTCGGGCATTTTTGAAATTAAAAAAAAAAAGGCTCTAAATTTGTTGTTGGATAGTATGAAGGACGTTTAAGAGAATGGTGCAAGTCACATGTTCGTTGAAAACCGTAATTTTCCGATAATTGAAAAAGTTCAAAATTGTTTCGGAGTCTCCCTACAACAAAAATTTTAAAGATAGAGATTTTCCCTTAATGAAATCTGTTCATTAAAGATAGATTTTGAAATAATGTCAAGTACAATTTTTCGAAAATTTATACTGAGCGGTGGCTCAGTGCATCAACTGATGTCACTGCAGTGCCTCTGACCGGGACGTCCTAGGTTCCCAACACTAGCTTGTTAGCTAGATCGAATTCAGTCTGGAGAAGAATTCTAGCGGCCGGCTGTTCTGATCGGTAGTTTCCCGTGGTTTCTGCGATCAACACCAGGCGAATGCCGGAGCAGTACCCTAACAAACGGGCCACGGACCGCGCGGATCTGTTCTTCCTCTTCCTTGTCCATCATCTCCCCTTACACACACACACTAACATGCATTACACTACCACATATTCCGGGAGACCGGTCGGGAGCTTAGAGCTTGTCCCTGCTGGGGCGGTGCCCTGCTGGTGGGAGAGACCTGGTTAGGGGGAAACCCCACTAGTCGACGGTAGGTCGGCGCCGGATCTCGCCATCCTGCGGGGGAAGATCACCACCATCTCCCGATAAAACATGCACTACACTAACGGGATTAATGACCAAACTGTTGACGCGCCCGGAAACACGAAAAAATCAATCAATCAAACTTTGTAAATACAACAGGAGTAAGATTTTAGTTACGCCATTATAAAGATCATTAAGATATTTTAACTTTTGGGGGGTATTTCACGCGAAGCCCTTGTGACATTTTAACTATTCTCTACAAAATGACTGCAATTTTTCATTCAATTGTTCGCTCGAATATAAGAAAGTGCATTTATAAATATGGCATTGTTGCAATTTTCTTTAAAACCTCTGAAATTTTGAAAATTGCACAGGTTCAAATTTCTTTTCTATTCTTCACCTCTTATATTAAAACCAGAGATTTCTTTCTCAATGAAATTTATCCTCAATTTTAGGCCATTAAATGATGCCATCCACTTCAAAAACTATATAGGTTCTCGAGAAATACCTATAGAGGAACTATGAAGGAAAAGTCTGGGGCGCAATCCTCTATATATTTAAGCAAGCTGTCTTCCAAGTGACCTTTGCGGTTCGGCGTCATACTCGTTAGGAGAGTATAATTTTATTATTCTCCTCTTCCTGGTAGGCCTAAGTGGCTCAGATATTGTTGTGATTTTTAGTGTTCACGTATTTTTTGATAGAACTGCCAAAAACTATTGCGAGTGTTTGTTTTAAAACATATTTTTCACAAAAAATCACACAATATTCGCAGAACACGCCCTACATGATTTACAAACACAGTTCAACACCTCTCTTGAACTCTGTTCGCATGTACTGAACTGAATGATATCGCACGTAACTACATGGCACCGCATGACATTTCTCTTCATAACTCTGCTCTAAAATTGACACTTGGTGAACTGAGCTACACTAAACATCACAAAGCACAGCGCTGCAGTTGTGCGCTGATCACATACTTGACTGAATAGACCTCGCATTATTTAAAAACGCAGATCAAGTCATCGTTTGAACACACGACGCCAACATTTATGTACACTTATCTCAATTCATGGCGTAAGAAAATTTTCTTACACGTGACTGAATTGCCTAAGAACGAAAACTTAGACGAAAATTGAAGAAATGAAAAAAAGGAAAGGGAAAAGAAGAAAGACGGAAAGAAAGACGGAAATAATGAATGAAAGAAAGACGGAAAAGAATGAATGAAAGAAAGAAATGAAAGAAAGAAAGACTGAAAGAATGAATGAAAGAAAGAAAGAAAGACGGAAGGAAAGAATGAAAGAAAGAAAGAAAGACGGAAAGAATGAATGAATGAAAGAAAGAAAGAAAGACGGAAAGAAAGAAAGAAAGAAAGAACACTAATATTTCCTCTATGATAAAACAAAGGAACGACAGAAATGAAAGGAAAAGGAAAGAAAAACAATACCATAAAGAAAAAACAAGTAAAGAAAGGAAAAAAAGAAAACAAGAGAAAAAGAAAAGAGGAAAGAACATAAAGCAAGATGAAATGGAACCGACCATCCCAAACCAGACAAGACATCAGACCAAACCAAACCAGACCGGATCAGGCAAAACCAGACCAGACAAAACCAGACCAGACCAAACCAGACCAGACCAAACCAGACCAGACCAGACCAAACAGACCAGACCAAAACAGACCAGACCAAAACAGACCAGACCAAAACAGACCAGACCAAAACAGACCAGATCAAAACAGACCAGACAAAACCAGATCAAAGCAAACCACATCAATCCAGACCAAGCCAGACCAGACAAAACACGACACGATCCTACTAGACACTATCAGCCTCGACACACGTCATAACGCAGCAAAGGACGCGACTCGACGTATCACAAGAAAGCACATGATCAGACCAGAAACGACATTTCAACACAAAATAAGATACAAAACGAGTCACTACAAAAGAATAATACATATGAAAGTTCTGGCCAGAGAAGAGAAAAAGTGACAAAAGAGAAGATGCGAAATGAGAAATGAGAAAGAAGGGAAGAAAAGGGAATAGACAACAAGGTGTGAAAGGAAAGATACCAAGGAAAAAGAGTAAATGTAAGATGGGTGAAGATACGATGATTAAGAGAAGAATGAAGAGGGTAAATAAGATAATAGGGAAGAAAGGAGAAAAATTAAGAAAGGGAAGAGACAACAGCGAATCCTGAAGAATGACATGTGAAGAGGGGGAAAAGCTATGAGACACAAGGGAAGAGAAGACAAGAGGAAAAAGATGAAAGAGACAAGCAATAAGGAAAAAAATAGAAAAGAATAGAGTAGATAGAAGGGAGAAAAGAAAAGAAAGAAAAGAGAGGAGAGAGAATAAGAAAGGAGAGAAAAGCGAAAGTATAAGAGAGAAGAAGGGAGAAGAGAAAAATGTGAAGTGCTACTGTATCACGACTTACCGCATACGTAAGTACACAAACAGACTTACCTGTCTTCGCCTGATGGCGCCGAATTTCTATTATCAGAGGCGCACTTGTTGAGAGAGAGAGGCACCCGCAGAAATGCTGCTCACACGCCATTTTTCCAGATTTCGTGTTATGTTCCTTTGCCTCCACTAAGCGGATACCTGCAAAAGAAGTGGACTTCGTTACTGTTCGTACTACAACATCATCCAATGTGTAAAAAGCATACTCACTTTTAGATGCGTCGGTTAAAATCTTCTTCTGTCTTCTTAGAACTTTCTGACGCATGAATACTTAATCCTACCCACCCTATTTCCAACCACTGTGTATTTAAGTGTACCCGTGTGTTTTGTCTACTAATGTGCCTGTTATATTCTTATCGACAAGAAGCCGTCAATATACTGATATTTACATACAGTCTATTCTGTAGAGTTACTAGTATATGACAACTCCTTGCTGAAGCTGTGGTCGACACATGTCGACCAGACCTGCAAGAGAACAGCTGAAAAAGAAACCTACCTAAAGGGGAACCGAGACGAAACAAAATAATGCAACAGAACATACAAACACTCAACAAAGAATATAACGAACACAATGTGACGCGCCATTTTGTACTGAGTGGGGTGATGTGACTGCCCTACGGAGAGCTTTGCCCTCCCCGATTACGCGAACCGACTTCTTTGCTTCGGGTGTTTGCGTCTAGCCTGTGTCACCGTAGGGCGGTCGGGAGGGCTCGGCGGCCACCAACACATACGCAGCGCCAGGCACGCAGCCCACACGTACGTCTGCGAGGGGTGCCGACGCTCCATGGAAGCGAGAACGCTCATGACGTAATTATTTATTTATTTAACATCATATACCGATCATCAACAGTTTTGACTCGGGTGACTGTTTGGTTCAATTGTCAATTGCGTACTCGTCCCGTTTGAAGCGAAGGGACCGGCACCCCACTCAGTTAGTACTTACCACATCACGTACACTCTAACCAAACTCCATTTTTATATTTATCCATTAAAAATTGCTCCAACGATCTGAAAGAGAAACATATGTGGTATATATTTTGGTTGTGCAATGTTTAGGTTATTGGACTACGAGCATTATCTTTAAATCCATAAACACTCATTCATGATTTGTAATTCTCAGTAGGGAGAGGAGGTAGAATATGAATATACATACAAGAACCACGAATTTTGTAACTTGCAACAAAAAAAAAATCAACTCACAAACATCGAAGTCTGTTATGCATAAAATTAAATACACACAGAAATAAATAACCAAGAAAATTAGCACCTAATTTACACAAGGATTTTAAAATTACATACACTTTCTTGTTACGAGTGCAAAATATGCAAGAATGATTTGAATAACGATCTAATAAGTATATGAGGAGATTAATAAATTAAAGAAAATCCCACTTTCTTTCTGTAAATATCTAATAGTTTCGTAAATTTTAATTCGTTAGTCATGTTAATCTACGTTGGCGAAGACACGCACCATGTGCTCAAAACAGCAATCTTTGAGTACTGCAAGGAACAATGTAATATCACATGTCTAAAATTATGGAATTCTGTTCAGGAATTAAACACAGAAAGCCAGTGGGAATTATTTTAAATCAAATGACTGACCTTGGAAGTCCTGGCGTCAGGTAGTGTCGCTGTGAAAATTGTTGAAACCCAAAATATGCCTCTTCTTTTCAATAACAAATTCTTATTACACACGCATAGCCTCTGCAAATAACACACGCTTAGCACTTGCAAATAACACACGATTAGAACCTACAAATAACACACGCTTAGGCCCTGCAAATAACACACGCTTAGGCCCTGCAAATAACACTCTCAGAAGCTGCGTATAACACATGCTTAGGACCTGCAAATAACACACGCTTAGAACCTGCAAATAACACACGCTTAGAACCTGCAAATAACACACGCTTGAAACCTACAAATAACATACGCTTAAGCCCTGCAAATAACACACCTATATGACCTGCAAATAACACACGCTTAGCGCCTGCAAATAACACACCTATATGACCTGCAAATAACACACGCGTAGGACCTGCAAATAACACACGCTTAGAACCTGCAAATAACACACGCTTAGAACCTGCAAATAACACACGCTTAGCGCCTGCAAATAACACACGTATATGACCTGCAAATAACACACGCGTAGGACCTGAAATAACACGCGATTATGACTTGCAAATAACACACGCTTAGCATCTGCAACTATCATACGTTGAGCACCACGAACACGCTCATAAAACTTCTCAAAATACAGTTTGCAACGTCAGATCAGCGCGCCTCCTACGCGACTGACTCAGTCTCTGATGCGCACTGAGGAACGGCTGTGGGTTGGCGGCGAAGGGCGTATGGCCTGCCGCGCATTTCCTCATTGAATTTGCTCCCGGGATGGAAAAAATTATGAAATTGCCGAAAAATTCTTCAATTATTTTTTAGATGTTCCTGTTATTACATTTTTTGTGAAATGTGAGCCATTTCCTTAAAAGGGACATCGGATATCCAGAGAAAAACTCCCGCAAGTTTTTGATAGCCAATAAGAATTTAAGTTGATCCCGCGAGATTTTTCGGCTTCCCGGGACCAGGACACTGATGTAGTCAAAAGAAATACTATAAATGTAATTGGGTGTTCGCAAATTTTTGAGAAGAAAATTCTTAAAATTCTTCAGTTATTTTTGTGATATTTTTGTTGTTACTTTTATGTGAAATATGCAATATTTCCTTAAAAAGGGCATAGGATATCCAGAATTAGTTCCCTCAATTTTTTGACAGCCAATAATAATTTAAGTTGATCCCGCGAGATTTTCCTCTTTCCCGCGACCAGGACACTGACGTAGATTAAGGAAATAAATGTTATAAGTGAAATTGAGAGTTTTCATTTTTTTAAAATTCAGAATAACATGTTTAAAATTCATCAGTTGTTTTGATGATTCACGAGTATTTATCCACTGATTACATTCTGTTCATTTCCTTCATTCTTTTAAAACATAAATTTCCTTTTGAGAGTAAAATGTATCAATATTCTAGTGGTCAATAAAATTTCCTGTTGATCTGGCAAATTGTTTTCAATTTTGACAGCAGAAAATAACACACTGTACTTCTGTAACGGAAAAGAAATTGTTACAAATATTAATGTAAATGAAAATTAGTTCTGAGGAAGAGACTAATTTACGAATATCGCTATGAATATCCATTTTGAACAACGATTCAATGTATTTTCACGAAAAATCAATGATAAATAACATTATCACCAATTTATGTAGTCCTAAGTGTAATCTTGAGTTTGGTTTATATGTGTAATAAACATGCGCAGAGTATCTTCCTGCAAATTTCTCAAAATTCAAGTGAAGTAAACCATGTAATACTTATTAATGCACCTCTGTCGCTATTCATGTTAGTAGTTTGTTAGTTGAGTAATAACATCAACTAATCTCATGACACAATATATTGCGTTGTAGAATAAATTGTATAAATTGAATTTTCCTGAAGAAACAAATTCCAAGGTAAAATGTGTGCATACTAGTGGCATACAAACATACTAGTGACAGAATTTAAATTTTTGCGAAGGTACCAGCATTAAATAAGTCGTAAATATATTTCTTCAAAGGTATTCTACCCGTTTATTTTGATGTATTTTAATATGGATTTGTAATCGAACACAGTGGCTGTTTATCGAGTTCTTAAGAAATCTCTTTCTGCATTTCCTTCGCTGCTGAACATTTTTAATCTTCTGACCTCCTCTATTCATACAATAAATAAAATATTTAATCTTAAAAAGTAGTAAATGGCAAAAATATATGGAATTATCCACAAAAATATAAATCGTGTGAGAGAAGTTAAATCGTAATCGTATTTAAGATTGTCGGGTTATATTTATTTCTTCCATTTTTTCATAAATTTTCGTACAGAAAATTCGCGGAACCATTTTCTAATCCATTATTTTCTACAGTTAGAAGAAGCGTATTTACACTGGATGGTAGAAATGAGAACACCTGCTCAGTTGCTACTGTTGGGTTGGTTTCCGAGTGTGACCTTGAACGCAAGTTGCAGTGAAGAGAGAACTACAGGCAGCAAATGCGTTGCACGTAGTTTTCGTATTACGCGATTGTGTCTGGTAAATTGCATTAGAAATTGAAGTCGTAGGCTTCCGCGGTCAGAGTCATGTACCTGGACAGCCAAGATCATTTGCATTAGAAATTCTACGTGACGGAAGAGTAATGTTTTAAAGATGGAATAATTAAGCATTTTGTATAAACTACTAAGCTACTAGAACATGGTGTATTTTTTGTTCATCTGCGCGCGAAAATCCACATAGCGCAGATTTGAGCGGCAATTCGAAACAACAGCGCATTGCTCTGCGCATAGCTACTGGGGATCTGTTTAATTGGAATAAAAGAAGTTCAATTTCAACCTGAGGATAGTACAGCGCGCCATAGGAAAGTCTCTTCTCCTTGCTGCTGAGAGGACGTACACTAAAAAGTATGTTGGTAGCACGAGCTGCAGCTTGTAACAAAAACAACAACAACAAAACGTAAATACAACCCTCACTACAATCATAACTAGTGCTGAAAGTGTTGTACCCTTCACTTGTTCCCCAGTAATATGCTCGCTACCAACATAAATGCAATTTCTAAGGAGACCCTATTTTGGTTCGGTGCAGAGATACTTCCTGGTACAATTGCATTGTAAATTTACTTCCCAACCTCAAAAGATAAATGTTGCCTGCTCCTCAGGGAAGGATCCAGCCGATCATTTTGGGAGGAACCATCGTAGATATTTGTTAAATAATACACATATTTGTTATTATATTGTACATTATTTTCGTAATGTTAAAGAATACTATATATATTATTTTTTAAATAATTACATATTTCGAGAATAATTATTTAAATAAATTTGCCAAATTAAGGGAAGTAGCATACGAAAACTCTAGGCCATTTCGGGGGGAGCATGGCCCCTAAAACCTCCCACCCCTGGATCCGCCACTACTCGCCCGTATCGCGATATCAGTACCTTTCTTTCGTAGATAAAACAACTATTTATCGCCTATAATAATTCACTATTACTTTATGTAGTGCCATTACCTAGTCTCTGCTTGCCCCTATCGTTGCTCGTGAGGTAATACGAGTACTTTCTTTTCATAGATAAAACAACTATTTATCGCCTATACAATTCACTATTACTTTATGTAGTGCTACATTACTCAGCCTCTGCTAGCCCTTATCGTTGCTCGTGAGGTATTTACGAGCATTTTCTTCATAGATAAAACAACTATTTATCGCCTATAATAATTCATCATTACTTTATGTAGTGCCATTACCTAGCCTCCTGCTAGCCCCATCGTTGCTCGCCAGAGGTAATACGAGTACTTTCTTTTCATAGATAAAACTAACTATTTATCGCCTATAATAATTCACTATTACTTTATGTAGTGCCATTACCTAGCCTCTGCTAGCCCTTATCGTTGCTCGTGAGGTAATACGAGTACTTTCTTTTCATAGATAAAACAATCATTTTATCGCTCATAATAATTCATCATTACTTTATGTAGTGCCATTACCTAGCCTCATAGCCCTTATCGTTGGTCGTGAGGTAATACGAGTACCTTCCTTTCAGAGATAAAATATCTATTTGTCGCCTACAATGAATTCGTATTACTTGATGTTGAAATGCACGTGTGTATTTCATTCATTTTACATTCTGTTGTGCACGCAGGGGAGGGGCAAACATGGGGCTTGTCCCCCCTCGCAAAAACCAATATACATATTAAGCATTTTAGCATTTTCTAATTTTCTATGGTGTTGTTCCTATGGTAATCACCCTGTATATCAATTGTTAACGTTTTAAGTATTAACTATGATTCAACAAATAAAAATGCATTTTATATTTATCATAAATAAAAAAGTATTTGTAAAAAAATACAAAGCGGCTGAACACTACACCTATAGCACTACCCCTACAAAATTCCTAGATGGGCCTCTGTTTATTATGAACAATAATATGTTGCAATTGAAAATAAAATAAAACTTTCTTTTAATTGTTATCTGAATAATTTGAGGATTTTCAGTTCTGTTTACCATATTAGTTTAGGATTCTGGCAATAGTGATGTACATCGAAATCTGATGTAGGCATTCAAAAAAAATTGTATATATCAATTTATTTTAATGCACTTATACTGATTTACAGTATTTTATGGAGAGGTGCCATTTAACTAACTCTTATGCACTATACTTACATGCTACAATTATTTCTTGGCAACATCTATTTCATACTTTTGTAATTCAACATACGCATCTATATTTCATGATTCAAAATTGTTCGTTAGTACGCAGATAAATTTCATTCAATCACTCACGTACTAACTTTTACTTCTGAATCAATATTATACTTAACATTTCTAATAATTTGTAACTACTTCATATCTTTTTGTTGTACTAATCAATTAATAGTTCCTACAAGCGTGTAATAGGGTTTGTAATAAATGTTTATATGTTGTCGGAGATGTTTGAGTAGCTTGCTTTGTTTTCATGCGTATGTAATGGACAATACTTGAGAAAACTATTTATAATTGATTTTTTGAAACGTTTTCATATCTGTTTGTGGAAAGAAGTGACGATCTCGATATTGTTTCTAGCAGCTTCTACGTTCTTTGCATTCCATTGGAAGAAGATCTGATCTCATAAAACATTTTGAAACAAATGGATTCAAAATATCTTTTGATTTAAGATACATGAGCTGTCTTATTTATGTTGACCAACATTTGGTACTCTTTTTTAAAATTTGTAATAGGAATCACATGAACATGAAAACCAGGAGTTAAACAACAGTGGAAACCAATTTGTGATGTAGTAACAACGGGGAAATTAATTGATAATTGTTGTATGTTAGTTTAGCAAGTGACCGCTAGATGCAGTTGCCACACTGCGCACTATTCTGTAAGCTCTGTACCATAGACTGATATGACTACTCTGTGACACAAGTGTCCTGTACTCAGTATTCTGTAACGGTGCAGTACAAACCATGTGCTCGTTTTCTTAAATAAAACTTTTATAAAATAAACAAGTGTTTATTTAACCACAACATGGCGCAGTCGTAAGCTGTCGGTAAACTCAGTCGTAAGTATGGTGTGTTCTCAACATTTGTTTCGAACAAGTTAAAAGTTATTTGATGTAATCTAGTGCCAGCATCATTCGAGGGCAAGATACATTTCAAACAATGGAACTGCTTAAGCAGCCTAAGCCGATGTCCATGGAAGGTGATCTGGAATCAACTGCAAAAATTACAAAACAGTTTCCAGTCATTGTGTTGCAACGGCATCAAATAAAAAGGATGAACAACCAAGTTGCAGTTTTATTGCATTGTGTCAGGTGACAGGTTGTCAAATGATATTTCTAACACTTTAACATTGACTGGAAGCAGAAAAGAAAGTGTTTAAAACAGTGCTATAAATTGACAAATTTTTCACCACAAAAATATCAGGCCGAAAAGTCACAAGTTTAATACGCGTGTGCAAGGTGCAAATGAAAGTTTTGATCAGTATCTTACAGAACTGAGAAAGCTTGCAGCGGCACCAGATTTCGGTAATCTTAAAGATCGTTTCATCCAAGATCGAATCGTGAGTGGTGTTTACGACCAAAGGGTTAAGGACATATTTTCGCGAAACAAACTCAACTTTAGATAAGGCAATAAAAATCTAAAGGCCGCGGAGTGAAGTTATGATATTCACATAAAGACAATGACGGACAACACCAAATAAGCTGTCAGTAAATGCAGTTAGAAAACAGTTTCCATCCCAAGAAGAAACCAGGTGCTCATACAATGCAACAAGCACACAATAAACGATCAGCATGCAAATGTCCCAAGAAATCAGTGCAGCCAACAGGACCTGCAGTCAACAGAATAAAGAAGCTAACAACAACTCATCCGACCGTTGTCAAAGGATGCGGTTTGTTTCATACAAAAACTGTGTCCGGCAAGTGGTAAGGTATGCTTAAAATGTAAAATTAGGTCATTTTGCAAAAATGTCGTTTCAAAGTTTGTAAATGCCATAGAAATGGAAATGATGATGAATGTGAGTATATTCTTGGTGCACTTGAAATTAATGATATAAAATTAGAAACAATTGGTTTACCATGTTAAATGATTCTGATTGCAATAAGACACTTTAAATTTAAACTTGATAATGGAGCACATGTTATCGTAATTCCAGAGCATATTTTTCAAAAATTAGATGTATCACAAAATCAATCAATGTCAGTACATGATATTTAATTATGGTGGGCAAAAGCTTCTCCATGTTTATAGGTTCATGTAAAACTGAATGTTTCCAATTAACGATCGAAGTACAAAAATGGATTTTGTAATTGTTCGCATTTGCATCGACAAATCCCAGCATCTATTATATCTGAGGGGTCTACAAGAATTAGATTTGCAAGAAAACTGTGGATACTTTAGAAGTTGATAAATGAATCGTAATTTTATGCAAAAAGCATCACACTGTTTTTCAAGGTATAGGTAAGATTAGCAATAAACCCTATGATTTCAAACTAAAGAAGGTTATCAAGCTGTCGCAGTTCCGTCAGAGAGGTCCCTTTTAAAATAATGAAAGATTTAAAAATTCGAGTTACAAAAATGGAAGATGATGGTATCACTTCACTAAAATGACTGAACCATCAGAATTTGTTAAAACTCCATTGGTTTTGCGTACAAACCAAATAAACTCTGATTTTTTTACCCTTTTCATTTAAATCAAGCTTGGTAAGAGAAATAAAAGGAAATGCCAACTTTTGAAGAAATTACAGCAGAAAATGGCTGGCTCAAAATTTTTCACAGTTCTCGATGCGCATAGAGGATTCTGGGCAAATTGAGTTGTCAGATACAGCATCAAGCCAACGGACATTTGCCACACCTTTGGCAGGTATCGCTTTCTTAGGCTTCCATTTGGATTGTCCATAGCTCCAGAGATTTTTCAAGAATCTTTACAGAAATCTTTGAAGACATTCCAAACATAAAAGTGTACATTGGATGATCCTAGTATTCAAAGACAAAGAAAAGAACATGATGAAACTTTGAATCGTGTTCTCAACAGAGCTAGAGAAAGAGGTAAGATTTAGCCCAAAACAAGATACAGCACTGTAGTAATCAGGTCAAGTACATGGGACATGTTATTTCTGTTGATGGTATTAAAGCTGACATAGACAAAGTGGAATAATAAACAGATACTAACACCAAAGAATGTCATGGAGCTTAGCAGATTTTGGGAATGATTATATTTAGCTAAGTATATACCCAATCTGTTCATATCAGTACTAATTTGAGACAATTAAAAAAAGAGGTATTGATGTGGGACAGACGCCTACCAGAAAGAATCTTATACAGTTAAAAGAAGTAATTTCAACCAGTCCCACTCAGTATTCTGTAACGCAGTACAAACTATGTGCTCAGTTTTCAAATAAAACTTCTTATAATAAATAAACAAGTGTTTATTTAACCACAAATACAGATGATACAAACAATTAAAATCTATTCACAAGTTTAAGGGGCAAGTAAAATATTTTGTCAGTATAATTGTTTCTGTACAATTAGATGCTATTCTATCAAAAAGAAAATGGGCATAATTATTTTGACCATAACATTTAATAAATTAGTTAACCATTGTACTGTATAATTTTAAAAAGACTAACTAAGCTTACTAAAACAATGTACTTTAGCTTCTTTGGGACAATGACTCTATTGCGTTGCTTATTTTTGTCCAATTTCTTGATCCAAGTGAGCAAGTCCAGATGATCCCTTTGTTGTTGTTTTTTCACATAATGTAGTTTCTCATAAAGCATGTTTTGTTGAACTCTCCTTTGCTGATTGACAGTGGGTTGTTTTTATGTTAACAAATATCATAGAATGACATCTGTAGTTTGTGTTTATCTATACAAATAAGTTTCTGTAACTTAGAGCAAAATGTCTGTTTGAAATATTGGTAACCTTGCTTTGCTGGCCCTTTATTCATCATTCAAACATGTAAGATCAGAAGAGGTTGTGGAGCTGAAGAAAAATATGCAGATTGTACTCTTTCCCCAAATATCAGTTTGAGTTCCTACTAGTTTTTTTACCAAAATAACAAATAAAATAAAATATGAAGAAAACATTGTTTATATTAATTTGGAAACATAAATATATGATTTGAAAGTCAATGAAATTCAGCATTAAATATTGGTTGGTTTTGATAAAAGTTGCAGTTGTTTCAACAAAAATATGATTGAGTCACACCATTGCATCTCTCTTGAAGACAGTTCACATTGAACTACACACCTTTGTACAACAATGAAATGAAAGGAAAAATAAAGAAAAAATGAAAATTAAAGGGGTTTTCATTAGTTATGTTAAGTACTTTTAAATATCAATGTATTGGTACAGAAAAATATATTTTTATTAAGTAACTTTATTTGATTAGTGAAAATAAATTTGATCATACAATAAAAACTTTAAATTAAGAAGTGATTAATAATAAAATAAACTTTGTTTTTTTGTCAAGTAAGATCCTGTCTATCTGTAGAATATCTTTATGAATAGCTGTGTGATGTTTCAAGGATATCTGGATGTTAAAGAGTTGATCAGCATTTATTGAGATTGTAAAATTATTATGTTGTTAAATAGATAATATTGAGATCATGGCAATCCACACTACAAGGGTTGCACAATTCATTTGAATTAAATGATAATCTGAGGCCAAATACATCAGAGGCTAAGTTAGAAGCTAACCTTTAAAATACAAAAAAAGAGAATCAAGTGCAGATGTTAACAAATACAAAAAGCACAGACCTGTAATCCTTGGATTCAAACACCTAATATACATCCACTGCCTTGTGCATTCATTTATGAAGTCTCGTGGTTTGTAAAGAAAATCAAACAAACAACAACACCTTACAAATTTAACTCAAGCTCTATACTCATACACAACAAGGAAAGCATATATCCTTGTCCAGCTACTTGTTGTAAGCACATTATATGAAAAAGGTACATTATCTACAGAAATACAACACACCTGGAGCTTATATCTCGATTAAACAATCAAGAATAAACTCCAAAACCCCTTTGGCAAAAACCTTGTTGGGTCTAGGAATACTCAGTGACTAATATTATATAATCATTTCAGGTGCTACAGGTGTAGAATTAAAAACTTCCTCCTTCTGCTCACCATTTATGTTCATAAAGAAGTTTGAGGCAGGGAGTTAATATCTTCTGACACCACACAAGATCAAGATTTATCTCTGTATGTATTTATAAGTCAGCCTAAGAGCGCAAGGCCAAAATTATAGTGATCAAGTGTGATTAAAATGTCAAGTTATCATCTTTTACACCCAATACCTTCAATTATTTAAAAACATAACAAAATAATATTTTATGATCGATACAATAAATAAGATTTCTTCATTATTAAATGTGGTGTATACAGTTTATTGAAAAAGTTATTTGAATAACCATAAAAAATGGCAATTCAAAACAAAAAAATTATTTTAAATGTGGTGTATACAGTTATTAATAAAATATTTACAAAATTTGAAAAGAAAATGATAATATTTGTGTGAGTAAATGTGCCATTTTGTATTGAAAAATTTGTAAGTTTGACTAGAATCTTTGTCCACTGAAAATTTCAATTTTTGAAAATAATTTTCATAATGCACCTCTTGTATTCTTCCTAACATTAAAGGATTAATTCTACTCTTCTACAATTCTACTCTTCAAAAATAGAAAATATATCATGGCTTCTTTTGTGTTATATTGAATTTCTTAGATACATGTAATTTTAAGATCTTTTATTAATCCTTGTTTAACTAGCTTGGTGGGTTTTATTTTCATATCATATGAAGCATACAAGCTATTACATTGCAAGTACATTGAATGATATGTCTGGTATGTATTTTTGGCATTTTTAATAAAACTTTTAAATGAAAGAGGTTTGTTGATGTGTTCATGACCTATTGCATTTCATATGGATTTCCTTTTGCTTTTCCTCTGTATTTCCTATGGTTAAATTTTTATTAATAGACTGCTGAGGATTTGAATTTGAATTATATCCCATCTCGACTGTGTTTTTCGTCCAGTTTCTGATCCATTGAGCAAATGCTGAGATGGCCCTTGTTTTGCTTCTGGACATAAATGTAACTTCATTTTCTGTGCACGTCTTCTAGAATTCAGTGGAAATACATATTATTCAAATTATCGTTTCCATGTTGTCGCGGCAGGAAGTAATAAGAGCCAAAATGTATTGCTTATTTATCTTTGAAAATATATTTTATTACATGGGAGTTTTTTGGTTTTTTTTCTCCCTTTCAAAAATTCAAAATTTAAGTAGTATATGACTTAGTGTAGGGTCACAGAATTTTGAAAATGTGACACAATTCACTTTTCCCGTAGCACATCATAGCAGTTTTAACTGTTTTTGACGTAAATAAATAAAATAAACTATTGTAAATAAAACTGGAACAATATTACATACAAACTGCATAAATATTTTATAACATGAAGTAGCATAATTTTGTGATATATATTTTACCTATAATTACAATACATTTGGCAACTGATGACTTATATTTGTTTCCATTCATTGCTTATTTGTAAAAGTATAAAAATAATCCTTCATTGTGTTTGATGAACAGATTATTAGCTCTCGACAGGTGTCAGAAAAATATAGCAACATGCGCGAAAGGGGGAAAATCAAAGGATACGTTTATGAAAGAGTAAAATGTCTAGGTTCCCATTGGTGGGTACTTTCGATTCTAGACGACGTCACAAAGAAGGCGAGTCGGCGACCTGAGCTGTGGAGGTGACACCGGCCGCCTTCACTCAGTATCTCGTGGTCTGCTAAGAGACGTGAAGTAGAGACCTGACACGAGTTCGTAGACGTAAGGTAAGAGACGACTTTCTCGAAAAAATCTTCTTCGTATACTTCTATGTAGCGTAGAGTCAATATTGTAATGCTACAATAATATAGCAATTTTTCGACAGAAAAGAAACTCATTTGTAGATCCCGATTCCGGAAAAGTGAATTTACCTTGTCCTTTATGTAATGTGCTATATTGTGTAAAGTAATTGTGCTATATTATGTAAAGAATTAATTTTTCTATACTGTACGTTGTGTTGTCACACATCACATTTTGTAGGCTGCATGCCGAAAACGTATGTCCGTCCGTGAACATCGCTATGGCCTAAACTATACACAGGATTTTCATCAATTGTGATATTCTCCGTTTGATCTCGATTCATTGGTATATGCTTATGTAATAGAACTTTGCTATTTCTACTCTATTTTATCCTGTAAGAATTAAAAGCCGGGTACTTGGAAGCGTTTTGAGAGAATTGTGTACACGGTTCAGGAAAACTGGATTTGACGTGATTATTGATGAGCCTAGCCTTTGTTTCAGTGTGTTATTTAAAGAGTACTATCATCATCATTATTTACTAGCAATATTTCGGTATTTGAACAAGAAGATTTGGAGTGTTTGAACTGCTCTCAGTATTTGCCTTTGATCTACGTTCGCTTAGAATAAGTAAACAAAATTGATAATGTACTAAATTAAGTATCGTTTTGTATGCATTGCATTTGACTAGGCATTTCATGATAAAGGAATGAGAATATTGGGCTGAGATGAACTTTTCATTTTATAAGTAGTCTGACAAGTTTTCGTTGTTTTCTGATGTTTTATTTTCTTCATGATTAAGATAAGATTTTATAGAAAATGAGAAGCTATTATTCGCCACGAATTTACGAAGTAATAAGTGTTACAATCAAGTCAATCGATGGTGCTTGTTTCTGCAGATATGGTGTCATACCTTGGCAGAGTTGAAAGTGTGAGTTCCTGTTTCTCTACTTTCCTTCTGCTGTGAGAGTGTTTCCTGGACATGTGTAACTCTTGAGGTTCTTCTGCGGTACATACTGACTATTCTGGTTTATTGCACGATGATTTACTTCATCAAAAAGTAGCTAAACTTGAGATGTTACATTTTAGTGGTTTGATTTGCATATTTGAAATAATGGCTTATTACCGATGAATTACAAAACAAAATCCTCAATTGCTAATAGTATTTCTGTGAATGAAGTCTGACCTAACGTCACGAGGTCGGCGAATAAATTATTTAGTATTATGAATAAATTGCATTGTTTAAGGTTGTTCTATGATAATCGCGAGCGCCAAATGCCGGAGCTTCACTTCCAAATTGGACAAGTGTAGCAGCGTTCCTGGGCCCTATAACTTTAGTCAAGAAGACTGCGAGGAATAGTCTCAATTTTGGTGTTGGAGGCATGGCGGGAGCGTGGGTGTATGTGGTTGGAGGCACGGTGTAGGAAAAAAGCAATAAGTCGGCAGCAATAAACTCCTGAACTTCAACGACATCATGCGGTGAAAGAAATAATTTATCTCGGCCTTTTCCGTCCCCCCAAAAAACACTGAAACACGCTGAAATATACTTGACCAACGCCATTGACTTACTAAAGTGACTTGAACCATGAGCTTGGCTGTCATTGCCGAAAATGCCTTAAAAGGATCTCTCATAGGCCGCATGTTGTCGCCGAATTGTAGGTGTTCCGATTAGCTGTCGACGCTTTACACGCATTCTCCTAACACAAGAATGAAATATCATCCTTATAATCTTCACGGTCAGCCATGAAGACAGTAAGAGACCAACTCCGCTGTTGGAGGCATGGTGAGGTACGTATGAAAAACTTCGGTAGCTAATCGGAACACTTGATCTTTAGCGACATCGCGCGGTGAATGAAGGAACTTATTACGGCTTTTTTTCGACCAATAACGACGCATATGCACATACTTGACCAAAGGTATTGACAATTTAGTGTAAGTGTAGATGGTATTGACTAGATCATGGCCCACTGCACGGAGTACTAGATCAGCCGTGACTTGACATATGCTTAATGGTCATTGACCTAAAATGCCTTCAAAGGTCTCTTCATTGACCTCGTAATTTGGCTGAAGTTCAGGCGTGCGATTAGCTGCCAACGTTTTTCATGCATACCCCCATCTTCATTATGCGTGCTCCAAAGACACGTAACAGTATACCTACACCACCTGAGTTGAATTTCCTTCTTAATATTTTGAAGGTTTCAGCTTAGATGTCGCAATTTCGTTTGGTCGCTGTAGCTCACAGATCGCAGAATACTATAGAGAAAATACCAGGTACAAGAGGGCTAGAATAATAGTTTCTTGTCCTTTTGCCCGGCTGTCAGCGTTGCACGATCCCTCCCCCTCCCACAATCCACTGTACTGCCGGCACCAACTATATAAGTTATAACAGTTATACTTTTAGTTAGGTGGCCGAGCATTCTGTTTTAAAATGTGTATCGCGTTGTAAAGAACGCCACGTTATGTTTTTGGCGAAATGAAGGTGACATTGATATTGTTTTGGACAATTAACGTTGAATAGATAGTGCTAAATGCACAAAATAACGTGTCATAAACGGCATTTTGATGTAATTTTTAAATAAAAATACTAAACATATTTTTGAAATTCTTTTACGTTAATATTTACAGTACGGAAGTGTTATGTAGCACATTATTGAATTGTTGAGTGCAAGCGTCAAATAATTTCTGTTGAAGTTTTCGAAACGAATTTTTTTTTTCAAAATGAGCTGACAATCGCGTTTCAGAAACGCCCAGGCGACATTTTCTGAATGGAAATTTGCATGTAGTACCAGGTTTTACTCTTCGCTTGCATTCTTGTTCATATTTAAAATGTAGTATTAGGGAGTCGAAATGGACAATGTGAAATCTTTTTTTGTGCAGAGAGATAATAGCTGGAAGAGGGTGGGGCAAAACAGACAACCTATCCCAATTAGAGAGATCTGGAAAGTAAGTAGAACGAGAAAGGTCATGCCATTTGGTAGCACTAGTTACATTTAGTTTTGTTTAGCAATATACTGAAAGAGAGACTTGTTTTTTTGTCCAATATTTCTAATTATAATAAATTATACAAAAGTTATTATATAGCTTATAAAAGCAGAATTTGCTTATACATTGTAAAGTCAAATTTAGGAATTTAGATTCGGCCACCCCCTAAAGAAAGTAGTGGGAATGCGCGACAATGAGACTCTACCTCACGATTTAAAAATATTATTACTCAACACTAACGATTTAAAAAGTGCATGACATCATTTGAAGATGTACAATTGAACTAGCTATGGAGAAAACATTCATGTCTCTAGAATCAATATGGTTGAAGAATGTCTTGGAAAATGTGGACACATCTTAAAATTTCGTGCAGCAAGAATCCATGCCAAAAGTTAAATATGGGTGGGATTGTATATGTAGAAAAGTTCTTAATATTCACTATCATTCGGAAAATAGGAAAACCCCAAAACTTTTTCATGTCGTTGATTATTTGTTTTCGGAAACCAACAAAACGATGGTTTACCATTTTGGCACAATATAATCACTATTCACCGTCAACACTAAATTAAACAGTTTCGGAAAATTTCAGAGAAATGTTTTATATTTACCAAGATCTGTACATGCATGTTGTGGTGGATTATTGCAGGATATCCTGCTTTTCATTTTAATTTAAAACGTAATCCATTGCATGTTATTATAAGCACTAAGCTTTTTATTTGAACCTATTGCTGGACATAGCGTTTATATAGTCCTATTCTCATCTTTGCATTTAAAACATTCACTCTTCGACTTAAAAAAAAGCAATATCCGCAAATTACAATCTCGAATTCATGTTTTCTCAAGAAGAAATGTCTAATGCTTTCAAAATATCGATTACAACTCGCATGAAATAACTCAAACACATTCTAATAGTGGCCCAACTAAAAATTCAGTTGTTGAGATAAATGAGTTTGAAATTTCACCTTGTGTTTTGAAACGGGTCATTCTCTCATTTACACTTGTGCTTTTCTTGGCGAAATAAGTACTGTAAGATACGCTGCTGTTTCTGCTGGAAGGTAGACCAATCTGCAATTCTGAGAGTGCGTTAACTTAACATTTGTATTTTTGAGTCGTGCAACCATTGCAGCTCCACGAGCGTTATAATAGGAGTATGCGCCGTCACCCATCATCGCATGACCTGGTGGTCAACTCATAATAATTAATAATTTAAATAATTATTAATAATTTAAGCATCACACAGTTTTGTTTTGTCGAGCTAATTCACCAGGTGACATCAGCTTGGTTTATGATCTAAAATTGGTATGACTATGTACCGGCATGTAAAAAAAAATCATTCAACAGAACTATCGTACATTGATGTATTTGTCTGAAAATAATCGAAGGTTGGCGTACAATGTTAGTTATATTTGCTACCGCGGGCACTTTTGGCATCGGGTTTCGTTTCTAGAGGCGAACAGCTCGTGCTCGGAAGAACAGCGCGCGCCGCGCGGCATTGTGGGCTTGTCGGCGGCATCAGCAATGACATTCGCTTAGCGCAGGCACGTCAAACCGCCCGCGCGAGCTACTTGCTGCTCGGGGAGCCCGGCGCTCCTACGAGCACGGGCAACTTTCCATGACTTCGGTATCCTTTCCCCCTCCAAATCCAGAAAGGGGTGTACACGCGCAAGCTGAAGCGGCGCGAGGCAGTGAATAGTGGCTTCGCACGAAAATATGTTTAACAGATTGTTATCTATTAAATAACCGCGATGTATTGTATTATGTTTATATTCTGCACTACTTATTACTAATTGATGTTTTTATTTTCTTGCTAAATTCTCCCTTATATAAACGTCTTTTCTAGGTGACAATATGAATGTCGAATTCTTTCCTTGTTTGCGTTTTGAGTTGTGTTATTAAATCAATCATTCAGTCATTTATTGTATTTAGCAAGAATGTGAAATAAATTAACAAGTTCTATAAGTTAACAATTCTTGCTTACGGACGGGCAGCGCTTTTAACAGATCAGACTATTTGTCTGTTGAAACTTCTAACCTGGGGTGGATAGTTTATGCTATGTATCTCTTAAGTAAACAGGATTACAAAATATTGTTTTGATTAACTTTTAAAAAATGTTATTTCCAATTGAGAATTTGAGTTCGGAATGATGTATTATTTAATTGTAATGGATAATTTCATTGCCTTAAAGCGAAAATGTGAATTAATATAGCTAAATTTGTGACAATAACTGTTCAGTAACTTCTCCCAAAGGCTGTTATGTACCAGGTATCCAGTGACGTACCGCCACTCCGGAGGAATTTGTAAAACCCTTACATTTAAATCTCGCGTCAATTTCTCTGGACGCAGTGCCCGCGAGCTCTAGTAACCTTGCCCGCGACGTTGACATGCCTGGCTTCGCTGCCCTGAATTGGAGGTCGGGCTTGTAAATTCGTTTGTTCTTTTGGCGGACATTCTCTTACAGTGGCCAGGGCTGCAGAGAACTCGCGCGAACGACAGTTTGCAACATGAAAAGTGTGGAACTTTCATATTTTTTCAGTAACTTCCATGAAATGCGAGATGGCAGCTAATTTTTCACATTACATAGAAATAGTGATTATCTGTAGAAAAAAAATGAGGTTGGATTTCGACCTTCACTTGTTGAAAGGTTCCTTGTAAGACCAGCCGTTGAACTAATCCTCATTTCGCCAACTCCAAAATTGATTGTCCATCTTCCCACCGTTGATTTGTGACGACTTTGCCAAACGAACATTTATTTCTGCAGCTCATAAAAATCGAGGGTTCGATAGAAGTGGAATAATAGTGTCCGTAACTATTAAATACGAGTTAAATGTTACGCATAATATTGTTCCATATCCATGAATATTAATGTATAAATTGATGAAAATCCTTAGAATATAATAATTTTTCGGAATTTGTTGATGTTTTAACTATTCTCATCCGCAAACATATTTGCCTGTATCAGTATTGTTACTTAAACAGGCTCGATGCTTACTACTTACTCGTTACTACTTAAACAGACTCGATGCATGACTTCGTAAAGAAAGCTTCCTTCACACTCGTATCAATCGAGGCGATCCCTTGAGAAATTGTTCTGGAAATGAAAGTGGATAGAGGCAACTTCTTATCGGGTAAGAGAGAAACTAAAGGTATGTTCCTCCATTTCATTCAGCGATAACATGAATTACGAGTCTGATGTCATGGCGACATAATTTATATTTTTTATTATTTTACATTTTCTCGTGCAACGAGGTAAGCGTGAATAGAACTGCAAATTAGCACGCATAGTACTTAGCTACAAAGAGGAGAGCGAGGATACTCCCATTGGAGACCTCAATAATCAGTAGTTAAGAATGCGATGAAAATAGGGGTGTAGATTACAATTACAGGAAGAAAAAAGTTACAGAATGGAATTTCGAGAAATCATGTATTTCTCTTTGGGGTGGTTTACATTTATATTTTTGGATATCTAGATTTGATTCCTCGGCATTGGTTTGAGGTTTTTCGTAGGTTGTATATGAAAGTTGCAGGGGAGGATGATAAGGAAAGAAAAAAACCTTTGTTTGGTGTTTGATAATGATCAATCGTGTGAAGCTTCAAAGGCATTCTAATTTGTTGGCAATTGTTTGAGTGTAACTGACTGTATTATGATAAGCGGAACAACTCACCGCATAATTATGAATACAAGAAATGATGTAGAACTAATTGGTAATTTGTAATTGGTAAAGTGATATAAACGAAAAGTCTAACCCCACTATTAACAGTGGCAAACGAAATGAAGAAATAGGAGGGAAATGAAAGGTAGAGACCGGTACACAGTCTGCGAAGAAAGGTAATAGGGAGTTCATTGATAGTTCGCTAATATTTCGCGCAGCTTAACATTAGTGAAATTTTGAAACTCTACCATGCGCAAAATAGTCAGTTTCATTTCATATTTACTAATATCGAAAAATTACCTCGTAATTGTAAAGAAGGGTAAGTCTTTGTCACGTTGTCATGAAGTACTCTCACGATCGACCTATACTCCTAACAAATTTATCGGTTTTAGATGACCATCATTTCTCGTTTCCTAACAAATTGTCCGATTCTTTAAAAGCAATGAATTCAATGGGCGATAAAATCTTGTTTTCTCTCTAGCAAGGCTATTTATTATAACTATCTCCTTTTCTGTGAACCCAAACCTGCCAGCAACATAGAGGGATCGCAACATAGCTGATTGTTCTTCTGCAGATCCAACAACTATCAACTGTTACAACCCCATTAACTGAGTTGATAACTTACTGACATTCCAGGACTTTTTTAAATGATTGCTTCTGCCCAGCGCTCAGATTGTATCGTGCTTCTCTCACGAGCGATTGAAGAAACTGATTTCCTCTGCAATCAGCAGCTCAGGAAAAGCGTCACATATTACAAGGTTATTCGTATTTGAATAGGCTTTCGCTTTCAGTCCACTATCTCTTCTCTACTTACCTCCTCTTCTCTCCCGGCACCGGGCTTGCTTGGCTGTGAGAGGTAGGGTCGTGTATTCCTTTGTTGTAATCCGAAAGCTATTTTCTACATGAAGCATATCAGTTCGACGCAAACTGAAATATGCAAATACCATAAAATACTTTCTATTCATTACATGCAAGCTTGCAGTTCTTTCGAAAATTTTGATGACAAACACAGGAACACTTTATGAATTTCAGAATTACAAAGATTTATAATTCATCGTCTAGTTGATGAATTTGCAATGTATTAAATTCCTGAAGTGATATTGCATGTTGTTTGACAAAATAATTTTTTTATTAAAAATGAAACATTATTAAATATAGATGTTTTCGAATATTTTTTCGTTGTACAAATATCATATGACAGAAAAAAATAGTAATATTTGTAAAATTTGAAGTGTAATTTCAAGAGTTCAAATGTAATTTACTTCGGTCCGATTTCGCCTGACTTGAGTTCGCAGAACCGACCAGAACGCAGCCGATCTAGAGAATTGCATGTGTTTGCAAACGACGCCAATGACTCCATTTTTAAATACGATGAAATTGCTGCTGGTATACAGGTTGAAGAAATCGAAAATTACAACACAAAACAACATAAAACAAAATCTTTCTAGGAAAATAGTCTGGCCTGAACGATAGAGGAATTATTTGTTGCTACCATTATGAGGAACACACAGGAGTACTTTTTCTTTACCTGAAATTCATTGTACAAAGGGCGTCAGAGAAACTTTGCCCGAAGGTGACGGAAACTCGAGAACCTGTGGCCCGAGGGGCTGGTAGTTGCCTGAGGGACAAAAAAATCAAGTACAGCTAATGCTGCGTATAAAACTTTATGGTTTACTACATACTAGTTTGTTGCTGAATGAAAGGAGACATCGAAAGAACTTTAAATTTTTCTTGCATCGAAAGAGAAAAAAAGAAACGCATTACAATCGTCAGTTGTTAATATGGTGCCAGTTTAATTTGTAGTTGGGCAGGTTTTTTCGTACAAACGGGGTTCAGTGAAATCTCTATACTAGGAATAAAATTAGAATGTGATTGACATTTAGGTGTGAAGGGGAGGGGCATTGCCGCATACAGCGAGCTCTATCACGTACTCTCAACACTAACCAGACAAACAGAAGAAAGGAAAGTTGAGAAACTCGTAACAAGTTTGATCCTATCATTTGTTACAATTGTTTGTAATCTTTGTAATATATGTTTGCTCGTAACATTTGTTTCCTAATTTTAGGTGCGAACAATGTGCAAATGCCAAAGCTTCTGATTGGTGTCCTAGTTATGACGCCGGCGTGATCACGTGACCACGTAATGTGAATCCCATTCTAATTTTATTCGCACCTTAGAAGTACGTTAAAAGGAGAACGATATTCTTGAGAGTTAGTTTAAGGGGCGACAATGACTTGTTAAAACGGTACGGTGAATGTAAGAGTACGCATACGTGAAAGCTACCTAGAATGTTCCATTACATCAGAAAATAAAATTTGGAGGGTGTTCCTTCTACATCTACTGTACTCTGATTTAAACATAGGTGCACTTCAAAGCCACGAGCTGAAAGGAAAGGGGGACTTTGTTTTCCAATCGGGAGCTCCAATACTAAAAATGTCCTAACGAAGCTTGATTGATGACAGTGTTCCCTCGTCTTCCAGCTCGTGATCTTGAAGTGAAGCTATGTTTGAATAGGAGAATACTTTAGTATGACTCAAAATGCATATGTGTCTAGAAAAGAAAATGTAATATGCGTACGTACAGTGAAGGAAAGGGACTTGATGAAAACGTAAAATTCGTGGGAACATTCGAAAATTGAAATTTTCATACTAAAAGAAAAAATCACAGTATAGCAATTAG
This sequence comes from Teleogryllus oceanicus, assembly GCA_964035755.1. Lineage (NCBI taxonomy): Eukaryota > Metazoa > Arthropoda > Insecta > Orthoptera > Gryllidae > Teleogryllus > Teleogryllus oceanicus. Next base: position 1,383,157 of record CAXIVR010000014.1, on the reverse strand, counting down.
TTTTACTTCATGGCCTACTACAGTCTTACATAGTAAAAGAAATTATGGTAGATAGTGCTGCAGAGGAAAGTGGAGATTTTTGACAGAAAAAGTCGTGTGTGGGACGTGACATCGAAAAAGTGGATAATTTTTGTTCTTTGGGTGCTCCGGGTTTTGTGGGTCCTTGATAAGGAAAAGCTTGACGGTGTCTTGTGTGTGTGTGTGTGTGTGTATGTATGTATGTATGTATGTATGTGTGTCGGTATGTATTTGTGTCTGTCTCCGTCCGTCCGTAGTAACGCTAGCGCATAAACTGTTCACAATTTATGCGCTAGCGTTAAACGATTTTTGTACAATTCATACCACCACCGATGTGGTCGAACTCGAGGACCTCATGAATTAAACGATATTTTGATTTTTAGGGTTCTTGTATGAAGCCGCAACATTCTCAACATTTTGTGAATAATGGCTCACGGGGAGAGTAGAATAATGGCTCAGTGCATCAACTGATATCACTGCAGTGCATCTGACTGGGTGGTCGTAGGTTCGAGTCCGACGGTAGCATGATTTTTCGACACTAGCTTTCCAGCCAGGTCAAATTCAGTCGCTGTCTGGAGGAGAATTGTAGCGGCCGGCTGCTCTGATCGGAAGTTTTCCGTGGTTTGTTCAATGAACACCAGGAGAATGCCGGAGCAGTACCCTAGCAAATGGGCCACGGACCACGCGCGATCTTTCCCTTCCTCTTGTTTGTCCTATCCTTACACACACAGTAACATTCACTATACTACCACACTTGCCGGGAGAACCGAAGTCGGTGCCTTCCATAGAAATATGAATAAAGAAATACCGACTGAAGGTGAAAAATGAATTGATATTCTTGACTTTCACAACGTAATCGCTTCGGGGAGTAGAGTAGTATAGCATAAGTGAGTGAAAAAACTACATATTTAATGCAGGATTGAATGGTAAAGGATGTAAGTACTGGAAGAATAGTGATAATTTTTCTGAGATATGATCTGTTCGGCTTAGTTAAAGTAGCAGGTAGCCGCATTAATGCCGGTGAATGTATTTTGATATTTTATTGAATATATTGGTACGGGATCGTGTTCATATTCAAACAATTACCTGGAAAACAGTTCTAAAATAATGAAACGGGCTAATTTAAAATATACTTACCATTTGTCTCTATCATCGACAGTTTTTGAGATATATTCCTTCAAACATTTATATTTCACTCGAACAATTATTGTTACATAGAGTACTAATGAACATGGAATTAGGTAAGAAAATAGTGAGATGGAGTCACATGGCACGCACACTATATAGTAATATATATTTGAAGATATAATACACGCTGAAAATCCATACACACTGACAATGTTTAACGTAAGGTGTATTTAAACTTACTAGTGACACGGAAGTATCCTGCCGTAGTCAACCAATACTGCTTCACTCCCGGTTCTGATACCGAGACTCCATCACGGAGATTTGAAGGAGAAAACGTCTTCTATGTTGGTCACTGACGGAACCTAGATTTTCGGGGCGGAAGTGAAGATATTACTCGAGGAGATGAATTTTGAAGGATATTTTGACACCCAGCTGTTCGCAAGCACTGATGCACTTCTTTAGGGCATGTACATAGACACTAGTTTTATGATTTCGAAGGAAATTGGCTACAACTGATTTGAATGCTATCCACGCAAATATTTTAGTAAGTCTTGGAAATGTATGTCAGCAATTACCATTCTTATTTGTGGATTTATGAACACACCTTGTTTCGTTTTCGTATAATTCAACTGTGTTAACTTACGTCTGAATACTTTACAGATGCACGAGCTTTGTAGGAAAATTCTGTGACATATGAAGAATAGAAACAAGTGTATAGTGTGGTTGGTTGATTCGCGCCATATGTTGGTATATTCGCGCATATGTCGTGATCACGATATTTTAGGTCCCTGTGAAGTGTAGTTGATTTGATTTCATTTGAAACGATGTAAAATTATTCCTACAGGATTTGTGTGTTAGCCGGTATATCAAATCATCTGGTGAATGTATGCAATCTCTGAAGGCCTTAATGTTGCCTTAACCGTCCATAACTCGTGTCGTGGGATAGTCAAACAGAAGTTTCTTTTCTAGTTAAGAATGGAACGTTAGTCTTGCGCGCGCCCCCCACACACACGCACACGCACACGCACTCGCACTCGCACACACACTCGCACTCGCACACGCACTCGCACTCGTACACACACTCGCACACGCACACGCACTCGCACTCGCACACGCACCGCAGTCGCACACACACTTGCACTCGCACACGCACTCGCACACGCACTCGCATACGCACTCGCACTCGCGCACACTCGCACACGCACACTCATTCTGCACACACACACATTCTGCACAACACACACACACTCGCACACACACACACACTCGCACACACACACACACTGCACACACACACGCACACACACACACCCCACACACACACACACCCACACACACACGCACACACACCCGCACACACACACCCCACACACACCCGCACACACTCACACACACACACTCTCACTCACACAGTGTCCTGGAGAGTTAGTGAACACTATACCCATAGTGACCACCAGGCACTTTTGTACGAGGTGAAAATCAGCGGAGGGATAATTTTGTGCCGAAATATCAGCCAGCTGGGTGGAATGCAAAACGTTCGACGAAGAAGTTTTCCGGCAATTTTTGGGAGACGATATGCCAACAGGTACCGCAGATGACAAAGCTGGGCAGGTGATGAAATGGATAACCAAAGCCTGTGATGCGGCTATGTTCAGACGGGGCGCAAGCTCGACGTTCACCAGTTTACTGTGGACTGAGGAAATCGCCCAATTTCGACGGAGGTGCTTCGAGCCAGAAGACAGTGCCAGAGAGCCGGGGCAGAGACAACTTTCCTCAATTGCAAGAGCAATACAAACTCGCTCGAAGCCAGTTGAAGATAGAGATCCGCAAGAGCAAACGCTTATGCTCCAAAAGCCTGTGTGACGAGGTGGAAAAGGATCCATGGGTGGCCTGTACAAGACGGTCGTGTAGGTTAAGACAGCGGCACCTACGTTCTCCAACTTGCCCAGCATGCTGCTCAGAATTGTGACAGCCTCTATTCCTGAGCCACCCGGTGACTCAGTTAATATAGCGTTATCTGAGCTAGAAATAATTCCTCCAGTCACGCAAGAAGAAATTCTGCACGCAATCAGCAGAATCGGCAACACAAAGGCTCCCGGACCGATAACATTCTCAATATTGCCCTCAAGACTGCGATACTCGCTCACACCGACATCTTTGTGGATTTTTATTATTCGTGCTTGAGGGAAGGGTGTATCCAGAAAGATGGAAAACAGCGCTGTCTCCCAAGGGAATAAATCACCCGAAGATCCATCATCATACCGGCCATTGTGTATGCTTGACACAGCTGGCAAGGTTCTGGAGAGAATTATTAGTACCAGACTAGAAAAAGCTGTGGAGGTGGGAGGAGGCCTTCAGAAAATCAGTATGGTTTCTGCAGAGCCGCTCGACTGTTGACGCAGTCCAGCTTGCATTACACACCGCCCGACAAGAAATTTGGGAGGAAGCAGATGGAAGAGAGGCCCAAAAAAAGTACTTGCTGTCGTTACGTTAGATATTAAAATGCATTCAACTCGGCCCTAGGTGAGTAATATTCACCAAGCTCTCCGCAGATGCCAACGTACCTGAGAAGACTGTCGAGTATCTGAGTAATAGAGCCCTGATTTACAATACAAATAATGGGCCAGGTACATAATATCACGGCTTGTCCCAAGGGTCGGTATGGTCCACCATTATGGAATGTGATGTATGATGAGGTTCTTCGGCTTCCCTCCCAGAAGGAACCAGTATTATTGGTTCTGGACGACATTGTTATCGTCGCCGTTGCAGCATTGAGGAAATTGTTATATTTGCAACGAAGCGATCGCTATTGTTGTCAGTGGTTGAAGTCTCAGGGCTGCAGTTAGCTGAGCACAAGACTGAGGTTATCCTAGTCACTAGCAGGAAAAAGAGAGAAACCATCACTCTCAAAGTCGGAGACCACCATATTGTATCGCAGCCGTCGATCAAATATCTTGGTCTCATGATTGACGCCCGTCTGACATTTGCTGACCACCTGAAGTACGCCAGCAATAAAGCTGCGGTAATTAATGCAGCATTGTCAAGCACTAATGCCCAACATAGGCCTGTCAGAGAAACGGAAGTTCTGGCCTTGGTTGTGAGGTCCGTCTTGCTCTATGGAGCCCCAGTATGGGCCAACTCCATGTCGATAAATAGTTACATCCGAGGGATGACGTCAGTGTACAGGTTATCAGCATTGCGGGTAGCTTGTGCATTCCGCACTGTGTCAAACGATGCAGTGTGCGTCATCGCGGGGATGCCTCTGTAGATATCTTGGCGCAGGAAAGACGGAGGCGATATCACAAAGAAGAGGGGAACCCAGACTGCTCGACAACACTGCTCGAATGGCAGGATCGATGGGACAAGTCCATTAAAGGAAGATGGACATACCGCATGATTCCTCCATTGCACGTGGATCAACCGTAAACACGGCGAAGTAAATTTCTTCTTGACAAGCTGTTGTCTGACACGGATGCTTCTGGCATATCTCCACAGGTTCAAGCTTGAGGATACCCATTCTTTCCATTATTTGAGCCTGCTGTCGAAGACGCTGAGCATGTGTTCTTCCAGTGCCCGCGATACCATCTGCAGCGACGGCACGTTATGAGTATACTCGGGATCGACCCGCTGACACCCGAAGCAATGGTTGGGTGCGCTCGCCCAGAAACCAACTGGGATGCGGTGAGCTCGTATGCGCAGACCATAATAGCTGAGCTCAGGAGAATAGAAAGGAAAGAAGGGAAGTCGATTGATCCTCGTTTGACCCTTCCAGTTTTGACGAAGAAAGGGCTTGGGCTGCCACTCTAATCCCTCCCGTGATGTAATGCCTAACGGCGGTTCCATGGGAGGATGGAGGAGAAGGGGGGTTGGTTTTAGTGGGCAATCTCACACTATCATGTGGTACGGGCCGCATGGTGTCTTTTGAAGATTTCCACCTACCCTCGTTAAAAAAAAAAAAACTCTCACTCACACACTCTCTCTCTCTCACACACACACACACACTCTCACAGACACACACTCACACATACACACTCTCACACACACACACTCTCACACACACACACTCTCACACACACACACTCTGTCACACACACTCACTCACACTCTCACTCACACTCTCTCTCTCTCACACACACACACGCGCGCGCGCGCGCGCGCAAGAACACCGCTCGCAAGTTGAATGCCAAACAGGTATTATCTTCAACATGGATTATGGCACGGCTATCCGCTTCTTTCTCGATCGTGCAACTAGAGTCGCTTGATCTGTAGCACTTCTTGATAGGTCGCGATCATGCGATATCTTACGGCAGGACCGAAAGACGCAAAATGTCGTGCCATATTCCATCTTGGGAACAATACCCTCAGCTACCACGTTAGAAAACTAAAGTATAAGCACTAGAGATAAGTTTATCGACGCCATTCTCAGATTAAACAAACCGAAGCATAGTTTGTGTGTGTGGGGGGTGAGTGGGGGGTGTATGTGTGTGATATCTTTGATTGCTGTATGTATATCATATTTAAAATTTTGTTCGGGGTCTGGAGTATTGTAGGACATATCCTGGGATGTTTTTGAAATTACATGAACTTTGGGAGTCATTTATTGGGGACAGGATAATTTGCTTCCTAAGGCAGATTCTCTTAATGATTTTCCAATGAGAAAAAGGTTTTTGCTGATGCAATTTATCCAGTGCTGTTCCATTTTTCACATTTTTAATATTTTTGGAAAATGCATTTAGTAGTACGTGGTCCATTGTGGGTTTGGTGAAATTGTATTACAGGGGGAATTTCATGCCCTTGAAACATCCCCAAAAATGGGCAAAAAATCTGTTAATTTTTTTTTAAAATTTTAAAAAGCAAAAAAAAAGACGAAAAAATGTGATAAAAAACCTTTTTGGATAAACCCCAAATGAAGCTTTGGACACTTTCTGATATAATCGGGGCCTTCTATTCGAAAAAAGTAAGCCGATTCAAAATTTTTTTTTGGGACTGTTCTTTTACCAGGAAAATCTGTCTTTACTTATCCGAAATCGGCTAAATGACAAGGGCACTTTGGGGCGATACGGGCTTTAATTACGTAATAAAAGGGGTGATATTCAATTTCTGACCCGGGGAAACCCTCATGAATTGTATGGAGAAAATTTTTTGAAACTTGTACATATTATTTGGGGCCCGTGCTGTTAAAATATTAAAATCCCGGTATAAAAGGAAAAAATGCATGAAAATAAGGGGAATAGGTAAAAAGGTAAAAAAAAAATAGTCTGTATCGACGAGACATGCACAAAAGAAAGACATAAAAAATGGGTTTTTTCCCTTTTTTGGAAAACAAAAAATTTAAATTTTCCCTATAATGAACGGTTAGTTGTAAATGAAAAAAAAAATGAATTTCATTAAAATCCGCCCCTAGAGTTACCTTAATGAATATTGATTTAATAATATTACAGTTGTTAGTGTCAATTTGGAACTCGATTTTTGGCCCAAAGTTTTTGATTTTTTTAATGTGCGGGTTAGAGAAAAAAAAGGAAAGTTGATGTAAAATTTTTTGGGGCCGTGCCCCATAATATGGTTTTTTTTTACTGTGAAAATTTTTTTAAAATTGTGGGAAAATTATAAAAATTTGGTAGAATTGTTTATACTTGAAAGGGGTAATGTATAATGCAGTTGAGGAAATGAGGGCAGATTACGGGCAGGGTGGGGCCCCAGAAAAAGTGATGCCGGAAGGGGATAAAAATGCGCCTTGCACTGGAAAACCCTCCCAACGTGTGCGCAGTTGGTGTTAAAAACCAGGAAAATTTGAAAATACAAGAAGTTGTGGTACAGAAGGGCCCAAAACTTTCTCGTCTAGTTAGTTTTTTTATATTTTTTGGTATCTTTTTTTTCGGGCTGTCCCCTACCCTTTTTCCCCCTGCTGGCATGTAATGCAGCCTAAAATACTTTTTCCCCAAAATGTTATCTTTTTTACGGTATCGTAATAGTGGAATTGATTTATGAGTTTTAGAAGAGTTAAATATTAAATTTTGGAGGAAAATGTCATGAAAAATTTGGGAACCATTGTCGATAAAGTTTGATTGAATGTTTCAAAAAATGCCTAATACTGAGCTGAATGTTTTCATAAAAAATAATTGAGTTTTCGAAAACTTTACTGAAAATTTTTTTAAACTCTTTCAAATCAAATTGAAATATTAATAATTGAGATATAAAAAAATTGTAATTTTAATATAAAATTATCTTATCCTCAAAAAATTAAAAAATGAAAAAAAAATTGAATGTTTAATGAAAGCGCATGAAAAAAATTTAAATTTCCAGGGATAATATAATTTCAAAAGTAAATTGGAATGGGAAAATTTCTCAGACGTAGTTTTATTTTTGTTTGTAGGGGGTTTTGTTTCTGGCGAATAAATTTTTTGTTGGCGCACTTGAGTTTTAGTTCAAATTCTTTTATTAACTCCAAAAGGATGAAAATTGGAAAAAGCCTTTGTTTCTTTTTTGTTTCTGTTCCTGCTGTTCCTGTATCGCGCCCCGGGCCCCCCGCCTCTTTTAGTGTATGAGGATGAGAAGAAAGGAACCGCAGCAGCGAATCAGAGGCCGCACAGCCATTGGGGTCGGATGTTTTGCGGGGTTTTTTCAATAAAGATAGATGAAACTTCAAAACGTCTTTTTGCCATTATTGTATATTATAAAAGGGCTTTGGGAGAAGTTAGTGGTAAGCCATTTTTTTATAAATTTTAGGAAGGAAGGGGAAAGTTAAAAGGTTTTTTCAGGTGAAAACCCCAAAAATATACACATTTAGATATTATTAAAATATTGCATTCATTATTTTGATTGTTATATTTTGACCAGTTGCATGAGTTCTAGCGAAACGAAGAAAGTAAATATGTTATTTTTGCTTTTGGGAGTGTCTTAATAAAAAACGCCTTACTTTATGCTGCTAAGAATAGGCTTTCTTTATTGATACATTCGTAAGTGGATAATTCGCTGACGGCTTGGCTTTTGGTTAAAATTTCCCGACAACAGGGGGTAACAAGATGGGGGGGAATTTTGGGGGAGTTTTAAATTTTTTGGGGAAATTAAGGCTGAGTCTTTTGGGAAAATGACACAAGCATGATGAGGCAAAAATTGAGTATTTTCGTTTTTTTTTGTAAACCACCGTCTGCAGCCTGGTTTAAGTGAGAATTTTAATTTTTTTGAGGACAGTGCGTTAACGGACGTACTTGATGAAACAAATGAATGAAGTTTAATATCGGGAAGGAAATAAATAAAATTTTGAAATAAGGTTTAGTTGTGAATTTTTTTCAGAAACAAGAATGTTTTTTATCATATCCTTAGAAATTGGGGGTAATTGCGGCATGTGATATTTTTTTTAAAATTATCAGATTTATTATTGACACGTGTAATCTCGAAACCCTCCTGATTTTTACACTGGTAGGTTGGCATTCCCGGTTACCTTGTTGGTTTATTGTTGTAAGATTTTATGTAAAGTAGATGTATTTGAACATGTTTTTTAGCGTAGGATTTTTTTTCCCTTTTTAATGTATTAAGAACGTTTTTTTTTACCGTGTGAAAGGGTTAAATAACTAATTTTTCCGTTTTATGTAGTAGCAGTAGTAATAGTAGTGATTGTGAAATGTGAAAAAATCTCTCAATTCCTTCGTAATGTAGTCCCGTCCCCCTTTTTGCTGTCGCTACTTTTGTCTATTTTTTTTCATCTTTAATTTTTCCCCAATAATAAACAAAAATTTGTCGCTGGAGTATTTTGTCCCCGATTGTTTTGTTGAATACTTGAAAAAACCCCCCATATCCCATTTTTATTATACATCGAAAGCTTCATGTTTTATTCATAACCCTTAATTCCCCTCCCAAAATGGATTCTGGTATTCGTACGGTTGCCAGTTTCTTGTTCTACCGTGTGGAGCTTTTTTTTTCCTTCCGATTTTCTTTTTACTTTCTCGTATACGGAGTATTGAAAATTTAAATTAATGCTGCGAAAAATTTTTCAACGGAATTTCAAGGAAATCCCTTTTTGGGTTTTCCCCTAATATAAAAGAATTTTTTTTCAAACGTCCGTTGGTGTCCATCTGTAGGGCCAAATTTTGGCCCCGAATCTATGCGTGATTTTGTCCGAATTGCAGAACCCCTATCGGAGTGACCTGAGTCGGTCGGGGGTTTTTTGAACTAGAAAGTACACAATGGCACAGATTTTTAATGTAAAATTTTTTCTAATTTCTTTTGTGGGTTTTGATTTTTAAGATTTTGGGGTTTATTCTGGGGGCAGCTCCCAAATTGTATCGAATGTACATGTTCTTGGCATTTTCTCAATTTTCCCCGGTTTGTTAATGGAGAACCAAAATATGGCTTATTAGAAAATTATAAGAATATTAAAGAGCAGTAAACCTGTCCTAAATAAAATTTTTAACCAAACTTTGGAGCCTTTTAAGAAAATGGCGATTAAGCATTACTGTAAATGTAAAATTTTAAAAATTTTTTTCACAGGAATGTATTAAATTTTTTTCGAAAAATCTTGATTTGAAGTTTTTTAAAGCACTACCCCTCACATAGTAAATAATGTATAAAAATTTGGAATTTTGGTATCATTTTTTAAAAATTAATTTGTGTAATTTTCGAATAAACAATAAAATACAAAAAAGAAAATGAACGTCATATTAAGTAGTGCAATTAGCAATATCCATCAAAAAAAGTAAAAAAAATTTGGAGGCATTTTTGAAAAATGGCGTTCAAGCTTTTTCTGAAAATGCAAAATTTTGGCTTTTTTTTGCAAAAAGCCTTTTTAGTTTTGGGAGAAACTTTTTTGACATTTTTTAAAAGCACATGTACCCCTTAAAGTATAATATTTTGAAGAAATTGCCTGTAATGCAAATATTACAGATATGAGAGATAAGAAAAAAAGAAATATTAGTAATGTTTAAAAAAAAGGGGAAATGGAGCAATGTGGCGTTTATGTCATCGATAGGTGTATTTGGAAATTATCCCTGAAAACTGAAAAGAAAAAATTTTTAACCGTTTTTGGGGAAATGAAATTTTTTGTAATTTTTTTAAAATTGAAAAAACTTCATTTCTATTGCATGAAAAGTCCCAAAAATTTTTTAAAAAAAAGTGTACATGAGCTTAAAAAGAAGTATTTAGGGAAACAAATTTCGTTTGAAGGAAAAATCTGTTTAAATTTTTAGTTTGAAAGGAAGACGCCGAAAAAATAAACTTTTGCAATTTTAGAAAATTCAGAGTTAACAGTTATAATCGGCCCTAAGCCCCCTTTTTATAAGTGTATTATACTGTTTTTCCTTAAAAGAAATGTGGAAGAAAACTTTGAACCATTTTTGAAAAAAGGGTTTAAAAAAATGTCCGTGAGGCTTCATGAAAAGTACCCAAATTTTAAAGAACGTTTTCTCAAAATTAAAACCCTTGAACTAAAGGTAGATGGACGGGGGTTTGTTAAATTTTTGGGAAAAAGATCCTGCATGGTTTCGGCGCTGCGTGTTTATAGACGGACAGATGAGATGGACGTTTTGTTTTAAAATTGGTTTTCGGGATGAAGGACCCATGAGCCCGGGATTGGGGCTACACCCCACGTTTAGAGGTTTTTAAAATAATTTAGCAATTGTATTTTTCCCACTTTTTTTTGGCTGACCCGGCAATAAAATTTTTTGTGGCGAAAATCCCCCTTTTTTTTGTCTCAGAATTACATAACTTTTGTGTATCTGCGTCTATTACTCCTATATACAGATGTACGCGCACGAGATAGTAAAAACATGCATTAATTTTTTTGGGGGGTTACATGAAGCCCGGGAACTTTTTAAAAAATTTTTCAAAATGGCTGAAATTATTTTCTTTAAAGTTATTAGACAAAATAGAAAAAAAGACAGTTATAAAGGTAGCAAAAGCCCTGTTTTCCCCCTAATAAGTTGAATGTTTGAAAATAGCAAAAGTTTGTTTTTTTCGGCCTTTCCGAAGTACAAAATTAAAGATGAAATTTTCTTGGAAGTAAAATATTTTCTCCTTAATCAGTTTTTTCCCTTAAAGGGGTAATGTAAAGTTTTGGAAAATGTTAGTTTTTTTTCCAATATGCATGCAATTTGGGGAATTTAGAAAATAACAAAAACAATTTTTTTCTAAAAAATTGACCAATTTTTTTTTTAAATTTTTGGGCGGGTAGGGGATAAATGTTTGTACTAAATGACACAAATGCAATTTTGCCCTAAAAAAAAAATTTTTGTTTTATCTTCACGTCGTTAATATTTATATTATCAGCGAGATTTTTACATTATTGCTTGACGATGGGATGGGGCCAAAATCACGTTTTAAAAAGGGGGTTTCCGGGGAAAAGGGGAAAAGTATTTTGTGAAAAAAAGGCTAAAATTCCGTATTTTCAGAAACCCAAACGATATTTTCTGAATCTTTCTGACGGTTCCAAAGTTTTCATTGAAATTTTCGTACGGAAAAAGTGCCAATTGACATGTTTAATATTATAAAAAAAATAATTTTGTTGCTTTCCCTTTTTTTTAAAAAAACCCCGCAAAAAATTTTTTTTAAATATCTCCCCATGTTTTTAAAACGCAATTTGCAGGGGTGTATATACATTATTAAATTTTGTAATTGAATGTTTTTGAAATGACTCCCTAATGAACTCAATAGTTTTCTGTCAAAAAATTCTTGAAATTTCGCATTTATAGTAACGCTTAAACAAACTTTTCATGGGAAATTGCCCTAATTTGTGTTTTAAAAAATTCCCTTTTTATGAGATTTTATAGTCTTTTTTTAAATTTTTAAAGTAATATATCAGTTCTACTATTGGGGAAAGAAAAGTTGAGAAAAATTGGGGAAAAAAAATAATAATAATAATAAAAATTAAAAATTAAAAATTAATAATAATAATAATAATAATAATAATAATAATAATAGTAATAGTAATAGTAATAGTAATAGTAATAGTAATAGTAATAAAAAAATTGTGTTTTTTTGGGGCGGGGCTCAGGCATGAAGGCCCCCAAAACCCCTTTTAATTTAAATTTGGGAAATTTTAAAAATTACATTTAAAAGGCGTTCGGATGTAATTTATTTGACTTGTCATGACGCAGAAAAAAAAAAATGAATTTGTGACTACCATCTACATCAATTTATCTATATGAGCCAAATTAATTAATGAAATTTTTTGTTTTTTTTTTTGAAAGTTTGAAAAATGGAAAGACATGATGCAAGGAACATTCAAAAAACTTAAGAAAAAAAAGAGCTCCCCCTTATTCCCACTTTGAATCAATAATTCAAAAAGTCCCAAATGTCAGTTGTCATTCCGGCTTGCCTCAACTGTAAAACAATACAAAAAGGGGGTTTTTATAGTTACGTCGGGGATGGTACTGGGGACCATCCCGGCATACGCCTTAAGCGATTGAAAAAGGGAAAAAGAACTCAATGGGGATGGCGGCTTAAGGCCGAAATTTTGGGAGAGGAAGAAATTGGGGGGCTGAGGGAAAACAAAAAAAAAGGGGGAGGAGAAAAAAAATGGGGTGGACAAGAGGAGATAATAAAGAAATGATAATGAAAAGGATCGGGGCGATCAGAAGGGAAAATATGGTTTTAATATGCGTTACAATTGCATAAAAACCCAGATAGTATTGATGACATATAAAAACATAATCTCAATAAAAAACATGGAGAATTCCCATTAATCATCCTAATGATTAAGGTAAGGAAAAAGGAAGGGGGAATTAAAGGAAAAATACAAAAGGATATCTTACAGTATAAAATACGGGTGTAAATTAAAATAATAGTGTGACTACTGATTTTCTTTGTAACTATATTAGTAATAAAATATATAAATAGTAATAAAAGTGACAAACATAATTTCAAAAAGGGGTTGTAAGTTGTAGTTTTACAAAATTTTTCTTAATTTACATTTAGAAATTACAAATAGTGGTTGTTTTTTAGATATAGCTATGAAATTTGTCAAATTTTTTAAACATTGTATCAGCAAAATTGGGATTGGGCTTTTACTGTTATCCTGAAGTAGCAAAGGAGGAAGATGGTCGGGAGGAAAGGAGTGGGAAGAAAAAATTTTCAAAAAAATATTGACTTAAAAAAAAAGTGTAAAATGGAGGATTATATTTAATAAAACCATTCTTTTTGTTTCAGAAAATAATGAAGATAAAATTGCGGATAGAACAAAAGGGCGTTTAAAACTACTTTTAATTTTTTTTACCTGACATCAAGTTGAGTTTTAAAATTTTCCCTGAAGTTTCAAATTTCTTTAAGATGTGTAGGGGGGATTTCCCAGTTTGAAATTGCGGGACAGTGAAAAATTTTTATTGTATGACACAGTGTTGTTCGGGGTATACACACCCTTTGCCGAAGGGATCGCTCGAGTGTTAGCTTTTTTGAAGTTCTTAGATATGTGTGTTTGAATGCCGTTTGTGCGATTTTTTGGGAAGAAAGAGGCTTAATTTCTTCATTTTTCAATAGAGCAAATTTTTTTTTGTCTGTCTGTGGTACGCGGAGGGATCGTCTTACGAAGATGGAATATAAAAGGGAACGCGGGTTTTTGTCCCTTTTTGAAAATTTCCGTTGTTGCTTGGTTTTGAAGTCAGTAAACGAAACCCGCAGTAATCGAAATGGGGCATAGTGAATTAATGGGGTTCTACGTGTGTTTAAAAAAGTAGTTGTCGAAAGCGTTTTGGGGAGAAAAGAGGGCTTTGAAAGTTTTTAACAAATCTTACTTACATCCCCAAGCCCCAGCTGAGAGTCCCGTCTTTTAAAATTTCCCGGTTCTGAGTCGTTAAAACCAGGGAAAGGGGGGAACCTTTTATACTAATAGTAAGCTTTAGTTATTTGGGTTTAAAAAAAGTCCTAAGGCTGCGATCCATTTATTGGGGGTATTTAGGTCCTCATTTTTTTTCTAAACCCAAAGGGTTAAGCTCCGACGGATGCCCCGCTGACATATAGTTGGGGGTCATCTGCGTACTTTTTAAATAGCGACAGTATTTAAGACTTTGTCCTCCCCGTTTACGTAAATTAAAAAATGCAAAGGGGGTCCTGGGAACTGTTCTTTGCAATCCCCAGGCAATTGTAGGCACTGGATGGGTTTTCCCACCTGTTGACGATCTAAAAGATATTGTGAGAACCCCCGTATCGTGGGTTTAGCGAAGCGCAATGCTTTCATTTTGTCTAGCAGGATATCATGATCGCCCGAGTCAAATGCTTTCCCAAAATCTAAGAGAGTAAGTATTGTTAATTTCCCTTGTCAATGGGTTGTGGCCTCTTTTCAGCTTAAAAGCACAGTTCCTGTATTTTGCCTGATCGGAAACCATGTTGATCTTCACTTAAAAATTTTTGTTTGCCTAAATAGTTCGTAATTTGATGTCGTGAAATTTTTTTCCAAATCTTTAGAAATTCCCAGATAGAAAAAGAAAATGGGTCTGTTCTCGGGAGGATTTGTTTTTTTTGGGAAGGATGCAGTTTTCAAGAGGTCGGGTACTTCCACTTATGAGAAAAACTTATTATATCTTTTACAATGGGATATATGTTTTCCCAAAAAAGTTTCAGTAATTTGGAAATTGATATTGTCTACCCCGGGGGCCCTTGTTTTTAAAATTTCTAAAATAGTTTTAAGGACGTCAATATTTTGTAACGGGAAAAAAAATTCTTGTGGAGTTTTTTTTAGAATGGAACTGTAATTTTGGGAAAAAGTCATTTTTTAATGAACTTTGGAAAGGGGGAGCCATATTAGGAAACGTTGGTTTGGGGAGTGAAGGGGTATATGAATATGAAGGGGTCCCTCGTGATCCCCTTCCCAAAGGGTGCGGGGAAATTTCCATATTTGTTTAGTGGCCTTTTCTGCTCAAAACTTTGTGGTAATATTTAGTTTTTCGCTTTTCCCAATGTTTGTGAAACCTTTTTTTAAATTTTTGTATTTAATTCTGTTTTTTTCTAAATTTGAATTTCAAAATTTTTGGGAAGGCAGCGTCCCTTTGTTTCTTTAAAACAACGCATTTCATCTGATATCTAAGGTCCCGGCGGACGTTTGCACAAAAGTTTTTCCTTACGGGTATGTATCGATTAACCCAGTGACAATTGATGAGAAAAAGTTTTTCTTTTTCTATCTGAAGAATTTTCGTGAGAGACAAGACGCCAGGGCATAGACATCCCGTCAGAGAAAAATAATTGAAGATTGAATGTTTTGAAATCGCTGTATTTAAAAAAGTGTTGGCGTATATCTAGGGCATTTCATATTGACGGGGCAAAATTTCCATTATTGCACTCTGAATTTATTATGAAATGTCTATTGTATGGAAGGTATTTTGGGGATCGTGTTTAGGTATCCCAGGAACTGGTTATTGGCCAGGGAATTTCACTTTGTCATGATTCGATACAACGATATGTCTACCCAAGTATCTGTACTGATTGTATGATGTGTGAGGACAGATGGCAGCAGATAAAAGTATGTGGCATGTGAAATACCCATCCCAGACCCAAAAAATAGAATACCAATGAATAGGAGAAAGTGTGTCCATTCTAAAAAATTGCCTCATTGAAATTTTTTTTGAGATAAAATTTGGGAGTTTTGATATTATTAATTCATTTATATAAAATAATGAAAAATTTTTCCCAAAATTGGTTGAAACTGAATTTGGGTTTTCTTAACTTAAATTTTATGAATGTAACCCCCATAAGCAGGTTGATGTAGTGGGAAAATGTATTAGGTTTGTTTAGAAGGTTTTATCTACTTTAGTAGATAATGGCCCAAAGAACATTCCAAAGGGTTTTTTTAAAACCCTTTTTTCATTTACCCCCAATTTTTAATGTTATATTTTTTCCTGCCTTTTTTCTCAGTTTGTTTCACCCTTTTTTCCCTCCACTTTTATCTTGTAAGAAAAGTTGACCCAAAATATCCCCTATTGTAACCTTGTTTGCGGTGTCTTTAGTAAAATTTTTTCCATTACATTGTTGTAGTAGTCTCTTTCTTAGTATTACATACAACTTACTATCGTCTGTTTTGTTTCCTGCAGTCTGCCCAGTGCTTCCTAAAACCCCTTTTTAAATTTCCCCTTTTAAAGGTAAGACTCGTTTTGTTACTCGTAATTTGTTACCCATTGATTTTTCCCCATTTTCTTATTTATTTGTTAACAAGTTATATTCAGTGAAGAATTTTCGCAAACATGACTTGTTCAAGTAAGTGGTAATTTTTCTCCTTTAAGATATTATTAATTGTAGCCTGGAGTCTGTGCGTTATAATAACTCAAAATTTTCCCTTTTTTATCTGAAGGAATGTTTTTTTTTTAAAAGCCTTTGTGACACTTTTTTTCCCTTTTTTTTCCCTTTCCCCAAACCCGGATACTTTTCGAGGTGTCCTCCGTGTAAAACCCCATCATGTATCCTAATGTGGGAAAGGATTGCCGGGCTGTTTTTCCAACCCCGTGAATTTTAGGGGGTCTGGGATTTTAACGAAACTTGGTATATCTTTTCCCCATCGTTTGCCCCCAACAAAATTTGCGTTTGTCCCCCCCAGAAAAAAGTTGTACGCAAAACAAATTTGGGGGCCCCTCACGCTGGCCGGAAAAAATGGGGGTTTGGGAGAAACTTAATTTATCGATTGCCCATCTTTGGCCGGGTTTTGCCCACAAAAAATTATAGTTTGCCCCCCACAAAAAAAAAAAAGTTTGGGGGAAAAGGGTTTTGGATATAAAAATGGGGCATTTTAAATAATATAGAAAATCTTTTCCCCGGGTTTTTCCCCAAAAGAAAATGAGGTTTCCAACCACTAAAAAAAATTACAGGAAAGAAACATTTTCAAAAAACCCTAAGGTTGGCCAAAAAGAAATCTGAAAATCGAACCAAACCCATATCAATCACTTCCCAATTGTCACATAAAACAAATTCCTTATCTATTTGCGTAATAAATTTTTTTATTTCGTTTTTTTTTCTTCACTTGAGAATAACACATCAGTAATGAGAATTTTTTAAAGTAATGAGAAATGGAATTCCAACCCAGAAGCGTTTATTGTTAGATAGCTCGGAAGCCAATCCGCGTGTTTTACCCGGTTTTTGCTAAGCGTTTGGCAAAAGCAACAATGATGATTTTTTATACTACATCCTAATCGTGTGTTTATCGTTTGCCCAGGCACAGAAATGAAATTAAAAGCGAAGCGTTTATTGTTAGAGGGCCCCCGGAACCCCAAATTGGGCGCCTTTGTCCATTTCAGCTAAGCTTTTGGGCCCAAACATGATCCCCTATTCCTTCAAATAAGTGATACCCCAGACCGGCCAAATAAGGAAAGCACCGGCCGAATCCCCGAAAAAATACACGTTTTGGAACCCATTTGTATGCCTGGGCAAACGAAAATTATATCTTCGCAGACAAAAAATACAGTATTGGGAAAATAATTCTGAATATCAAACTGTTCCTTGGGAATTATTAGAACCCCGATGATATAAAATTACGCGGCAGACAGATTCGCGTCTGAAATACATTTCCCTGTAATTCATTTGTGTACCTGGGCAAAAAAAAAATGTACGGACCCAACGAAAACTCTTGGGAAGGAAATTTTATGCTGAATATTATAATTCTTGCATAAGCGTAAGTGTTAGAAATGATGATATGGGCGGCAACGGGCCCGAGCCCCGTTAAATAAACGCTTCTGCCTTTAATTCCATTTTCCCTCCTGGGCAAACGAAAACTATCTGTGGGCAAAAGCAAATACTTTTATTAGTAAATATTTAAACCCGGGCAAACGATTTTTCTAAAATATTTAAAAAAACCTGGGAAAAGTTTTAAAATTGGGGGAAAGAAAATTTTTTTCGTGTGAGTTTTTTTAGGGTAGTGAAATTTAAAAAAATTTTTTTTTGGGGGTGGGGAAACGAAAATTTTGATGGGGGAAAAAATATACCAAAATTTTGTTTTAAATCCCAAATTTTTTTTCCGGGCCCAAATTTACAAATCTTTTTCAGCCTTCTATCCTCCTCCTTATGTTGTATCTGGAAAAGTTTGCTCCCCCCTTTAAAAGTTCGGGTTTCCGGGGCCTTTCTACAATAAATTTTATTGTTGTGTAAAAGAGTGTCATACCTTGTGAAGATATCCTTCATTCTTCCCGCATGTTTTTTCCGAGTCAGTCATCGACGTATGTTTGGGACAAGTCTTCCTCCCTTTCTTAACTATACCCCCCTTTTTCACCCCTTTTCCCCAAAAATTGTTCCAATGATGTTAAATGTATGTTGAAGGAAAGGGGTGGGTGTTTGTCTGTGAAGAGTTTGATAATAAAAAAAAACAAAAAAAACATGGCTTTGGGTTCATGCATTTACGTGAATGTTGTATGTAAGTGGATATCTCTGAACATATCAAGTATACTGCTAGTTATCCACATTTTAATCATAATGAATGAATGAATGAATGAATGAAATGAATGAACTGCCAACAGTAGTTTTGTACCCCGCAAAATTTTTGGGGGTCCCTTTTCCGGGAAAAGTAAGACAGAAGGCCTTAAATTTTCTTTTTTTGAAAGGTGTTGGTTTTGAAAGAAAACCCTTTTTATGCAATTCCCCCAAATAACATATATTTTTAAAAGAATAGTAGTATAAAAGGGTTTTTATGGAAAAAATTTAAAATCAATTTAGTCCAAAGTTTTGTGTTGTCATTGAGGGTCTACTGGCACCATAAGGCCTCTTTTCCCCCTCGTGGTTGGGGAAACCTTGACTTTTTATATTTTTAATTATATTTTGTAAAAATTTTGGCGAAAGCCCCTGGGTTTTAATTCAAATTTTTTTTTAAAATTTATGGAATTGACCACTTTTGAATGTTTTTTCCACACTTGCAATTTCTCTGTCCTGAAATGTTCCATATCACCCATTGTCCATTTTTTACTATCCTTTTTTTCAAGTTCCTTTGTTCCTAATAAATTTTTGGAGACAAACACTTGTTTATTTAAAGGGTTCCCCCTTTTTTATTTATCCTCCCATTTTAAATATGTAAGGGTAACGGAAAAAAATTGCCTGGGGTGAAAAATTAAAATTGGAAGAATGTAAGTGTAAAACGTAGGTTTTATTGTAAATTTGTTTGTTGGTGTTTCTTAGTTAAATTCCCATGTATCTTAAAACTATATGAATTTTTTGGAAGTTAAATTGCAACCTAAAATGTATTGTGTTTATCTCTGTGGGTCCCAAAAATTGTTTATTTCCCACTGTACACTTTGAATATAAGTTATTGTTTGTAAAGTTTTTAGGGGTATAGAAAAAAAAATATTTTTTAAAATTATATTGTTTTTTTTTAAACCCGTATTTTTTAAATTAGTTGTTTTGTAAGTAAGGGGGGAAAGGTTTCATGTGATTTCAATGTTTGGGGGGGATTTTTTAAGAATAAAATTATGTTTCTGCTTAATATTTGTTTGATAGTTTTTAAAATTTGGGGTATATTTGTATTGAAGTATGCTAGATGATTTTATTTTGTTAGTTGTATTGTGATTTTTTTTTTTTTTTGTAATTCTTGGGAAAGGGCCTTAGGGGTTTTTAAAATTGGCATATAATTTAAAAATTTCTATTCTAATAATGTTTATTTGGGGTTAAAAATTAATATATAAATGTTTTCTAAAAAAACAAAAAATTTAAAATTAAAAAAATCTAAAACAATTATAAGTAATATCAAGAAATGCAGGAATTTGTAAAAAAGTTTTTTGAGTTTGAATATTTTTGTTATGATGTTAAATGAAATTTAAAGGTTTTATTTGAAAAATGATTTTTGGGGGTTTTAATTTTCCAGGTATTTACTGTTACTGTTAGAAGTATGAGTTATTGTAAAGTGTAGTTTTTTGAGCTTGTTTAAAAAAGTTTCATTTTGTTTTTATATTTTTCTTAACATTTTTCAATGTGTTTTGTGTTTTTGTTGTTTGATTTGAATGTATTGAGCCCCGGGTTTTATATTTTTTTGCAATGCTTATTACATTGTTGTAGTTCTCTGTATTTATATAGTTTTGTGAGAGTTAGGATGTGTTGGGAGTGTATAGGTTTGTCTTTGTGTTGCAAAAAATGTTTTTACCTTTTTTTGCATATTGGGATTTTGTATAAGTATAGAATTTAAATTTAAAGGGAAAGATGAATGATTTTGAAAAAGGTGTAGATAAAATTTTTTTTGTCCTGATGACGTACTGAATTGTGATGTTTTTTTGTGAGGGAAAGTATTTGTGATAGAGCATGTGGGGGGTCTGTTTTTTTGAATTTTGTTTTTAGTGGAATGATGTTTTATTTTTCCCTTTTATATGTGTTGTTGGAAAATTTGTGACCACTTAGGGCAATTGCCTTATACAAAGGGTTTTTTTGAAATGGGAAATGAAACGAAATTGGATTTATGTATTTTATTTTATCTATGTGTGTTTTGACATGTTGAGTTAGTAAATGATTAATTGTTAAAATTTTTTTTGAAATTTATTGTAGTGGGTGTAATGCTAGATATTAATTTTTGACAGCCATAATTTTTTTTTTAAAAATTTACAAATTCTAATGAAAGGCTTTGGAGTTATGGGAAAAATTTGTAATAAATTTTTTCCCATTGGGGAAAAAAATTTTAATAAAATGTTAGGGCAGGTCTCAATTTTTTTTAAGAGAATAAAAATGAAATGTTGTGATCCATGTCCCCATCAATGTCGTATATAAATTTTTTATTTATTTTAAAAATTTAAACCCCAAAATGATCTCAGAGTTTTGTCCAGTTCCCAAAAAAAATGTGGACCTTGTGGACATACATGTAACCTGGGGTTTGCTGTGCATGTCTTCTAGA
Organism: Teleogryllus oceanicus; assembly: GCA_964035755.1. NCBI lineage: Eukaryota > Metazoa > Arthropoda > Insecta > Orthoptera > Gryllidae > Teleogryllus > Teleogryllus oceanicus. The sequence goes on along the minus strand of CAXIVR010000014.1, from coordinate 1,362,249 downwards.
ATCCAGTGGGGAAAAACAATTATTCAAATTATCGTTTCCAATTTTTGTTGTTAAAAGGGAAATATTATTCCAATGGGCAAAATGGATAAAATTTTTTTTCCTTTTTATTTCCGAAAAGGTTTTTTATTTAATTTTTTTGCTTTTCTTTTGTCCTTTTTAAAATTTTAGTAGTATATGACTTGGTGTAGTGATGACAAATTTAGAAAAAAGTGCCCTTCCCCTTTTTCCCCTGAATTCATAAAAGTTTTGAAGTGGGTTTTCGTTAAATAAAAAAAAAAAAAAAAAAGTGATAAGGTAAAGGTTTAATTAATTAAGAAAAGGGTTTTAATTCGCCAAAAAAAGTAGGAGTTTTTTGGGTTTCCCCCATTGCAGGTCAAATTTCTTGGGTGGGAAAAAAGGTGGGAGATATTTTTATGCCCATTGTCTTTAAAATTTTGATATTTTTGTTGGTTATTTGCTGTACCCTTTTTAATGATTTGGTGGGAAGTCAGTACGTAGGTGTTGTACTACTATGTTAAGAGAATGATGAGTAGTTTGTTATTGTGATTGATAGCCATTCGAAATGTGGATTTGGAGGCAGGAATATTTTGTGAATATTGGAATTAGACATACCTGCTAGTCCTTCTGTAATAGATTTGACAATAATTTGATTTTGTGTTTTGTAATCATTTAAAGGAGTAGAAATATAAAAAGAAAAAGTGTTTTTTACTTATGGTAAAAAGCCAAATTTTTGCTTCCAAATACAACTGCAAATAGTAAAAGGGTGGGGACAAAATTGTGTTGATGCTATGAAGATTACTTCATGTCTGTTTTGAGAAATGTTCTATTGAAAAAATAGTGTAGATGTTCATTATGTACTAGGATTTGTGTGCTGTTGTATAAATTAGGAAAATGAATATCTCAATGAATTGAGTTATTTTTTTTGTTGACAGGTTGTGTTGAAGGGGGAAATCTTTGGGAAAAAACCGAAGATAGAAAACAAGTTGTGGAATTTTAAATGAAAAATTGTTTTTTTTTTTAATTGGTAAATATGAGAATGTAAAAATTTTCTTTAGGTTTTTTTAAATTGTTTGTTAATGAATTAAAAAAATTTTTCTTATTTTGAACCCCGCCTTTTCCTTACATCTTTTTCCCTTTTCCCTTTTTTCAAGGGTGTTTTAAAGGGAAGCTACAGTTGGAGGGGTAGGGGTTTACAGTATGAAAAAAAGGGGGTGTAATAATTTTCCCGCAGAAGAGGTGTTTTTTTTTAAATTTTATGGGGTTTTGCTTTTTTGATAATTTTCAAGTGCAAAATATTGTGCATTGGTTTTTGTCTTTCTTGTCTTGTGTTTCCCGGATATTTTCTTAATTTGTTTTAGAAAGAAAGATTTTTTTTAGGTTGTTTTCAAGTTTCACAAAAATTTTAATGATCACATTAGTTGCCTTGGGGAAGTGTGGACCTTTACCCTGCCTGATGTCCTTTTGTTAACGTTCATTTTTAAAACAATTTTTTTGAGTTTTTTTGGTTTTTCCCTTTAAAGTTTGTTTTTTTTGAAGTTTGGTTTTAAGTTTAAAAAGCTATTGCAAATTTTTTAGTGTGTTCGGGAAATTAGGTTTTTTTTGAGGTCTTTTAGAAAATTGTTTAAGTTCCTTTTGTTTTTTTTTTTGGAGTTTTTTAAGTACTAAGAAAATTTAATAGGGAAGAAGGGGAAAGGGGGTCTATTGTAAATTGAGAAAGAACTTTATTAGGGAGGTGTGTCCAAGCTGTGCCTTGCCTATGTCCTCCATTTCCTCCTTTTTTTCTTCTTGGTTGTTGCAAGTTCCCAATGATCACATTAGTTGCCTTGGAAAGTAAGTAAGGAAGTGTGGAAACATTTACATGCCTGCTCGTAACCTTTTTTGGTTAAGGTTTATTTAAAACAATTTCTGAGATTTCAAAATTATTTTTCCCTTTAAGTTGGTTTTTTTGAAAGTTTTTAAGGGTTTTAACTTATTTTTGCAATTGTTCAGTGTGTTCCAGAAGTTGATTAATTTTCTAAAAGACAAAAAAACCTTTAATTTTTTTTGAGTTTGCTTACATACTAAAAAGTAACTTTAGGGGAAAAAGGGGAAAAGAAGAGTCGAAGAAATTGAGAAAGAACTTTTTTAGGGGGAGTGTCCCCCGAGGCCTTGGGGGTCTGTGTGCTTTTGCTCCTTGGCTCCTTTTCTCCGGCGCCCACGCCCCACCAGTCCTATGGCCCCCCCCCGGGGAGTGGGGGGCCCCCCCCACCCTCCTCCACACCACCTCCGACAGGCTCTGCCCCGAAACAATCAATTAAAAAATTTAAAATCCAATTTTTTTATAATTTTTTTAATAATAAAAATACAAAGTTAAATACAAGAGGAAAGAGGGAAAGACTAACTAAAGTTTACAAAAAAGGGGAGGATTAACAGGTCAATGAAAAGAGAAATAGAAGGAACTCAGGTAAGTTACAAGTGAAAAGGGCAGGATGGGAAAAAGGAAGTCAGAAAATGTAAAAGGGAAAAATTGCAGGGAAATAAGGACCATGAAAAAGATATTCAGGGGGACAGACAAACATTTTTATAAAAAAACTCCAAAGTAAAAAAAGGAATCATTGTACCAGGAGAATAGTATAGGAATCCATTAGAGAGAATATTTATGATCCTTAGAAGGAACCAGGTAACTTCAGGGACCAGGGAACAGTAGAGGAACATTCAAGGTTAAAAAACAATACTGCAAAGGGGACACTTAAAGGGAAATTTTTTGGTTGTACAAAAATCCTAAAAAAAACTTTAAAAAACATTAATGCTAATAAAAAAATTTACATACTTTCAAAACCTACATAACAATATTCTTTCTAAATAAATTAACAAAGTTATACATACAATTGCCAAGAGTGCAGGAAAAGGAACTGTTCAGCTGAAGAAATGCAATTTCAATTTCATTATTACATGAAGGAAATAAGGAATGGGAACATAAAATTAAAAAATGGTCAGGAAAACCTCAGGCAAAAAATTTATCAAATAAATTTTTTCAAACTAAAAATACAAATTATTTTTTAAATTGAAAAAAAACAAAGATGAAAAGAAAATTTACAGCCTATAAAAAGTTCATATGCAATCAAATATTAATTTAAAAATACACTTTTCATTTCTTACACTTCCCAAAAATTAAATGTGTCCCCCCCACTGCCAATACAACTTTGGGAAACTAATATTTCCAAAAATGTTTATAAATTAAATTGCCCATTTAATAATTTAAAAGGATTGCCCCCAAAGGGTTTATTATTTTTTTTTGGACAATTTATTTTTTTTTTCCTTTTTTTGTTCTTAAACCCCCCCTTTTTCTTCCCACATTTTTACTTTTTTTCCCCCCCCCCATCCCCTCCCCACCATCACTTTCCTTTGCTTCTACTTATTTTTAACATTCATTCCTGTCAAAAAATTTCACATAACTTATTTCCCGTTTATCCCTTGCCTTCTTTCTACAGTTTTTTTGGACTTTTAACACATCCTAGACAATTTTTCTATTTTTTTTTAAAATTTATGTTTTCCATATTTTCTATTCAACTTCCCAAATTTAAAATTTAAAATCATACATTTCATTTTTTATTTTACTTCCAATTTAAAATTTCAAAATACTTTTAATTCTTAGGTCTCATTCCCAAATACCTGGTGCATTCAAAATTTAAAATTTTTAAAAAATTTAAATCCTTTTTTAAAAATCACAAGTATACCATAGTCCACAGGTCTAATATTACAAATTGCATATGAAGACAAAATTATCTGCATAACCAAAACAGCACCTTTCAAATTACCTACCACTACAGAACAATACAACACTGATAAAAAAAATTCCCAAAATTTTGAAAATTATTTTTTAAACATTCTTAAAATTTTCAACTTTATTACCATTACAAGGATTTCCCGTTATATATTACAATTTTCAAATCAAAATAAAAACAACATTTATGGAAACCTGACTAACTTCCAAAATATTTCTGCAAAAAAACATTTTACTTATATGTAGTCAACTCTTCTATTAACTGAATTATAAATTAACACAGGAAAAGGAGAGGGCCCCTTTTCTTCACATTCAAAAAACAAACAATTCACCATTTTTTAATAAATTACAACAGAAAATCTTATTCTTTTTTTTTACACACACAAATATTTCATCTCACAAATTTATCAATGAAACCAAATTCCTTTTTAAAATTAACAATTTCAAAACAATTACCATTTTTTTAAACCCTTTATAACCATCATTGCTAGTAATTAAGCATTTTATCATACTACATGTACCTTTTCTTCCCCATCCCTTTAAGGGCCTACTCCCCAAACATCATAGACCTACAACAAATTCATCCCTTCATTTCCACAATTGCAATAAAACCCCACCCATTCACAGTACAATACTTTTATAACAAATAAAATCCTAAAAAACACAACCACTTTTTTTTCTAACTTCAAAACCTCTCTGGATTTCCATTCATCACCCATTTCCAAAATTACAATACATTTTTAGGGGAAAAAAATACAACAAATTAAATAAACCACTAATAGAGAAATTAAGCAATTTCAAATAACAAAAAACTATCAAAACTAAAAAACCCTCCCAAAGTCTTCATGAATCAAGAAAACTAAATTTAAAAAAAATTAAATTCATCTCAAAGGATATAAAAGGAAAAATTTCATACTTTGAATTAATTTTTATCAAACATTAAAAAATTTTTAAAATTGCTTTTTTACTTACATTTTACAAACCTACAACCCAAAGGGGTTTTTTGACCTACCACAGTAATTAGCCACTTTTTACACCTACACAAATCCCTTTTAAAAACATTTCACTAACAATACAATTTTTTTTCCCCACCTTTACCCTTAAATACAACACTCCTGAAACACAGGACAAACAACAAACCCCTCATGCACACAAAAAATTCCCCCAACCAAAAAATACATCTCACCAGGTAAGGTCCCCGTACACATATTACCACATTAAAAATTTTTTACTACCCACAGAACACTGCAGAAAATCTATTTCCAGATTTCAACACCAATGCACATTCCCGGGGTCATACATTAACATTTATCAAAACCTACACTATGCATTAATTTTTCAAAACTCACTAAACCCCAGCCAATATAACCCAAATCCTTTGATTTTTTAAAATCATTCATATTTAAAGGGACACTTTTCATGAACCACTTTCAAAATTTTTCAAAAAAGGTTCAACACCCACATTTATTTAACATTAACACTCATAAGGTGGCAAAATCCATTTTCCACTGTTCCCTAATTTTCAAAAAATTGAAACATTTTCCATTTTTTCAAAACACCTTTTTTAAAACTACAAAATTGAAAATGGAGATTCTTAAATTTCTTTCATTTATTCATTTACATTTTTTTAAAATTTGGGTTTTAAAAATATTGCAGATAATGTATAATTTTAAAAAAATTTAAAATTTAAAAAATTCTCCCAAAAAGGACTTTTTAAATTTTTTTTATTTTTCATACTAGGGTACAGCTACATCAGGGGGTAAAAACCCACATGCACTCTATAAGGTAAATACATCATATTGCTTTATTCTCTTTTCAACAATTTTTAAATTTTTACTTTTTTCCCCATCATTAATTGCTTTCTTCACATTTTTCCTAATGATTTTTTTAATAACATCTGGAAAATCCTTTAAAACATTTTTTTTTTTCTGTGAAATCAGCTCAAAAATTTCTTTTTTCAAACAATTTTCACAAAAATTGCCCAATTTTTTTTTCCTTTTTAAACTTTTCCAGCATCTAGTACTTATTGCACCACTGAAAAAATTATTCTAAAAATTCAACAAGCTTTCAATTAAGGGTTCACAAAACATTCCCCACACAAAACCCCACCTCCTTGCTTTACTCCTTTCCTGGTTAAAACCACCATCTAAGATCAACTTTTCTGCAGTCAGTAATTTTGAAAAACCCCGGGGGTACCTTCATAAACACCTGTCTATCTCATCAAGCCTAGTCATGCTGCAGACCACAAAAAGGTTTACAACAGCAAGGTTCCTTGCCACATTAATTCTGCATTTAAAATATACATTTTTAAAAAAATTTTCTCTCTCTCGCTTACCCGACAAAAAATTTTAGATATAAAATGACCAAAGAAATAATTCTAACTTTTCGAAACAAAGAAAACATTTGTATCATTCTTGCTCAAAACGGGGAAACCCAAATTTTTAGACAAACTTTTAAAATTATATTATTTTCGTCTGCGTTGTTACATATTTAAATATAAATGTCCAAAAGGGAAAAATAATTACGCTAGATTTTTATCACCCACCGGGCCCAAGCCCTCGGGAGGCTCTAAGGGCGGGGGTGATAGGAAGATGCGCGGGCGCCAACCTTTTCCCCGCCTGGCCAAAAAGCATTATTTGTTCATCCCAAGAAAAAACCTAATATAAAGTACAAGTGAGGTTTTCACAAAAACAAATTTCAGCAAAACGGATGTTAAATTAACCCCGCAACTAAAACCACTGCAACTAACAGACCATTGTTTAATTGATGCATTGCTGGGCGATAAAAACCTCTCATATTTCAGCCCGGGGGCTTATTACGAGAGTCAGAAGGGGAGCGGGGAAAGTTTCGTTCGATCACGGGGGCCCCCCATCAGCCTGCGAGGACATGCTATTCACTTACGTTTCCAAGGTTTTAACAGAATGACTGGCCTTTCCCGAACATTTCTTCCAAGTGGCGAAAAGGGGTCGTTCCGAGACTTTTCAATTTCTTGAAAACGAATAATCCAAAAGCAAATCCATAAACTTACCAAATTTTACTGGGGTGTACCGCATTGAAAAATTATGTTGCAATTTTCTTTAATTATAATATAGTGGGTATATCAGGATCTTTTTAAAGGCGTCACACCACAGATTTTAAATTACCATTTTGAAATTAAACTATTTCATTGCGAGTAAACAGGGGAATAACTTCGAAATAAAATGATACCTATTTTTTTACACCGCCTATTTCAAATAAAGCAACAATTATCAACCAAGATTCTCACAGAATAGTGGAATGGAATTGTATATATTTATTTATTTATTTATTTATTTATTTAACGTCAAAAAAACAGTTAAAACTGCGTATGACGTGCGATCCCTACACCAAGTCATATTCTACTTAAATTTTGAATTTTTGAAAGGGAGAAAAAAAAAACTCCCCTGTAATAAAACATATTTTCAAGGATAAACAAGCAATAAATTTTGAATTTTGAAAAAGGGGAAAAAAAATCCCATTAATAAAATCCATTTTCAAAGATAAATAAGCAATAAATTTTTAATTTTGAAAGGGGGAAAAAAACAAAAAACTCCCCCTAAAAAAAAATCTATTTTCAAAAAAAATAAGCAATAAATTTTGGTTTAATTTCCCTTTCCGCGACAATATAAACGATAATTTGAATAAAATTTTATTTTTTTACTGAATTTAGAAGACGTGCACAGAAATGAAGTTACATTTATGTCCCGAAGCAAAACAAAGGGGGCCCTCTCAATTTGCTCAAGGATCAGGGGAAATTTCAAGAAAAACCTGGGTTGAGATAAAGGGCATTGACCGGGAAATTAGGGACAATGGGTTTTTACAGGTTGTTTTTACTCATTTATACAGTCCCAAAAGCTAAATAATGCATTATGTATCATTTTAAAATTAATGTTATTTTCTGGTGATGCCCCAGTATAGTTTTAATTGTATAGAAACAGTTATGCAGCCGAAACGATTTCATTTGGGGTTTAAACTTTTTTATCAATTTAATCGTTTAATGTCATTTTGGAAAAGTGTTGTAAAATAATGCATGTATTGTATGTGAATTTTTTTTAATGAGCCGTTGATACTGTCACCTGATGAATATGATTTCTACGTCGAGTGTTATATTTAAAAGACTTCGGCATTTTTTTGAAAATATATTCCCCCCCTTGAGCAAGTCATTTTTTTTCAAAAAACCCAAAGATTCGTAAATAAAAAGACACTTTAAAGGTAAAATTCCTAAGATTAATGAAGAGAACCCCAAAGAATCACGTGGGGGGGATTTGGTTATTATTCGTACAATTCGTTTTTTTAATCAAAAGTCTGGGAGTTTTAAATGTATTTCCCACAATATTATGCCATATCTCAGGCGGGAATGAAACCCCCGAAGTATAAAAACAGGGAGTATGAAGGCGACTAATTTGGAAAATTCCTGAACGCGTAGCATAATGAACTTCATTTTGTGTTCAATTCATTTCAATGGACGTTCCATTTAAGGTTTGACTGAATTGAGATACCTAAAAATTTTGTTGCCTTAACATCAGTCAATGGTACACTGTTCATTTTCAATGGAGCACAGAATTGTTTATTTCAAATGGAAAACTGCATTAAAACCGTTTTCTTTTCGTTTACTATTAATTTGTTATTTCGGAACCAATTTGAAACATCTGATATTGTACTATTTACGGTTTCTTTATTGCAAAGGATGTTCGTATCATCCGCAAAGAGAACCGTTCTTCCGTTTCGAATCGTCGAGGGCATATCGTTTACGTAAAGTAGGAACAGAGTAGGGCCTAAAATCGATCCTTGAGGAACCCATGCAACGGGCAGAGTCGGAAAGGTGCGTACGTAATGTTCCATCATTCCAGTAAGGTATTTCAACTCTCTGAGATCGTTGTTTAAGGTACGAACATAACCAATCTAGAGCAATACCACGAATTCCATATGAAGGTAATTTGGAAAGTAAAATGTCACGATCAATGACGTCAAAGCTTTTGAGAGATCTAAAAATAATCCAATAGGTGCCTCGTTTTGATCCAATGATGAGGCGACATCTTTAAGAAAAGCAAATATAGCTCTTTCCGTTGATTTTGATTTTCTAAATCCATGTTGGCAATCTGAAAGCGCGTCGTGTTTGTGAGAAAGGTTTCCATTCGTACGTAAAAAGTCTCTCTAATATTTTTGAAAAAACTGATAGAAGAGAAATGGGCCGATAATTTTGAATTTCATTTTTGTGGCCTTTTTTGAAAAGCGGCTTAATTTTAGCTGTTTTGAAAATATCTGGAAACGTTCCAGTGCATAAAGATGCATTAAATATGTGACTTAACGGGTGTAGAATGGCATACGCACAAGTCTTTAACAAAGAATCCGGGAATTCATCTAAACCGGACGAATATTTATTTTTTAGTTTACCGATTATTTTGAGAATTTCATAGGAAGAAGTTTCGAAACGAACATTGTGTCTACAATTTTTGGGGGAACTGTCTGTTTTGAATTTTGTGCCTGAAGACCTTAGTGAGATCGGCAGCAATTCTCGAAAAGTATTGGTTAAAGAGATTAGCCACTGTTGCCGGATCGTTCACATTTATATCGTTATATTTTAAAACAACATTCTCTACGGGTTTTCTAGTTGATTTGGTAGTATTTTTTATTATATTCTACATTGCTTTTGTTTTATTATTTGAGTTCAAAATATCCTGATCGTTTTTCATGATTTTAGCCTGCCTTATGACTTTTCGTAACAATGTTTTGTATTTTTTTAAGTAGATAAGGAAATCTTGAGATACGTCATGACGTTTAGAAATAGAAAGTACGTTTATTTTTACACGATGTTCCAATTCCTTTTGTGATCCAAGTATTACTTTTTCGTTAAATGTTTAATTTTCTATTTTTAATAGGAAAGCATGCGTTAAAGAGAAATGAAAGCTTTGAGAAAAATAAATTATATTTTTTATTTGTGTCAGTAGCGTTATAAACTGCCTCCCATGATTCTTTCAGCAAGTAGTCCGTAAATAACTTTATGTTAACTGAAGTAAATGCTCGGCACATGCGTGTTTTATTTATTGTGTCAGTATTCATGTTATTAGTAATTGTAAGAATTTGTGCATCGTGGTCACTGTAACCTACATTATTCGTTATTTCATATCTAGTTGTGGTTTTGTTAATTATAATTTCATCTATTGCTGTTTGTGATTTAAGAGTATTCCGTGTAGGTACGTTCACTGTAATATCTAAATTAAAAGAATGAATTAAATTCAGAAACTGCTATTTTTCGTGGGATTCGCTCAGAAAATCAATATTGAAATCTCCACATACAACAATAGATTTAAAAGAGATATTACTAATTTTGTTCAGAGTTATCTCTAGATTTTCTACGAAATTGAAATAATCTACAGCTTGCTTTGTTGGAGGTCTGTAGATGCAAAATAAGAGTAATTGAGCGTAGTAAGATGTACAACTGTTATTTCAAAAACTTTTTCGGCTGAAATTCGGAGAATATTTCACGCTATTTAAATTGCTTTTTCTATCTGAACATGCTGGTGTCTGGTGGTGGAGCAACTGCAGTTTATTTAATTGAAATGAAAATAAAATGCGGGTGTACCCAATGAAACCAATGTTGTTTCTTCAAACAGTTTGGAGCCTACTGTTCATAGGCATAATTCCCGCTGTTGACAATAGGCGACGCTGCCTTTCATGTGCCCGGCCTTGTTCCCGGCCGTGTGGCCACGCGCTGTCGGATGGTGTTTTTTATTGGTACTACACAGGCGTTTGTCGTTATTTTGTGGTTTCTGTTTCTTTATTTTGTGCATGGTTACGGTAACGGCAGCTATATGCGACCACTGTTGATGAAACTAAATGAAATGATTTACCTTCATGAGAAAAGACATTAGAAAGGTTCACACAGATTTGCGCAACCTCACCTCCGACTACAAAATAACGGCCATTTATTGATTGCGTTTAACAGTTTCCGCTGCTGTAGTACATTTTTATTTACTGTGACTACCGGTGTTCATATTTACATAAATATCCGCACTTCACACACTGCAATATTTTCGTAATGAGAGCGGCATATAATGAAGTATAAATCTACGCGCTTTCAGCTTCGAAGTCTTTCCTTGCGATTTCACTGCACTTAGTTTATGATAATGGCGGTCGCTTTTGCTCTGAAACTGATTACCATCTCTAGAAATGTAACAAAAAATATTTCAGAAGATGGCGAAACTCATCAGTATTAATCAGTAATAGCAACCGAACACTACTCGTGGCTTTACAAATGAATTTTAAATGTTGACCGTTTTCAGTATAGATATGTTAACATCGTCTTCATTGACCTTTTGTTGCAAGCGCAAGATTTTAACGGTGGGCATAAGCAGTTTGCACATTAACAAGTAACATAGACAACGTGGTCTTACTCTATGGTAACAGCAATCGAAATATCATCTTTTTTTACGCTGCGCCTTTACCTATTCAATACTCGTGTTTGAAGATAATGTTAATGAATATGAGTGGCTGCGAACATATGAATCGACTGATGTTTACGAAATAGTCGATATTTGCTATTGACCCAATTTTGTTCTTTACATTTGATAATTTATTTGAAATTACGGCAAATCTATACGTATAATTTTGAGTGATGTATTTCACGTGCTTTCACGTGTTAATGAGCAGTAATCTTTTACGTTGGTAATCTGGCCAAATATCTGTTGCTGCTGGTGTGGTATGCTAAGCCCGAAGATTAATTATTGGCTCTATCTAGTGCGAAAAACGACTAAATGTTTAATTTAAAGTCTGCCGTAGGTACAATGATTATTTGTCTTAGTGAATTTATTTTCACAGTGCTAAACGTTGCAAATACAAAGGTAGCCAGGAATAACAACGAGCTCTCACCCGTAAGCCTGTGGTAAATAGGAATTTTACCGACCTGTCTGTTGTTTACGATGAGCGTCAAGAGCCATTTGCTCAGGCAGTGACAAGTATTGCTATAGCTCGACATAATGCATTCGTCGGAAACGTCATTAAAAAATGTAAAAATACATGTACGACATTACGGCAGTTTGCTCGAAAGAACTGTGGGTGAAATTCGATAAGTTCTAATTCCAAAGTGGTGTTTCTGTTACATGACTATTCATTACAATTGAACTTACGCTGAGCATTAGAAAACGACATTATTTATGATATTTAATGCATTATTTACCATTTGGTGTATAAGTAACGCAGGCTCGAAGATCAGCTTGACGCTCATCTCGATCAGACACGGTCGGACTCCCCTGATGACAAATCTTTGAAGATCCTTACTTTAACCGAACCTCAATAATGACTTCATGATCTGTGCGTCTTCTAAATTGCTGTTAGTTTCTGTGGTGTCACTGAGTAGTTTTAAACGTGGATGAATACGAAAATGTTGGAAGACAATTTATTTCGGCAAACTCTGCGTTAAACCTGGAAGAAATGCGATATGCTGAACCTGTATAAATTCAGTATTTTGTGTGAAATTGACGAGTTCAGGGCAATGTTGAGAATAATAAGAAAATAACACGAAATGTTAACGACAAAATCAAACGAACACGGCATTAATTTCGGAAGCGATGTCAAATATTATAAATGTAGAAACTGAGAGACGTATTCTTAACTGTGTGCGTCATGACTGCGAAAGAGACGAAATCACACAAACAAGTAGCTCCCATGGCTCAAGCGTGCAATGAAACAAAGTTCGTTTTCAAAGGGTTTGTTAGGCTGCTTATCAAACAATAACAAATAACGAGAATCGTCATGCTCATTTAATGACTGCATCAGAAGGCGAATAATGCACGGAAGACTATGAACGCTGCGGTGAATGAATATTCTCAAAAATTCACTTATTCCAAGACGTGGCAGTAGTGAGAATGAATGAAAAAGCAGCAAATATGGCAAATCTTCATTTCAAGTGATCTAATTCGACGGATTGAAATATCACGAAAGACAAGCCTGCTGCAAATCATGATGTTTGCTGTTAAAACGAATAGTTTATGTGTTACACCATGGAAGAAGACATGCGATAGTGTAATGAAATTGAGCCGAACTAAACTATTGCCACGATAGCTTTTGAAAGTCTAAATGTTTTTATTTTTAAATCAAGATAATAGGTGCTCGGAAGATTTTGATCATTACATTACGAAGAATATATGAAGAATGTTATTTGCACTATTTGTTCGCTGATACGTGCGGCGCGTAGTTTGCCAGAAGTGAGTCAGAACTGCAGGTAAGCTGTGAAATGCAGATGACTTTTACGCAATGACAATGGTGTATGCGCTACAATGAAAGAATATTAGTAGTAGTTAAATTATGTGAAAAAACACAATGAACAAAACTATAAAGAAAAGAAACGAAGTTTTAACGCGTCGTAAAGGCAAAACGAATTGCATGTATTGCTGACGAAAATTGATAGTAAAATAAACATCTGAACAAAACGTTATTGATGACAGAATAATGAGATTGTGAAATATTAACGTGGTAAATAACGTGAAATTGAAAAATTGCTAATAATCGGTATTGTGAGAAAATGAAAATATTGTGAGAAGCAAAATGGCAGTACTAATATTTAAATCATAAATAAATGAAATTGAATTTTATTAAAGGAGATGAAGAACTCTGTGCAAGGCTCAATGTGAGCAGTATTAGTCTGAGAATCATCCTCGCTCACTTTCGACGGTCGTGCTACGATATGCCGTCACCGCCGCTGCTTTCCGGACCTCCGCAGCTGTTTCTGATCAACAAGTACGCATGTGTGAACATTTGAATGAAAGGCAGGCTCAATGCATCGTGTATTCTGCTAGAAAAACTGCGGGAGTCTCACAAAATGTGGACACTTAATGAAAGACGGAGAAAAGATAAATGGTGATAATTGATCAAGCAGAAGGTGTTATAGCAAAGTTACATTGCAATGATTTTAAACAAGTGTCTTCAATGTGAAAACACACATGTAATTTATATAAAGCTGTTTATGGTATTGATAGTCGTCTTTCTGGTGAAGATGAGCAAAGGAGATTGAAGAAATGAGTGTGAAATACGTGTAATAACGTGCAAGAAAATTTGCCTGAAATATTTCTGTTTGCTGTGTTAGTGCCTGTGCCAGACAACATCAAAAGCCAGATGGTATTGATAACATTGCTAAATCCCTACGTAAGAGTGCAATTTTCTGTCATTGAAGTCTCCAAATTGTGACTGTTGAAGCTCTTATTGGGTTGAAATAATGTGGTGAATGAAAATAATGGTGAGCAGCGAGTTTAATTTTAGGCTTATTTTGAATATTTTGTCCTTGTTTGGTATTGATGAGCAATGAAAGTAATCTATTGTTGTTGCGTCTTCTGGGCTTTGTAAGAAAACTGAGTATGATAGTCAACACCTCATCGTCTTTGTCTGTAAAAGAATATCTTGTATTATTTTGAGAAGAAAATTGATTTTAGTAATTTATATTGAAAAAATAACGTGGCTAGCGAGAGACTAAGTAACAATATGCTGTATATTTCACGTGAGACATGCCATTGCTGCTGTTTGACAGTACAGCTCTACCAGGGCGTGGTAGAAAATCGCCAATTTTCTAAGAGAGTGCAGATCAGTTAACAAACTTGAGCGCTGATGATACGCAGAAAAATTTTGAGCAAGCAGTGACTGAGAACTTTATGATAATGTTTATGAACCCCAGCAAGTCTCGTAATAAGACGAGATCAGTGGAAACCCTAAATCTGTTCTTAATAACAAGATGTGCTTGTTAAATGATTAATAACCAATTTGTATGAATGAGCTGTTATTATAAGAAAGAAATTGGTACTATTAACGAAAATATGAGAACACAGTAACGTGAAAGCGCAACAAACATGTCTTCATGTGTTTTATGTTAACATGACAGCAACTAGCTTCCAATATAAACTTGAATGCAAGTGTTCATGCTGAAAGTACGAAAAATCTATATTTAATGAGCATTTAATAAAATGAATGTTGACTCATAATGAATAAAGCTTTAACATGTACTTCTCTCCCATATTTACATGCCATATTTGAAAGTACTGACTTTTTGAAAATGTAGCAAGAAATGTATTTCATCGTGAACAATTTGTCTTTAATATTTTGGTGTAGAAAGAATGCTGAAAATGAACTGAGCTGTTAAGAAACCTCTGCCCTACTTTTTAACAGTTGACATGTGAGACAGTCCCAATTTTTGCTTAATAATAGTAATAGTAATAGTAAATAATGTAACAATATTTAATGAAGGCAATCGTAATAGGTAACATGATCGTATAAACCAATGGGATAATTTTCGATGTTTATCCATTGATAATAATTCTTTGAACCCTTATTTTGCTTTTAAATATTGTTACCAGAAATGAATGGATTTCTCTGTCAACAAAATCATTTCATAATCAGGCAAGTAGTGTGAAAAACTCGAGCATTTCACACATTATATATATTATAGATAAAAATAAAAGTAAATATACGATGTAACCAAAGAGAGGTATATTTTAATGAAAAGAATATGAAGTATTAATCAATTTTTAAATATGTTAAAATTATGTATGGCATTTGTGATAATAAATAATAAACCCTTTTATATTTTATTATGACGACTGAAAAACTCATTGTTAAAGTAAGTTCTGACTGTTGAGATAATGACTCTGTGTTCAATGAATATATGGTAATAACATAAATGTGTCAATGAAGTAGTGACAGAATTGAAGATAATGTATATTATGGCAGAAATTGGCACATCACTACTAAATGAAAATTTTCATGATGTGAAATTGCCTTCTACTATCCTCTCTATTCTGGTTTCAATAATCTGCAGGTATTCTCAAGAAGGCTTGCCCAGCAGTGAAAAAGTAAAAAGAACGTGAACAATGTGTTTAATCATTGAAAATATCAATGAACAATTTTACTCTGTGATATTATGAAAAAATATAAAAGATATTGTTTATATTTTGGTGTAATGAGTGATAATACTAAAAATGTTAAAATGATAATATGTAGAACTGTGAGTTTGCGTGGCTCAACTGTTCTATTGTCAGTGATGTGGCTGTGACTTTGTATGGAGAAACAGCCCTTAGAAAGAAGTGAATAGGAAGAAGTAATGTAGAAGACGATAAAAGTGATGTTGTTGAAAGCTATGTAGTAGAGGCAATCCCATCTAAAGCGCAGAAGGTGATTTGTGGTTTGCTCTGGCTGTGAGCCATAAATGCAATGATGAAGTATTTTCCATTGATATTATTACGATTGAAAAACGAGCATAAATGTGATTTCTTTGTAATTAAGCATTGGATCATTCTCAGGTGTGAAGTATGAAACGTGCAACCTATTACAGTGTGTATTTGGAGAATATGAAAATCTTTCTGTGCAAAGTTCGTAATTGCTGTTTCTGAAATAAGACTATGTTAGTATTATTCATAAGTGGTTATTAAAATAATGTTTCATATATAAAAGCGCAACACTGTGTTGACAACAATAAGTACAACCGCTGTGAAAACAATTTTGTTTGTAATGTCTTTGTTTTACTAATTTTTCTGCCATATTTGTGAAATGTTTTCAACGCTATCATGAAAGTGATCGCTATGTATACGACCAGCAATATAATAAGTTTAGAAATGATAAGCATAAGTATGTAAATAGTTTGTTTTTAATCGTTGTGTCGGCGTCTGCCCTCGTTGGCGACACTATTTGCTGTTAGTACTGGTATTACCATCTGAATTACTATGATTGCTGGTGAAGTCGCGTCGCCCAGTCATTTCCAGCACGACCGGGATTAGCGGCGTAGATCCATCGCGACAGCGCAACAGCATCAGAAATCCCTTCATGTTGTGACGCAAGCCAACTGTGACTGAAAACAGACGGTAATGAACTACACGCAACAATTTTTGAAGTCTTTTCAGTAGTGAGGTTGCATAGAGAAGATTTTGTGATATATCGTATGACAATGATTATACGCTCTTTGTTAACCGAATGATAACCTATTTACGAAACTTTGGACACTGCAGAAATATACTGTTGATGATTTTAATTGCTTAATCTAAAAAGTGTAAAAATGAGCTATGTCATTTAAAAAAATCATTTATTATTTAATGAAATATAAATTATTGAATTTATTTATTACAGATATTTAATATGTGTGTTGTGTAAGTGAATAAGGCATTATGAAATTTTAAAATTTAAAAATAAAAGATGTTAGCCACCATCATATAGAACTACTATATAATCTTGCTTTGTAATGTTATGAGCTGAGATGACTTTGTGAATATGTTTGTTTACATATTATTCACTGTGCAGTGTTTGGTATGAAATATATGTGAAAAGCATGATGAATAAATGAGTAAGTAACCGAATGTATTGTAGAGTTATAGTGCTGTTTGTTAATAACAATATTAAATATTTTAGTTTAAAGATTTACTGAGGAGAATAATGAAAATGACAATTTGCTATATAAACGACCCCAGTAAAAGTGATTTCTGGGGTTTTAATTAATGTTTTAAAATACATTTTGTTTATAATAAAGAGTCGAAATTTGTTGTTTTCATTGTTGCTCATAAATGTGTTATTTTCTTTGTGCATGAAATGTTGAGAAATTTCTGATCTTTAACATTATGCAAATTTGAATATAAGTAGTAATGTTTGCAAATATTGAAATTTGCTAACAATGAAAGATATGAATTTCAATGAATTTATAACTTTAATTCTCATTTGTATTTTGCAATGATTTGATGGGCCCAAAGCAATTTTTATTATCTTGTATTACTGAATATTCATATAGGCTAACATCTGTAAATGTAACAAGTGCATATTAACATTAATGGATAATTTAAGTATTAAATTGAAATTGACATCTGAGTAGTGAACTGAATGTTTATGATAATTTAATGAAGCAATAATTTCATATTTTATAATGGTGATTTTTTTAATGTTTTCTATTTCTATTAGATCTTAAATTCCCAATTTTAAAAATTTTGCTAACCTTCTGTAGTGATCGTAGAGTAATGAGTTGCCTACGAACTACTGATTTTGAGTTTTCATTCCCTTCAGTGTGATGTAATTTTGTTTGTATGTATTTGATTCTGTAATGTGCGAAGGTGTGCCTGCCTTTCCTTATGTTTGGCCATTCATTTGGCGAATGAGTTCCAACATTTCTCTGAAAGAGCAGAAACAATATATAAATTGAAATTCGTGTTATGATAAACACCTCTTCCTGTATTCTTAATTTTTGCCTTACTGTAATTTTTGCAATATAGTTGTATTTACATAGCTAACAATTTTTAAACTCTGCATAATCTTCCTTTATGTTCCTATAAATCTTCCGGTAGTGCTCAAATGTTTCAGCAAACATGATCCTTGTCTGCTAACTACTCGCTGAATGTTGAAAATTTATTTTCATTATCTGTTGCCTATTCTTCATGCTTTCTGATTACTCTCACTAACTCACAATTCTACTTAATGACACTACGCTTGTGTTCTTTGTAGAAATTTTATCTGCAGCTTCCTTTAGTTTATCGTTTTGTTAAAAGTGTGTTGATGACAATTTTTCATCTTCGTGCCTGTTTTCCCTTTATAAATTTATTGATATGTGAATATACAAGTTTTCATAACATCATGTATCGATAATTTTCCTTTTAATTTAAGTTGTAATCCTTTTTTTTTTTGTTGTAATGGACTGTCTTTCTTCCATCTTTAATCTAAGCATGATTTAATGTGAATTTAATTTCCTTTTATCTGTAGCATTCTTTTACCATGTTAATTTTCCTTCAGGCTTTAACTGTTTCCCTAGTTTAAAGATTTAAAAAATATAAAATATAATAAATAACAAAATGTAATGTTTGGCTTGTGTTGATGCGAATCACATGGAAGGTAATGTTGGGGGCAGTGTGTGCCCTGCCTGACATTTAGTAGGTATCCATTGAGAATGAGTGTCAGTACAAGAAACTAAAGAAACACCTTTTACTATGTAAATCTACTGGGAAGCACGCAGCGCGGCATGAACACTCTCTAATAAAGTTCTTTCTCAACTGACATTTATTCATTCCTATTCTTACTTAGCTTAACTTTGAAATAAACTCGAAAGTAAGAGAAGTGAGTAACTGCAGAACACGCTGACCAATTGCAATAACAGTTCAACTTAAACTTTCGAAACAAACTGAAGAAAATAGGTAACGAAACCAACTATTACACGAACCTTAACCACAAGATTTTTTGAAATTTGTTGTCTGCAACTCTTGGCAACTATCTCAACTTGCCAAGGCGTTGGCGACCTCCGTTGACGAAATCGCACCGCACCGTAGTCGGCTGGTTATCGCTAACCGGGATTCGCACAACACCAAGACGGCTGGTCTCAACCAGAGAGCCACAAATCTCAAATTCTTAAAAAACTACCATGACTCAATGAAATTCCTTCAGCGCCCGCCGATCGTCGAGCAGTTCCACACTGTTTCACTCGCGCCAAGGCATGTGTGATCGTGTATTTTGAAGCGGTAACTTTACTGGCTAACAGAAAAAATGCTGGTTTAAACATTCTCTAACAAAAACACAGAAAAGATTCTTCAATACGCAACTCTGTGCATATTTAGTCTAAAGCAAACATCCACCTGATGCAAAAAAAACTCATTCTACGAAGATAAACTCCTCTTTCATACTGTATTCCTACACTATACTTGGTCTGACATCCTTGAAGAGAGCGAAAGGAAGATGAGTTCCATAATGGTTAATATCATTTTAATGTTGGCAACAAACAATTTATTAAACTCAAAGCAAACTTTTGCATTCTCATGACACCAGTTTCAAAAGACATTAGCTTTTCATTTACAATTGCTGCTTGTCTTTATCTTCAGACAACTTTTCCAGACTCCTTCCTTCAACACAACCTGTCAACATAAAAAATAACTCAATTCATGGAGATATTGTTTCCTAATTTATACAACAGCACACAAACCTAGTATATGTGAACATCTAGACTATTTTCTCAATACAACATTTCTCAAAACAGACATGAAGTAATCTTCATAAGCTAACAATCTTTTGTCCCCACCCTTTTACTGTTGCAGTTCTATTAGTAGCTTAACAATTGAAAACTTATTACCATAGGTAAAATACTTTCATTTTATATTTCTCCTTTCACATGATTACAACCACAAAATCAAATAATAATCAAATCTATTACAGGACTAGCAGATATGTCTAATTCAATATTCAGAAAATATTCCTGCCTCCAAATCCACATTTGGAATGGCTATCACAAGAATAACAAACTACTCATCATTCTCTTAACATAGTAGTACAACACCTACATACAGAGTTCCACCAAATCATTCAAAAGCAAGTATAGCAAATAACCAACAAAAAAAAATCAAATTTTAAAGACAATGCACATAAAAATATCTACCACCTGTCTTTCAGCTACACAAATTCTGACCTGCAATAAGGGAAACCAGAGAATTCCTACTTTCTCGTACATTACTATAACCCTTGTTAATTAAACCTTACCTTATCACTTTTATTGCGTCAAAGCAGTTAAAACTAACGTATGACGTGCTATGGGAAAGTGAATTGTGTGCACACAAAATTGTAAGTCTGCTAGTCATATACTACTAAACTTTTAGAAAAGGAACAAAAGAAAAGAAAAGCAAAAAAAATTAGTAAAATCTATTTTCAAGGATACAAAATAATACATTTGTATCCATGTTGTCATTGGAATAATACTTCCTGCCACAACAATTATGGAAACGATAATTTTGAATAATTGTATTTCCCTACAATTCCAGAAGATGTGAACAAATGAATTAACACGTATGTCTAAGGTCCACATTTGTTAGGAAACTGGACAAAAACTTCATCAAGATAACTTATTAGTTTCATTTTAAATAAATAAATTATTATATACAATGTTGTGTGGATATGGAAGACATTTCATTGTGTATTCTCTTAAAAAATTGACTTGGCTCTGTCTAACATTTTATTCAACATTTTTCACAATGGGACAAAATTATTCTAATGTTTCATAGCTACACAAACCTTTACATTAGACACTTTACACTTTGACTTAAAAAATTTATAGCTGTCAATGACCTAATATCTAGCATTACAGCAGCCACTACAATGATTTCAACAAACATTTTTAATAATTAATCATTCACCTAACTAAACGTGTCAGAAACACACATATAAGAATCAAAATAAATATAAATCACAACTCACTCAATTTTCAAACAAACCTTTGTATAAGGCAATTGTCTGCTCACTAGTCTCAACAACACATATCAAAGGAAAATAAAACATCATTCCACTACAAACATCATACTGAAAACACACTGGTTCCCATAGTCTATCACAAATAGATTCTCACTAAATACATCACAATAATCAGTATCGAATGAAAAGATGAAGTATCTACACCTTTTTCAAAATCGTAATCTTTGCACTTTACTTTGCTTTATACTTATGTATAAGTCAACACAATAAAGTAGAAACATTTCTTGCAACACAAGACAAACCTATCCTCTCATGATACATCTACTTCTTCTTCTTAACTCTCACAAAACTATATAAATACAAACGGAAACAACTACAACAATGCAATAAGCATTACCGAAAATATGCAACCACTCATTCATTGCTCAATCAAACAACAAAACACATTGTGGAACATTAAGCAAATATAAAAACCAACATTAAAAATTTTTTTTTAAACACGCTCACAAAACTAGACTTTAAAATAACTCATAGTTCTAACAAACAAACAAACAAACAGTATCATACCTAGGGAAAATTACATACTTTCAACAATCATTTTTAAATATAACCTTCATTCACTAACGTCATAACCAACAATATTCACTCACCAAAAACTTGTCTTTACAAATCTTACATTTCTTGATATTACTTAGAGCACTGCCTTTAAAGATATTTTTTAATTCTTGGAAAGTTCTTTGGTTTTTTACCCAAACATTTATATATTAATTTCAATCATTTAATCACAATCAACATTATTAGAATGAAATATAGCAAACTATGAAACCTAAGGACCTTCCAGAATTAAAATGCAATACAACTACCAACATAAAATCTTCTATATATTTCCATTTAAATCTAAACCATAAACTATCAGCAAATATTCAGCAGAAACGCAACATAACATAACATGCAAAATGTGCACTGAACATGTAACTTTTATTTTTTTGGCGTTCTTGACGCCACTCTTCTCTTAACAATCTACACAACCACAATATCAAAAATTGTAGCACTGCAATACATCAAATAATAATAGATACAGAAATAACAATGCTTTCTGTACATTTATTACCAGCTTCAGTGACCACACTGCCAGATTCTAACACTTCATATAAGTAAAAATCACAAGAACAGACAACTTACCAGCTCCAAAACTATTCCCAAAACATAATAAAATTTAAAACTACTCAGATTACAAAGTGGAATCAAATATTTAAGACAATTATTTCACAAATGAGAAATAAGTTTAACTTTCTCACAAATATACTTAAGATGTATTTTAATGACATGTTTCTAAAAACTCAGAAAAGAATTCAAAATAATAAAAACAAAGCGTGGGTACTAAAGGCATCAAAGTGTCTTGTGAAAGAAAACTCAACGTGTATAAAAATACTACCACTGAACAAATGTAACCCCACCTTCATTTCATACTACAAAACATACAATTCAATCTAAAAAGTAATCAAAACCAATGAGTATGATGAAATTACAAGTGCAAATGCATGTAACAAAACAAAAGCTATGTGGTTATTATTAAAAACACAACAGCACCAACTAACAATAACAGAAACAATGTAAAAAGCTCATTAAAACCAAACTTTACAATTACAACAAATTTATGACATATTCAATGAACACTTTTCACAAATTGGTAAAAGTTAGTATCTCAATATTCCTAAACAATAAAAACACACAGAATAAGCATAATGCTTCACAAATTGCAAATTCCATATATTTAAGTAAACCACCCTCTGAAATTTTTAAAATGTTGGACAAATGGAATAAATTCTCAGCAGGCCTGGACATTCAGATTTTCTTATCCAAACCCTGGTATTTCCATATATAGAGCAACCGCTGTCTCATATTTGCAATTACTCTCTAAAAATAAGCATATTCCCAAATGTAATGTAAAAAATTAAACCATTGTTTAAAAGGGCAATAGTTATGATCCAATGAACTACAAAGTCTATCTCCCTGCTATCAGGATTTTCAAACATTCTGTAAGCTTTTCAATGATAGAATCAAACACTTTCTCAATACAAATAATATCACTTACAAATGCAACATGGTTTCAGGTGTAATAGATCCTGACAGCCATTTTCTCCTTTTTAAATGACATACTTATTGCACTAAATCGAAGGAAATTCCTTGGCCATTTCTTAGATTTGTCAAAGCCTTTCGTGTGATCATCACATACTTTTAACAAAACTACAAATGCTAGGGATCCGAGGCATTGCAGACTGGTGGATTAAATCATATTTATCAAACCATAGCCAAGTAGTTACCCTCCAGCACACTAAAGATAACAAAATCTTCTCGTACTACTCCAACCCTCAGATGATAAATTGTGGAGTCCCGCAAGCATCCATCCTAGGGCCAATATTATTCCTTGTATACATAAATGACATGCCTTTGGCTTTAAAAAATTACAAAACAATTTTCTTTGCAGATGACACAAACAATCATAAAAGCAAAAACGCAACAATTATTACAAAAAGAAACTCAAGAAATGTTGCATGCACTAGTAAAATGGTTTCAAGACAACAAACTCATCATAAACACCAGCAAGACAGTCTCTCTAAATTTCATCAATCCCCGATCCAAAGAAACACTCTCCCAGCATTTGCTCATAAATAATAATCCTGTAAAAATATCACAGGAAACTACCTTTCCTTGGTCTAACAATCCAAGAAAACCTAAAATGGAATGCTCACATTTCAAATCTTAATAAGAAGCTCACCAAATCTTGCTATGTCCTATACATCGTCAGGTCAAGCTCCAACATTCAGACTCTTAGGACAATGTATTATGCAAATGTGCACTCACACTTGAAATATGGATTAATATTTTGGGGAAATGCCCCTCAAAGCTTTCATTACATTTATTATCCAAAAGATACTGCAAACAATGACCCTTTCATAAGCTGGAGTCTTGCAAACCCTTGTTGTTCAAAACATTAAGGATTCTTCCACTACCGTGCATGTACATATTTCAAATAGTTACCTTCACAAAGAAGATTCTCATGGAAAACAAAGACACTTTCACTCTAAATTCTGATGTACACAACTATAGCACTCGACAAACCTACATGTTCGACCTACATGTTCCCCATTCTGAAACTACTAAAATCATCTAGCATATTTCAATACAAATCTACACCACTTAAACTATCAAACAAATATTAAGCAGAAACGTAACATTTATTCTTCAAAAATCCCACCCCAAACATTGAAATCACTGCAATATTTCCTGATACTTATAAAACAACAAAATAAAAAATACAGGTACCAGAAAGGAATATACAGTTTAAAAATATTTTTCTTTCCCATACACTAACAACTTTACAAACAATAACTTATATTCCAAGTGTCACAGTAGAATAAACAACTTTTGCAGCCACAGATATAAACAATACAAAAAGAAGAGAGGGCAAACGGAAAAAGGTAGGTAGGTAGTTGTTTAAGTGGGGTACACTAATAAATATGATACATTATGCACTGAACATGTACGAAACATTAAAACTTTTATTTTTTTGGCGTAGTTGACGTAACGCTTCTCTTAACCCTTCTCGGACATTAAACGCTTTCCTAGAGTAATCCTCCGTCCGAGTAATTACTGTATTTGTCAACTCCCGTCACGTCTCAGTCAGTCAGTGCCTTTTATCCCTTCGGCCAGAGGCTCCACCCCGTTACACCCCGGCGTCCCGACCCGGTCACCCAATAACGAATCAATTCATTAATCCAAAATTAACGAAATTCCGATTACGAGATTTCGCTGTTTCATGGTACACTACACATATTTACGTATATTTTAGGTTGCAATTGTAACTCAATGCAACAAACAATTCTATATAGTGTTTCTAAGATAGTTTCACCCCAGGCTTTTTTCGTCGTTACCTTACATATTGATAGTATACAGATAAATAGAAAAGGGGAACTGCTACGATAACACAAGTGTTTGTCTCCAACAACTTATTAGGAACAAAGGAACTTCAAGAAAAGGATAGTAAGAAGATGGACAATGGGTGATATGGAAGATTTCAGGATAGAGAACATTACAAGTGTGGTAAACACATTCAAAGGTGGTCAACTTCCATAATTGACAACAATAAATGACATGTAAACTTATGGGGAGCAAGTTTCATGGCAGACAGACATTCAGATATATATATTTAACAAATATGAAAAGTCGAGTGATTCCCAGACGATAGGAAAGAGGCCTTACGGTGCCAGTACACCTCAATGACAACACAAAACATGCGACTGACTGCTCAAGTACCTCACTCATGTTATCTTTCCACAACCTTTAATACTATTCATTCAAATATATTTACTTGGGAATTGCATACAAAGGATTTTTTGACAACCACAGATTTTTTCAAAAAAGATAGACTTAAGGACATTTCCCTTCATTTCCTTGTGAAAGGACCATCAAATATGCAGGGTACGGAAACTACTGTTGTAGTTATTGATTTCATTCATTCATTATGATTAAAATGTGGATAACTAGCAGTACACTTGATATGTTCAGAGATATCCACTTACATACAACATTCAGCGTCAACATGCATGAATCACAAGCCATGTTTTTTTGTTGTTGTTTTTCTTTTTTTAAATGATCAAACTCTTCACAGACAAACATGCATCCTTTCCTTCAACATACATTTAACATCATTGGAACAAAATTTGGAAAAACGGGTGTAAGGCGGTATAGTTATAGAAAGGAGGAAGACTTAGTCCCAAACATACGTCGATGACTGACTCGGAAAAACATGCGGG
The DNA here is from genome assembly GCA_964035755.1 of Teleogryllus oceanicus. NCBI lineage: Eukaryota > Metazoa > Arthropoda > Insecta > Orthoptera > Gryllidae > Teleogryllus > Teleogryllus oceanicus. The sequence goes on along the minus strand of CAXIVR010000014.1, from coordinate 1,336,476 downwards.
AAGAATGAAGGATATGTTCACAAGGTATGACACTCTGTGTACACAACAATAAAATGTATTGTAGTCAAGGCTCGGAACAAACATTACAATGCGTGCCCTTTCCCACCAACTTTTCGTTTGCCCCCCCCAGAAAAAAAAAAAAAAACATTTTCACTTCACTACCCACACAAAAAAATTACACGAAAAAAATTTTTCGTGGCAAATCAAAGTTGACCAAACATTTCAGGTATTTTAAATATTTAGTAAATCGTTCGACCAGGTTACTATTTACTAATAGAGTATTTGCGTTTGCCCACAGAGAGTTTTCGTTTGCCCAGGCACGGAAATGGAATTAAAGGCAGAAGCGTTTATTTAACGGTGTCTCCGGGTTACGCTTTTGTTAATATAATGGGCTCGGCTACCACTTACACTGAAGGAACAATTATAATATTCAGTATGCTATTCCTTAATAGTGTAACAATTTTCATTTGTCCAGGCCCACAAATAGAATTAAAGGCAGAAGCGTTTATTTAACGGGGCTCTGGCTGTTGCTTTCGCCCATATCATCGGTCTTTCTAAAACTTACGCTTATACAAGAATTATAATATTCAGCATACAATTCCTTTATTGTTAGTTTTCATTAGGTCCGTAATTTTTTGTTTGTTTGTTTGTTTGTTTGCCCAACTACAGAAATGAATTACAGGCAGAAGCGTATGTTCAGACGGGAATCTGTCTGGCGCATACGCTTATATGATCGGGTTGGCTAATACTTACTCGGAAGGAACAGTTATGATACTCAGAATACTATTTTCTAATAGTGTATTTTCGTCTGCGAAGATATAATTTTCCTTTGCCCAGGCATACAAATGGAGTTACAAGCAGAAGCGTGTATTTTTACGGCGATTCGGCGGGCGCTTTCGCTTATTTCTTCGGTCTGGCTATCGCTTATGGTGAGGAATAGAGATAATGTTTACCCAAACGCTTAGGTGAACTGGACAAAGGCGCGAATTCGCTTCGCGGGCCATCGAACAATAAACGCTTCTGCTTTTAATTTCATTTCTGTGCCTGGGCAAACGATAACACCATTAGGAGAGTATGCAAAATATCATCATTGTTGCTTTGGCCAAACGCTTAGCAGAACCGGATAAAACCCCGGGATTGCCTTCCCGGCCTATCAAGAAAAAACGCTTCGCTTGAATTCCATTTCTGATTACTTAAAATTTTCTCATTACTGATGTGTTATTCTAAAGTGAAGAAAAATAAACGAAATAAAAATTAATTAGGCAAATACATAAGTGAATTTGTTTTATGTGCACACCTGCGAAGTGATTGATATGCCAAGTTTGGTTCAATTTTCAGATTTCTTTCCGGCCAACCTTAAGTTTTTTCGAAAATGTTTGTTGCCTGTAATTTTTTAGTAGTTGCAAAACGAAATTTCTTATAGGAAAAACCTGGCAAACGATTTTCTATATTTCAAATACCTGATTTTTATATCAATATCCATTTTCCCCCAAACTTTTTTTGTGTAGGTGGGCAAACTATAATTTTTGGTGGGCAAACCTGGCCAAACGATGGGCAATCGATATGTCAAGTTTTGTCGAAATCCTGTTTTTTTCCGGGCTGTAGTGGCCCGAAATTTGTTTCGCGTCCAACTTTTTTCTGGGGGTGGGCAAACGCAAAATTGTTGGTGGGCAAACGATATACCAATTTTGGTTAAAATCACAGATTTTTTCCGGCCAACTTCACGGAGGTTGAAAATAGAGCTCCGGCAATCACTACGACATTTCGATACATTATGGTTCTACAGGAGGAACTTGGAAGAGTATCAGGTTGGGAAGGAATAAAGGGAATACAAAGTGCTAAACAAGAACTAAAAAAAAACATTTCTTCACAGAAAAAGAGCAATACTCAATTTAAATTATAACGCACAGACTCCGATGCTACAATATCAATAATATCTTCAGACAAAAAGATAAGGCCTTACTTGAACAAGTGATGTTTGCGAAAATTCTTAACTCGACATATAACTTGTACAAATAAATAAGACAACGGAAAACATCAATGAGATAACAAATTAAGAGTAACAACAGCGAGTCTTAGCTTAGGAATTAAATAGGACGCAGGAATCACTAGACAGACTGCAGGAAACAAAACATAGGATAGTAAATTCTATGTAATAGGAAGAAAGAGACGTACTACAATAATGTAATGGAAAATTCTACTAAAGACACGCAAACAAGGCTACAATATTGCGGAGTCAACTTTGTCTTACACGATAATGTGCGAGGGGAAACAGTGATGAAACAAACTGAAAAAAGGCAGGAAAGTATAACATGAGCAAAATTGACGTAAATGAAAAAGGTTTTAAAAAAGCTCTTAGGACCATGCATGCTGATACTAAAGTAGATATAACCTTCTAAACAAACCTAATACATTTCCGACTAGATCAACCTGTTTATGGAGTTACATTCATATATTTGAGACCCAAACGTCAGTTTCAACAAATTTCTGAATAACTTCATTATTTTATATAACATGAATTAATAATATCAACAACTCAATTGTATCTCAGAAAACATTTCAATAAGGCAATTTTTCATTAAACAGTACTAAAAAGATCGCCGGAACGGTCGAATAACACAGACATGACAAAACGGAGGAGGAGGAGGTTCAATTAAACCAGCGGTGCTACACAATGACACAGACTTTCTCGTATTAATTGGTTTTCTAATTTCTTTGCTCTGGGATAGCTATTCTCACATGCCACATACTCTTACCTGCTGCCATCTGTCCTCACACATAGTACAGTTCACCATACAATCAGTACAGATACTTGGATAGATCATATCGTTGTATCGAATCATGACATAGTGAAATTCCATGGCCAATCACCAGTTCCTGGTAATCTAAACACGATCTCATATACCTCTCATACAATATGAAATGCCCTAGATATACGCCAACAGTTTTCAAATACCGCGATTTCAAAACATTCAATCTTCAATTATTTCTCTCTGACGGTATGTCTATGCCCTGGCGTCTTGTCTCTCAACAAAATTCGTTAGATAGAAAAGTAAATACTTTTACTCATCAATTGACGGTACTGATTAATCGATACATACCCGAAGGAAAGCTCGTGTTGCTTAATGAAACAAACGGACGCTGCGTTCAAAAGTTTTCGAAATTCGAATTGTGAAAACGACAAATAAATACAAAAAATTAAGACATGTTGGTACACAAACATTGAGAAACGCGAAATGGAAATACTACCACAAAGTTTTCGGCAGAAATGGCCCCCACCCAACAAATATGGAAATTTCTACGCACTCTTGGCTAGGCAGATCACGAGCACCGGTTCAAATTCTATACTTACCGCCTAAACCAACGTTTCGCTAATATAATCATTTCAAGTTCATTAAAAACCATTACTTTATCAAACTTACAGTTCCATTCTACAAATACTCCAGAAGAATTTTCTTCCCGTGTACAACGTATTAACGTCCTTAAAACTATTCAGATCTAAAATCAAGCGCCTCCGGTAGACAATATCAATGCCAAATTACTGAAACTTTGTCCAAATAATATATCCCATTGTAACAGATATAATAATTTTTTCTCTCATAATGGAACGTATCAAACCTCTTGAAAACTGCACTTGTCCATCCTCTTTCCAAATCAACAAATCCTCCTGAGTACAGACCTATTAGTATTCTACCTACAATTTTTAAGATTAAAAAAAATGGCACGACATCAAATTACGAACTATTTAGAACAAAATCTCTTAAGTGAACATCAACATGGTTTCCGATCAGGAACAAGTACAGGAACTGTGTTTTTAAACAATTGAAGAGGCCAAAATCCCCATTGACAACGGTAAATTAACAATCTTATTCTCTTAGATTTCAGTAAAGCATTTCACTCGGTCGATCAGATACCCCGCGAAAAAATAAAAGCATTGCGCTTCCAAACCCACGATACGGGGTTTCCCACAATATCTTTCAGATCGTCAACAGGTGAAAACCGATCCAGTGCCATTACAACTGCCTGATTGCACAGGGAACAGTTCTAGGACCCTTAGCATTCTTCATTTACGTAAACGACGTAGGACAATGTCTTAAATACTGTCGCTATAAAATGTACGCAGATGACCTTCAACTGTATGTCAGCGGACATCCGTCGGAGCTAAACTCTTTAGTTCAGAAAATAAATGAGGCCCCTAAAACTCCCAATAAATGGATCGCAGCCTTAGGACTTATTAAACCCAAATAACTCCCAAAGCTACTATTAGTATAAATGGCTCCTCTACCCTGGTGTAACGACGTTAAGAACCGAAATTCATTACACAGCACTCTCAGCTGGACTACGCAAAGTAAGATTTGTTAAAAGTCTTCAAAGCCCTACTCCCTAAACGCGTACGACAACTACTTTCTATAAACACACGTATGAACCTCATTAATTCACTATGCCCCATTTCGATTACTGTGATTTCTTGCTCACTGACTTCAAAACCAAGCAACAACGGAAGTTGCAAACAGCACAAAACGCATGCGTTCCTTTCATATTCGATCTTCGTAAGTACGATCACGTCGCTGCGTACTACAGACAGGCAAAAATAAGCTCTATTGAAAAATGAAGAATATTGCATAGCCTCTTGCTTCTCCATAAAATCGCACAGCGGCATTCAAACACACATGTCTAACAACTTCAAAATGCTAACACTCGAGCGATCGCGTTCGGCATTATTGCTGTGCATACCTCGACACAACACTGTGTCATACAGTAAATCTTACACTGTCACAGCAATTTAAATGGAACTCACACCTACATCTTAAGAAATTAGAAACTTCAGAAATTTCAAACTCAACTTCATGTCAGGATAAAAAAATTAAATGTAGTTTAAAACGCCTCTTTCTATCCGCAATTTTATCTTCATTATTTTCTGAAACAATGACCATGATCCTTTTATTAAATATAATCCTCCATGTTACATAGTTTTTTTTAAGTCATATTTTCGAAAGTATTTCTTCCCACTCCTTTCCTCCTGACCATCTTCCTCCTTTCCTACTTCAGGATACAGTAAATGCTAATCCATTACTGCTGATACAATGTTTAAAATTAGACAAATTTCATAGCTATATCTAAAATACAACTTTGTTACTATAATGTAAAATAATTTCCATTTTTATTGAGATTATGATTGTACATGTCATCAAGTACTACATGTTGTTATGCAATTGTACCATATGTACTATTTTTTCCCCTTCTGATCCCCCTATCCTTTTCATTATCATTTCTTTATTATCCCTTTTGTCCCCCTCCTTTTTTCTTCTCTTCCCCTTTTCTTTTGTTTTTCCTCAGCCTCATATTTCTTCCTCCAATATTTCGGCCTTGCCCATCCTCATTGAGTTCTTTTCCGGATTTACTCAATCGCTTAGCGTATGCCGGGATGGTCCTAGTACTGCATCCCAGCCGTAAATGTAAAATACCCCTTTTGTGATGTCTAAGTTGAGGATGTCGGGTAATGACAACTGATTTCGGTGACTTTTGAATTATTGTTTCCAAAGTGGTAAGTGGGAGCTCTTTTTATCTTAATTTTTTAGAATGTTCCTTGCATCAAGCAGCCTTTCCATTTTGCAAACTTTCAAGAATAAACAAAAAATTACATAAATTAATTTGGCTCATATAGATAAACTGATGTAGATGGTAGTCACCAATTCATTTTTTTTCTTCTGCGTCATGACAAGTCAGTTAATTTTAAATACATCCGAACGCCCTCAACTGTAATTTAAAATTGAAATTAATTTAAAGTGTTGGGGCGAAGAGCGGGCCCTTAAATGCCTGAGCCTCGCCACCAATAAACACAATTTTATTATTACTATTACTATTACTATTACTATTACTATTACTATTACTATTATTATTATTATTATTATTATTATTATTATTATTATTATTATTTCTTTCCAATTTTCTCAACTTTTCGTTTCCCCAATAGTAGAACTGATATATTACTTTAAAACAAAAGAAGACTATAAAATCGTCATAAATAGTAATTTTAAATGACAAATTGGGAGCAATTTCTATGAAAAGTTCGTTTAAGCGTTACTATAAATGCGAAATTTTGGGAAAGCACTTTTTCACAGAAAACTATTGAGTTCATTAGCAGTCATTTCAAACACATTCACTCACAAATGCAATAATGTATATACACCCCAGCAAATGTGCGTATTAAAGACATGAGAGATATTTAAACAAATTACGTTTGCGTATTTTTTAAAAAAACAGAGAATGCAACAAAAAATTTTTTTTATATAATATTAAAATGTCAATTGGACTATCCTTTCGAAAACTTTCAATGAAAATTTGGAACGTCAGAAAGATTCAGAAAATATCGTTTGAGCGTTTCTGGAAATACGGAATTTTCAGCTTCTTTTTCACAAAATACTTTCCACTTTTCCAGGAACTTTGTATCACGTGATTTAAAGCACATCTCATCGTCAATGCAATAATGTAAACATCTCGCTGATAATATAAATATTAACGACGTGAGAGATAAATCAAAAATTTTTTTAAAATTTACAAAATTCTTTGGCATTTAGTACAGTACATTTTCACTATCTCTGCCAACAATTTAAACAAAAAAATTTGGGCACATTTTTGCAAAATATTGTTTTGTTATTTTTTTAAATCGCACAAATTGCATGCAATTTCAAAAATATAACATTTTTTCCCAAAAAATTTACATTACCTTCATGAAAGAACTGTTAAGGAGAAAATATTTTACTTCCAAGAAAATTCTCCATCTTCAATTTTGTACTTCTGGCAAGAGGCCGAAAAAATCAAACTTTCGCTATTTTCAAACATTCAGCGTTATCAGGGGAAATCGGAGCTATGCCACCTTTATAACTGTTTTTTTATCTATTCGTCTAATAACTTTAAAGAAAATAATTTCAGCCATTTTTGAGAAAATTTTTAAAATGTTCCAGGGCTTCATTAAACACCCCAAAATATTAATGCATGTTTTTACTATCTCGTGTGCGTACATCTGTATATACGGAGTAATAGACGCAGTATACACAAAGTCATGTAATTCTGCACGACAAAAATGGCGGATTTTCGCCACAAAAACATTCATTGCCGGGTGCTGGCCAAGAAAAAGTGGAAACATACAATTGCTAAATTAATATTAAAAAAACCTCTAACACGTGGTGTAGCCACAATCCGTGTCTCATGGGTCCTTCATCCCGAAAAACAATCAAAGCAAAACTCCGTCTCTATCTGTCTCTGTCTCATGGGTCCTTCTCCCGAATTTAAAATTTCGGGTACTTTACATGAAGCCTCACGACATTTTCAAACTTTTCTCAAAAATGGTTCAAACGTTTTCTTCACATTTCTTGTAAGAATACAGTATAATACACTTATAAAAGTGGCTTAGGTCCGATTATAACTGTTAACTCTGAATTTTCTAAAATTGCAAAAGTTTATTTTTCCGTCTTCCTACAATTATAAAATTGAAGACAGATTTTCCTTCAAACGAAATTTTTTGCCATAAATAGTTCCATTGTTAAAACTCAGGTACACTTTTAAAATTTAGCACTTTTCAGCAATAGAACATGAAATTTTGCAATTTCAAAAAATTACAAAAATTGATTTCCTCAAAAACGGCTAAAAAATTTTTTCCCTTTTCAGTTTTCGTAGGGATAAAACCAAATACACCATATACGATGACATAAACGCCACATTGCTCTATTTTCTCTTTTTCAAACATTACTAATATTTCTTTTTTTACTTATCTCTCATATCTGTAATATTTGCATTACAGGCAATTTCTTCAAAATATACTTATGAGTACATGTGCTTTAAATAATTCAAATAAAATTTCCGAAAACTAAACGGCTTTCTGCAAAAAAAAGCTCAAAAAACCGCATTTTCAGAAACGCAAAACCCATTTTCAAAATGCCCCCAAATTTTCTTCACTTTTTAAATGGATATTCAATGCATTAAAAATGACGTTTATTTTCTTTGTGTATTTTATTGTTTATTCGAAAATTACACAAATGTAATTGTTTTTGAAATATGATACGCACATGTCCACGGATTTATATACATTATTACATATGTGAGGGATAGTGCTTTAAAAGTCTTCAAATGAAGATTTTTCGAAAACTCAATACATTCCTGTGAAAAAGAGCTTTAAATTTCACATTTACAGTAATGCTTAATCGCCATTTTCTTAAAAACGGCTCCAAAGTTTGCAATGAAACTTTCTATTTAGGACGAGGATTTTTGCTCTTTAATATTCTTATAATTTTCTAGTCACTTTGGTTCTACTATTAACAAACCGAAAAATTGAGAAAAAGCCAAGAAATGTACATTCTATGACGATACTGGCAGCTGCCACAGAATGACAACATCTTAAAGTCAGACCACAAAAGAAATTAGAAAAATTTGCTGCGACAAAGTCTGTGCCATAGTTCAAAATCGCAGACCGACTCAGGTCACTCCGATAGGGGTTTCTGCAATTCGGAAAAAATCGTACGCATAGATTCGGCGCTAGTGTTGTTCACATACAGATGGACGGACCAACGGACATTTTGAAAAAAAAAAAAAAACATTCTTCGATATTAGGGGAAACCAAAACGTGTATTTCCGTTGAAACCTCCAAATCGATTTTTCCGCAGCATTACATAACTTTCTCAATACGCCGTATACGAGAAAGTAAAAAGCATAACAACACAAACGGTAAGAAAATCGGAAGGAAAAAAACAGCTCCACACGGTACAACAAGAAACAGGTAACCGTAGAATACCAGAATCCATTTTAGATATTTTGGAGGAATTAAGGATTACGAATAGCACAAACTTGATGTATAATACAAAATGGATTAAAGGTGGGTTTTGTGTATTCAAAAAAAACAATCAGGACAATATACTCCAGCGACAACCTCATTGATGATTTATGTGAACAATTAAAGATGAAAAAAAATAGACAAAGTAGCGACAGCAAAGAGGACGAAGTACTAACATTACGAAGGAATTAGAGATTTCTTTCATTTAAAACACTACTATTACTACTGCTACTACATAAAGGAAACATTAGTTATTTAACTTCTACGGATAAAGAAACGTTCTTCAATACATTAAAGGACAGACAAAACCTTTAAACTAAAACAATGTTCAAATACATTTACTTCTTCATACACATCTTACAACAATAAACCAACAAAGTAACCGAGGAATGCCAACCAATAACACAGTGTATGAATGCCAACCAATAAACCAACAACACAGCGTAAACGATCAGGTACGTTACGAGTATTACACGTGTCATAATAAATCTGATAATTTAACTAAAATATCACATGCCGCAATTACGCCAATTTCTAAGGATATGATAAATTGATTGATACATTCCTCGTTTCGAAAATTCCACACACTACAACCTTCATTTCAAAATATTTATTTCGTTCACATATTACAACTTGATTCATTTGCTACATCAGTTACGTCCGTTAACGCAGTCCTCAAAAAATTTAAATTCTCACTTCAAACCAGGCTGCAGACGGTGGTTTACAAAAAAAAACGAAAATACTCTATGCCCTCATGTTTGTGTCATTCCTCAAAAGACTCAGCTTCAATTCCCGCAAAATTAAATCTCTCACAATTCCCCTCCCATCTTGTATACCATCTATTGTCGAGAATTTTAACTAACAGCCAAGCCGTCAGCGAATCATCACACTTACGAATGTATCAATAAAGAAAGCCTATTCTTAGCAGCATACAAGTAAGGCGTTTCGTATTAAGACACTCAACAAGCAAAACTAACATATTTACTTTCTTCTTCTGCCCAGACACTCGCAACTGGTCAAGTATAACAATGAAGTAATGAATGCAATATTTAATAATATACTAAATTGGGATATTTTTTGTTATCACCTGATTTACAGAATTCTTTCAACTTTCATTGCCTTGTATAAAATTCATAAGAAAATGGCTTACCATAACTATTCCAAAGCCGCAATTTTATAATATACAATAATGGACAAACGACGTTTTAGCAAGTACATCTTTCTCTATTGAAAAACCCTGCAAAACAGTCACTGACCTTTCGCGTTAAGTGGCTGTGCGGCCTCTGATGTCGCTGCTGCGGTTCCTTCTTCTCATTCTCATACACTAAAAGAGGCGGCGGCGGTGGCGGCCACGGCGATACAGGGAAAAGCGGAACAGAAACAAAAAGAAACATAAGGACATTTCTAATCATCCTTGTGTACATTAACTAAAGGAGTAATCAACTAAATTCTCGGCGCCAACAAAATTCATTCCATGAAACAAACTGCCTGCTACAAACGAAACTACACTACGTCTGGAGATTTACTTACATTCCAATTTACTTCTGAAATTATATTATCATGGCAATTCAATTTTTATCATGCGCTTTCATTAAACATTCAGTTTCATTTTTTTCTTAATTTTCGAGGATAGATACGTATATTATGCAGTTAAATTACACATTTTTATATCTCTCAGTTCATTAATATTTCAATTTGCATTTCAGACGAAAATCTATTATTTTCTATGAAAAAATTCAGCTAGTATTAGGCATTTTTAGAAACATTCAAACAACACTTTATCGACAATGGTTCCCAAATTTTTCATGACATTTTCCTCCAATATCAATATTTAACTCTTCTAAAACTCATAAGTCAATTCCACTATTACGATACCGTAAAAATGATAAAATTTTGGGAAAATGTATTTTAGGCTGCATTACATGCCAGCAGGGAAAGGATCGGGACAGCCCGAAAAAAGATACACTAAATATATAACAAAACTAACTAGTACGAGAAAGTTTGTGCCATTCTGTACCACAACTACTTGTATTTTCATTCCCCAGTGTGTTTCTTTTAACTTACCAACTGCACACACGTTGGAGGGTTGCCTAGTGCAGGCACTGTTACATCAACTTCGGCATACTTTTTCTGCCTCACTCCTGCCACGTAATCTGCTCATTTCCCCAACTGCATTTACATTACTTACAAGTATAAACAATTCTACAATTTATATACTCTTATCTCACAATTCTAACAATTGTCACAGTAAAAACAAGACCATATTATAGTGAAGGCATACCACATTAATACATCAACTTTCCTTTCTTCTCTAACCCGCACATTAAAAAAGTCAAAGACATTTGCCTGTAAGATCGAGTTCAAAATTGACACTACATCTGTAATATTATTAAATCAATATGTCAGTAAGGTAATCTCTAGGGGGCGGATTTTAATGAAATGTCATTTTTCTTTTCATTTTAGAACGATGCCGTCCATTATAGAAATTAATTTCATGTTATGACAAAAGGAAATAACCCATTTTTATGTCTTTCTTTTGTGCATGTCTCGTCGATACCGACTATTTTTATTTTACCAGCTGGGTGTCAAAATATCCTTCAAAATTCATCTCCTCGAGTAATATCTTCACTTCCACCCCGAAAATCTAGGTTCCGTCAGTGACCAACATAGAGAATGTTTTCTCCTTCAAATCTCCGTGATGGAGTCTCGGTATCAGAACCTGGAGTGAAGCAGTATTGGTTGACTACGGCAGGATACTTCCGTGTCACTACTAAGTTTAAATACACCTTACGTTAAACATTGTCAGTGTGTATGGACTTTCAGCGTGTATTATATCTTCAAATATATATTACTATATAGTGTGCGTACCATGTCACTCCATCTCACTATTTTCTTAGCTAATTCCATGTTCATTAGTACTCTATGTAACAATAATTGTTCGAGTGAAATATAAATGTTTGAAGGAATATATCTCAAAAACTGTCGATGATAGAGACAAGTGGTAAGTATATTTCAAATTAGCACGTTTCACTTATTTTACAACAAGTGTTAGGTTTAAATATCGCCACTTTTAAAATTTCTTTTCCAGTGTAATTGTTTGAATATAACACGATCCCGTACAATAATTCAATAAAATATCAAAATACATTAACCCGCATAATGCGGGACCACATTTAACCAAGCCGACAGATCATATCGAGGAAAAACAATACAATTTACAACAATCCAATTATCATACAACCTAATACGTAATATTTTTTCCCACAATATTTCTTTTCCACAGAAAATTATCACTATTCTTAGTATTAATCCTTTACATTTTAATCCTACCATTAAATATGTAGTTTTCACTTTACTTATGCATACACTCTACTCCCGAAGCGATTACGTGTGAAAGTCAAGAATATCAATTCATTTTCACCTTCAGTCCGGGATTTCTTTATTCATATTTCTAAGGAAAGGGACCAAAATTCGTTCTCCCCGGTGGAGTATAGTGAATATTACCATGTGTGGGATAGGACAAACAAGAGGAAGGAAAAATCCGCGCTGTCCTGGCCGGTTTGTTAGATCCGCATTGCCTGTTTCATTGAACAAACACGGAAAACTCCGATCAGAGCAGCCGGCCGTCTTCTCCCCAGAAAAGCGATTGAATTTGCCTAGCGAAAGTAGTGTCGAAAAATCATGCTACCGTCGGACTGAACCTACCACCCAGTCAGATGCACTGCAGTGATATCAGTTGATGCACTGAGCCATTATTCTACTCTCCCCGTGAGCCATTATTCACAAAATGTTGAGAATGTTGCGGCTTCATACAAAGAACACCCCAAAAAATCAAAATATCCGTTTAAAATTCGCAGGTCCTCGAGTTCGACCACATCGGTGGTGGTATGAATTGTGGAAAAAATCGTTTTAACGCTAGCGCATAAATTGTGAACAGTTTATGCGCTAGCGTTTGCTACACACACGGACGGACGGACAGAGACAGAAACAACACACACACACACACACACACACACATACATACATACACACACACACACACACACAACACACACAAAGACACCCGTTTTTCCGTGAAGCTTTTCCTTATCAAGGACCCACAAAAACCCGGAGCAGTACCCTAGCAAACTCTACAGCATGCAGGTGCTGAATATAGGAACAAAAATTATCCACTTTTTCGATGTCACTTCCCACACACGACTTTTTCTGTCAAAAATCTCCACTTTCCTCTGCAGCACTATCTACCATAATTTCTTTTTACTATGTAAGAGTGTAGTAGGCCATGAAGTAAAACTAATTGCTATACGTGATTTTCTTTTAGTATGAAAATTGCAATTTTCGAATACTCCCACGAATTTTACGTTTTCATCAAGTCCCTTTTCCTTCACTGTTACGTACGCATATTACATTTTCTTTTCTAGACACATGCATTTGGAGTCGTACTAAAAGTATTCTCCTATTCAAACATAGCTTCACTTCAAGATCTCGAGCTGGAAGACGAGGGGAACACTGTCATCCCAAATTTAAAGCTTCGTTAGGGCTTTTTTTTTGATTGGAGCTCCGATTGGGAAAAAAATGTCCCCCTTCCTTTCAGCTCTGACTTTGGTGCACCCATGTTTAAATCAAGCGTAGATGGGAGGGAACACTCCAAATTTTATTTTGTGATGTAATGGAATATTCTAGGTAGCTTTCAGTATACGTACTTACATTCACCATTTTTAAAGCTTTATTGTCGCCTCTTAAACCAACTCTCAAGAATATCGTTCTCCTTTTTAAAGTACTTCTAAGTGGAATAAAATTAGAATGGATTCACATTAGTGTCGTGATCACGCCGGGCTAACAGAACACAAATCAGAAGCTTCGACATTTCACATTGTTTCTCACCTAAAATTAGGAATAATTTCGAGAACAAATTACAAAAATTACAAACAATTGTAACAAAAAGATAGGATCAAACTTGTTACAGTTCTCAACTTCCTTTCTTCTGTTTGTCTGGTTAGTGTTGAGAGTACGTGATAGAGCTCGCTGTATGCGACAATGCCGCTCCCCTTCACACCTACATGTCAATCACATTCTAATTTTATTGCTAGTATAGAGATTTCACTGAACCCCGTTTGTACGAAAAAACCTACCCCAAATACAAATTAAACTGGCACCATATTTAAAAACGCGATTGTAATGCGTTTCTTTTTCTTTCGATGCAAAAAATTTAAAGTTCTTTCGATGTCCCTTTCATTCAGCAACAAACTAGTATGTAGTAAACCATAGTTTTATACGCAGCATTAGCTGTATTTGTTTTTTGTCCCCCCCGGCACTACAGCCCTCGGGCCACAGGTTCTCGAGTTTCCGTCACCTTCGGGGCAAACGTTTCTACTTGACGCCCTTTGTACACAATGAATTTCAGGTGAAGAAAAAGTACTCCTGTGTGTTCCTCATAATAGTAGCAGCAAATAATTCCTCTATCGTTCGGGCCCAGAACTATTTCCGTAGAAAGAGTTTTGTTTTATGTTGTTTTGTGTTGTAATTTTTTGATTTCTTCCCCGCCTGTATACCAGCGCAATTTCAGGCGTATTTAAAAATGGAGTCATTGGTCGTTTGAAAGTAGCAAATGCAATTCTCACGGTCGGCTGGCGTTCTGGTTCAGTTCCGACAACCTAAGTCAGGAAATCCAAGGGCCAAAAAAAATTACATTTGAACTTCTTGAAATTACACTTCCAATTTTACAAATATTACTTTTACTAAAAAAAATCCTATTTTTTCTGCCATATGATATTTGTACACAACGAAAAATATTCGAAAACATCTATATTTAATAATGTTTCATTTTTAGTAAAAAAAATATTTTGTCAAAACAACATGCAATATCACTTCAGGGAAATTTTAAAACATTGAAATTCATCAACTAGACGATGAATTCTTTGTAATTAAATTTAATAAGTGTTCCTGTGTTTTGTATAAATTTTCCGAAAGAACTGCTAAACTGTCATGTAATGAATAAAGGAAGTATTTTTACTATTTGCATATTTTAGTTTTGCGTCCAAACGATATGCTTCATGTAAGAAAAAAAGCTTTCGGATTACAACAAAGGAATACACGACCCTACCTCTCACAGCGCCCAAACCCCTACCGGAGAAGAGGAGGTAAGTAGAGAAGAGATAGTGGACTGAAAGCGAAAGCCCAAAAAAGTTCCAGATGATGCAGAAGGACAAACTGTGACAGCATATTCAAATACGAATAACCTTGTAATATGTGACGCTTTTCCTGAGCTGCTGATTGCAGAGGAAATCAGTTTCTTCAATCGCTCGTGAGAGAAGCACGATACAATCTGAGCGCTGGGCAGAAGCAATCATTTAAAAAAGTCCTGGAATGTCAGTAAGTTATCAACTCAGTTAATGGGGTTGTAACAGTTGATAGTTGTTGGATCTGCAGAAGACAATCAGCTATGTTGCGATCCCTCTATGTTGCTGACAGGTTTGGGTTCACAGAAAAGGAGATAGTTATAATAAATAGCCTTGCTAGAGAGAAAACAAGATTTTATCGCCAATTGAATTCATTGCTTTTAAAGAATCGGACAATTTGTTAGGAAAGGAGAAATGATGGTCATCTAAAATCGATAAATTATAGAGTATAGGTCGATCGTAGAGTACTTCAGACAACGTGACAAAGACTTACCCTTCTTTTCAATTACGAGGAATTTTTCGATATTAGTAAAAGAAATGAAACTGACTATTTTGCTCATGGGTAGAGTTTCAAAATTTCCTCATGTTAAGCTGCGCGAAATATTGGGAACTATCAATGAACTCCCTATTACCTTTCTTCGCAGACTGTGTACCGGTCTCTACCTTTCATTTCCCTCCTATTTCTTCATTTCGTTTGCCACTGTTAATAGTGGGGTTAACTTTTCGTTTATATCACTTTACCAATTACAAATTACCAATTAGTTCTACATCCATTTCTTGTATTCATAATTATGCGGGAGATTGTTCCCTTATCAACAATACAGTCAGTTACATAAACAAGGGGTTAGACTTTTCGTTTATATCACTTTACCAATTACAAATTACCAATTAGTTCTACATCCATTATCAAACACCAAACAAAGATTTTTTCTTTCCTTATCATCCTCCCCCCCAACTTCCATATACAACCTAGGAAAAAACCCCAAACCAATGCCAGAAACAAATCTAGATATCCAAAAATATAAATGTAAACCCCAAAAGAAATACATGATTTCTGAAATTCCATTCTGTAACTTTTTCTTCCTGTAATTGTAATCTACACCCCTATTTTCATCATTCTAACTACTGATTAAGGTCTCCCAAAGGAGTATCCTCGCTCTCCTCTTTGTAGCTAAGTACTATGCGTGCTAATTTGCAGTTCATTCACGCTTACTCGTTGCACGGGAAAAAGTAAAATAATAAAAATACAAATTATGTCGCCATGACATCAGACTCGTAATTCATGTTATCGCTGAATGAAATGGAAGGAAAATACCTTTGTTCTCTCTTACCCGAAGAAGTTGCCACTATCCCCTTTCATTTCCAGAACAATTTTTCAAGGGATCGCCTCATTGATACGAGGTGAAGGCTTCAGTTTACGAAGTCATGCATCGAGTCTGTTTAAGTAGTAACGAGTAAAATAGTAAGCATCGAGCCCGTTTAAGTAACAATACTGATACAGGCAAATATTTGCGGATGAGAATAGTTAAACATCAACAAATTCCGAAAAAATTTTTATATTCTAAAGATTTTCATCCAATTTATACATTAATATTCATGGATATGGAAATATTATGCGTAACATTTAACCGTATTTAATGGTTACGGACATATTGTTCCACTTCCGGAACCCTCGATTTTTATGAGCTGCGAAATAAATGTTCGTTTGGGGAAAGTCGTCACAAATCAACGGGGGGAAGATGGACAATCCCAATTTTTGAATTTGGGGAATGAGGTTTATTCAACGCTGGTCTTACAAGGAACTTTTCAACAAGTGAAGGTCGAAATCCAACCTCATTTTTTTTTTCTACAGATAATCACTATTTCTATGTAATGTGAAAAATTAGCTGCCATCTCGCATTTCATGGAAGTTACTGAAAATAATATGAAAGTTCCACACTTTTCATGTTGCAAACTGTCGTTCCGCGAGTTCCTGCAGCCCCGGCCACTGTAAGAGAATGTCCGCCAAAAGAACAAACCAATTTCAAGCCCGACCTCCCAACAGCGCAAGGCATGTCAACGTCGCGGGCAAGGTTCTAGAGCTGAGCACTGGTCCAGAGAAATTGGCGCGAGTTTAAAGGGTGTACAAATTTCTCCGGGTGGCGGTAGGTCATTGGATACCTGGTACATGACAGCCTTTGGGAGAAGTTACTGGGCAGTTATTGTCACAAATTTGGCTATATTAATTCACATTTTCGCTTTAAGGTAATGAAATTATCCATTACAATGAAATAATACATCATTCCGAACTCAAATTCTCAATTGGAAATAAAAATTGAAAAAATTAATCAAAAAATATTTTGTAATCCTGTTTACTTGATATAACATAACTATCCACGTTCAGGTTGAAGTTTCAACAGACAAATATTCTGATCTTTTAAAGCGCTGCCCGTCCGTAAGCAAAATTGTTAACTTATAGAGACTTGTTATATATTTCACATTCTTGCTAAATACAATAAATGACTGAATGATTGATTTAATAACACAACTCAAAACGCAAAAAAGGAAAGAATTCGCCATTCATATTGTCACCTAGAAAAAACGTTTATATAAGGGAGAATTTAGCAAAAAAATAAAACATCAATTAGTAATAAGTAGTGCAGAATATAAACATAAACAATACATCGCGGGTTTTTTGATAGATAAAAATCTGTTAAAATATTTTCGTGCAACCACTATTCACTGCCTGCGCCGCTTCAGCTTGCGCGTGTACATCCCCTTTCTGGATTTGGAGGAAAGGATACCGAAGTCATGGAAAGTTGCCGTCTCGGGAGCGCCGGCCCCAGGCGGGGGAGCTCGCGCGGCGGGTTTGACGTGCCTGCGCCAGCGAATGTCATGCTGATGCCCGACAAGCCCACAAGCCCGCGCGCAGGCCCGTTCTTCCGAGCACGAGCCGTTCGCCCTGAAAACAGAAACCCGATGCCAAAAATTTCCCCGGTATGCATATATAACTAACATTGTACTCCAACCTTCGATTATTTTGAGATAAATACATCAATGTACGATAGTTCTGTTGAATGATTTTTTTTTCATCCGGTACATAGTCATACCCAAATTTTTGATCATAAACCAAGCTGATGTCACCTGGTAATTAGCTCGACAAAACAAAACTGTGTGATGTTAAATTATTAATAATTATTTAAATTATTAATTATTATGAGTTGACACCAGGTCATGCGATGATGGGGACGCGCATACTCCTATTATATCACTCGTGGGCTGCAATAGTTTCACGACTAAAAAAATACAAATTTTAAGTTAATGCACTCTCTAGAATTGCAGATTGGTCTACCTTCCAGCAGCAACAGTAGCGTATCTTATAGTACTGTATTTTACCAACAAAAGGCACAAGTGTAAATGCAAGAATGATGCGTTTCAAAACACAAGGTGAAATTTCAAACTCATTTATCTCAACAACTGAATTTTTTGTTGGGCCACTATTGAATGTGTTTGAGTTATTTCATGCGAAATTGTAATCATATTTTGGCTTGACATTTCTCTTGAAAACTGAATTCAGATTGTAATTTGCGGATATTGCTTTTTTAGTCAAGGTGAATGTTTTAAATGCAAAGATGAGAATAGAACTATATAAACGCTATGTCCAGCAATGGTTCAAATAAAAAAACAATTCTTATAATAACATGCAATGGATTACGTTTTTTAAAATTTAAAAAGAAAAGCAGGATATCCTGCAATAAATTTACCCCAACATGCATTCAGATCTTGGTAAATATAAAACATTTCTCTGAAATTTTTAAACATTTTAATTTAGTGTTGAGGTGAATAGTGATTATATTTGCCAAATAGTAACCATCGTTTTGTTGGTTTCGAAAAAAAATAATGAACGACATGAAAACGTTTGGGGTTTTCCTATTTTCCGAATATAGTGAATATTAAGAACTTTTCTACATATACAATCCCACCATATTTAACTTTTGGCATGGTTGTTTGCACAAAATTTTAAGATGTGTCCACACTTTCAACCATTCTTCAACCATATTGATTCAGAGACATGAATGTTTTTTCCATAACTAGTTCAATTGTACATCTTCAAATGATGTCATGCACTTTTAAATCGTGAGTGTTGAGTAAAATTTTTTAAATCGTGAGGTAGAGTCTCATTGTATCGCATTCCCTACTTTCTTAGGGTGCGAATCTAAATTCTAAATTTGACTTTACAATGATACAAATTCTGCTTTATAAGCATATAATAACTTTTGTATAATTTATTATAATTAGAAATATAAAAAACTTCTCCAGTATATTCTTTAAAAAAAACTAAATGAACCATGCTACCAATGGCATGACCTTTTTCGTTCTACTTACTTTCCGAATCTTTAATTGGGATAGGTTGTCTGTTTGCCCACCCTCTTCAGTGTTATTTTCTGCACAAAAAGATTTCACATTGTCCCATTTTGACTCTAATCTAATTTTAAATATGAACAAGAAAAGCAAGCAAGAGTAAACCTTACTACATGCAAATTTCCATTTCCCGAAAATGTCCCGGGGGTTTCTGAAACGCGTGATTGTCAGCTCATTTTGAAAAAAAAATTCATTTTCGAGAAACTTCAATAGAAATTATTTGACGCGCTTGCACTCAACAATTCAATAATGTGCTACATAACACTTCCGTACTGTAAATATTAACGTAAAAGAATTTCAAAATATGTTTATATTTTTATTTAAAAAATTTCATCAAAATGCCGTTTATGACCTATTTTAAGCTTAGACTATCTATTCAACGTTAATTTCCAAAAACAATTTCAATGTCACCTTTATTTCGCCAAAAAAATAAGTGGGGTTCTTTACAATTCACATTTTAAAACAGAATAGTTGCCACCTAACTTATAAAGTATAACTATAAATAATAAATAGTGGTGCCGGCAGGGAGGAAATGGATTGTGGAGGGGAGGGGTCGGCAACAGCTGACAGCCGGCAAAAGGACAAAACTATTTTTCTAGCCCTCTTTTACCTGGTATTTCTCATACTATTCTGCGATCCGGAGCTACGGGGACCAAACGAAATTGCGAATCTGCTGAAACCTTCAAAATTTAAGAAGGAAATTCAACTCAGGTGGTTAGGTATACTGTTACGTGTCTTGGAGCACGCATAATGAAGATGGGGTATGCATGAAAACGTCGGCAGCTAATCGGCACGCCTGAACTTCCCGCCAAATTACGAGGTCAATGGAGAACCTTGAAGGCATTTGGTCAATGACCATTAGCATATGTCAAGTCACAGCTGACTCTAGTACTCCGTGCAGTGGGCCATGATCTAGTCAATACCATCTACCACACTAACAGCACCAACATCAGTCGTCAACC
Source organism: Teleogryllus oceanicus (assembly GCA_964035755.1). Lineage (NCBI taxonomy): Eukaryota > Metazoa > Arthropoda > Insecta > Orthoptera > Gryllidae > Teleogryllus > Teleogryllus oceanicus. Next base: position 1,316,107 of record CAXIVR010000014.1, on the reverse strand, counting down.
GATCATCTTGAGAGAAAATACATCAACGTACGGACAGCCCTGTGTTGAATGATTTTTTTACATCCTCCCTTTTTTTTGCCTCTTTCAGAATTTTTAGATCATAAATTAAGCGATGTCACCTGAATAGCTCGACAAAAATAAAATGTTCGAAGATTGAATTATTAATACCATTTTAAATTATTACTATGTTATGAGTCGACATTGTGTCAAGCGTGACAAGTATTTGCGTATACTTGAAGTTAAAACGCCTGCCGTGACATAATGACTAAAAATAAAAATTACGTTGGTCGCACTTCACTGCAGATTTCGAAGAAATGAAAGATTGGTTCATTTTCCAGCAGAACAGCAGCGGCCCAGCAGTAGAGATTACCGGTCAAAGGCAATGAGAATGATGCAGCCAGCATGCAGAAATAAATCATTTAGTCTCTAACAATCGAATTTTATTTTGTGTCAATATTAGAATGTTTTTGGAGCATTACGCGAAAGTTGTAATCGACTCATTACACATTTTTTTCTTGAGAAAAGCGCGAATGCGAGATTGTAGTTCAGTGGATAGCCGCAATTTTAAAGTCGACAAAGGTTTAAAGCAAAGACAATAGACTATATAAATGTTATGCTCAGCAATCGGTTCGTTGTCTTCTTCACAAAAAGCACTGCTTATAATACCATGCATGATTGCGTTTTTAAAATTAAAATAGCAGGATAAGTCTTGCAATAATTACGCATCTTATTATAACATTTCAAATTTCTGAAACATGTTTAATTTGCGCGACGGTAATGTTGCAGCTGTAAACTTATCGCGTTGGCTTTCGAGAACGTCATCAACGATTACGAAGCTTTAATGAATTTTCTACATATAATCTCATCAACACTTTTAGCATGATTTTTGCTGCGCGCCTCTTGTGTCCTCATTTTCTTCGTCATTCTTCAATATGCTGATTTGGCATTCGGCTTCATCTTAACCATTACACTAAACATAAACATGCACATTTTTGGCTCAGAGTGCCATAATGTTATGATTATGAACGATTAAAATGCATTTCTAAGGCTTTTAAGGGTGGCTTTACCTAAATTCCCTAAAATTGATTTACAATGTATGAATTAGGGGCCTCTGGCTTTTTTATGTTATATAATATCTTGTATAATTTATTATAATTAAATATTGACAAAAGAATAAGTCTTCAGTATATTAAACAAAACTAATGTAACTAGTGTCGAAAGATTTTCGTTCTGTTTTACTTCCAAATCTTTGCTCGTGATAGTTGTTCAGCTTGCCTCACTCAGCTGCTTTCCACAAAAGATTTTTCGACTTACTGATTTTTAATATGAACAAGCATCAGAAGCTTAAGAAAGTCAAACCTGGCACATGCCTGCCATGAAAATGAAGCTCCTTTTTAAATAGAAATGTCACCTGGCAAGTTTGAAACGTTAATTTCAGTTTCATCTTTGAAATTCTGCTGAAAATCTCTCTCAACAGCATATTATTGACTGTTGCACTCAAAAATTAATATTGTGTTGAGTATAAAATCTTCTGGTACCACATCGCACTCTTCGTAAATATATTGTTTAGTACTTTTTACCGTACCATCAAAATGAGACACGTCATTTGTGCATTTAGCACTATCTATTCAATGTTAATTAGTTCAAAAACATTTCAATGTCACTATTTCGCCAGATCGCAGCGTTTCATAACGCGACCACATTTAAAAATAGAATAGTTTTTACCGTTTCATCTCATAAAGTATGACCATAAGTTATAACTTTGTATAAGTTGGCCGGCAGGTATGATTGCGGAGGATCAGCAACAGCCGACAGTCGTTAAAGAGGACAGTTCTGTGTCCTTCTGTGTTCGGTATTTTCTCAGTATTTTGTATTCGTGGAGCTACGTTATCAAATGAAATGTTAGACTAAAGTTGAACCTCAAAAGATATTAGGCTCATCTCAGGTGGTAGCATAGCTGTAACATGTTTTGGAGTCATATTAAAATGGTAAGATGAAACGTCGGCAGTTAATTTCCATAATGCCGGACTTGTCAATATGAGGTGTCACGAGCAGGAAGGCATTTTGTCATCGACCATTAAGCATATACCTAGTCATGCTTATCTCCCAGTAGCTGCGTCACATCTAGTCAATACTACCTGGTTGGTTTTCATACGCCACGATTGAGCCAGCGATGTGCATGTGCGTCGCATTCGTCGAAAAAGCCGCACAGTTTGCTCAGCTCACCGCGTGATGTCGCCAAAGATCAGCGCTCCCGATAAAGTACTGGCGCCTCCTCTGCGGGCTTGGCGAGAGGCTTCATTTCATAAAATCTTATCTTACCATGAAGAAAATAAAAACCCCAGAAAACACCCAGTTCAGCAGACCACGTATCGAAAGTTCATCCAAGCTCACTATTTCATTCTTCTTCATCATAAATGCCTGAAGTCAAGATGTGGCCTGATATAAAACATGATTGATACTTAGTACATTATCACTTTGTTTACTTGTTTAAGCGAACGTATCAAAAGGTAATACAGGGAGGCAGTTCAGACACTGTGTCCTTTCAGTCACGAAATATTGCTTAGTAAAGGACGATGAGATAGTACTCTTTGCCAACACGCAACAAAGGTTAGCTCATCATCAATCATTTTCAAATCTGCTTCATTACGTTCCTTCAAAACTCTTCTAACTCGCTTTCATAATAAAATATATTAGAAAAAGCAAAGTTTCATTACTCAGCATATACCGCTCAACAGCAGATCAAAAAGAAGAATATCACACTGATGAAAATCCGTGTAGCAGTTCGTGTCATACTACCACGATGACATAGTCGTTTCATGAATTTCATATTAGCAGCTCAAGCAAAATGAACAGACAACACACAACGTACATAGTATAGAAAATTACCTCATATAATATGTTAATATTACATAGCATATTATATAATATAAAGCACAATAATTTACATTATAGTTAATAATGTTATAAAGGGTTAAAGGTAAATACTTTTCCGAATAGGACGTACAAAGTGAGTTTCTTTTTCGTCAAAATTGCCGTTTATTATTGTAGCATTAGAATATTGACTTCCGCCACGTAGAAGAGACCATGAGCCGCCGCGGAGAAAAGTCATGTCTCATCCCACGACTTCGTGTCACGTCTTACGCCACGTTCTAGTACACCACGACATTTCAGCGAAGGTAATGGTGTCATTTCTCCTCACGCAAAGCTGGGTCGCGACTGCACTTGTGACGTCAGTTCCAGAACGAGCAACATCAATGGGAATCCCTACTCCTTTATCGTATCGCAACGCATTTTTTCTCTTTCGCTCTCATGTTGCCATATTTTTTCACTCGTCCGGAGAGCTAATAATTCGATCATTTTAAATACGTATATTATACTTACAAACAAGCAATAAATGGAAACAAATATGTCATCAGTCGTCAGTCGCACAATTATAGGTAAAATATATATCACAAAAATATGCTGTCATTGCCATAAACAGCTTATGAATAAAACATTGTTGCAGTTTGTTTACAATAGTTTCATCTAAATATACTGTATTGCTGGCTCTGTAATAAGCCACAAAAGAATTATGTTGTTATTTGCTTGGTCGTTGCGAGCATGCAAAGAGGTGCACATGAGCAAATTATTGTACCGAGTTCTTTCAATGACAAGATTCGGTCATATTTTTTCATCAAGAAATGGCACATTTACTAATATTAAACATGATCATTTTTCTTCAGTTCATTAATGCTTGAGTTGCAAATGCTTTTCTTACACTGAAAAGATTTTCCTGCGTCGCCATGTTTTCTTAAAATACTTAATTAAAATACAGCACATATTTTTTAATTCACAATTATTTGTAATGAAATGTTTGCTAATGATAAGTCAACAATGATAAAATTATTTCTAGTTTAAAAATAAAAAGATGAAGAAATATTTGTAATTCAAATTAAATTCTCAGCAGTTCATTAATAAAATGACCACATGAGAAATACAGAGAAAGAAGAAATCCACAGATATAATAATATAACATATCAACAGTTCCTCTGTCATCTAAAAGTGTTTATTATAATGCCAAAACATACTCACTAATATTACAAAGTTGTACATATGATATGAAAATAGTCCTTACTGCTAGTTAAACAAGGACAATGTATCTAAATTGAAGATGTGGTCTAAAGAATTAATATAATTTACAAAGAATTTCAGAAATATTTTTCTATTTTTTGAAAGAGTAGTAATTGTAGAAGAGTAGAATTAATCTCTTTAATGTTAGGGAAGAATGCAAGAGTAGTATTACACAGTGTTCAGTTTTCAAATGAAATTTCAGTGATAGATTCTGGTTGCTTTACAATGCCAATACAAAATGGCACATTTACTCCACACAGCAGTCATTTTTTCTTATCACTTTGCAATATTTAACATTTTTTATTTTGAATTGCCATTTTTGCGGTTATTTTCAACTAACTTTTCAATAAACTGTATACTTACCATTATTTAATAATGAAGAGGTCTTATTTATTGTATCAATCATAAAATATTATTATGTTTCTTTAAATAATTGAAAGGTAAAGTATAGATATCTTATATTTTAATTCGTGATAATTATAATTTTGCCTTGCGTTTTTCACCGACTGACGAGTAACACACATCACAGAGACAAATCTACTCCGTGTGGCGTTATAGCTGATATTAACTTCTGCCCTGTAAATCCTTTACAAACATAATGGCGAGGAGAAGGAGGGAGTTTTACCCCACACTAGTAAATACCTTAGGTACAGATTGCATATATTAGTCACTAGGGTATTTTTTGATCCCAATAGTAGTTTTGCCAAAGGAGTGTTTGAGTTTATTCTGAAGGTGTATCGAAATACTCAGGTGTGTTGTATTTCTGCAGATAATGTACCACATAATGCTTGTAAACATTAGTTGGACAGATGGCGTTGTAGCATATGTAGCTTGAGTTACTTGTAGTGTTGTTGTTTGCCTGATTTTCTTTTACAAACTAGTGATTCTCAAATGAATGTACAGGCAGTGGATGTATATTAGTGTCTGGAATCAGGACAGCAGACTGTGCTTTTGTATTTGTTAACAACGCATGATTCTTTCTTGTATTTTGGGTTCAGATTATCACACTAAATACTGTGCAAGCCTGAAGTGTGGATTGTCATGATCTTCAATATTCTATTTAACAACATAATACTCTTGTTTATTCAAGCGATCAACTCTTCAATACCAGATATTCTGAAATATCACAAAGACATGATATTCTGTTATAAACAGATCTACTTTATTTAAAAACAAAAGTTTATTTGCTATTAATCACTTCTTAATTCTAAAGTTTTTATTATGATCAAATTTGCTTGTTACTAATCAAATAAAAATATATTTTTCTGCATTTCAATACATTGGATATTTAACATAATTCAATAAGAAATTGCTACTCTTTTCATTTTTGTTTTTTCCTTCATTTTCATTGTTGTACAAAAGGTGTGTAGTTCAATGTAACCGTTCGCTATATTTAATGACGACCAATCATATTTTGTTGAAACAACTGCAACTTCTTTATCAAAATAATTTAATATTTGCGAATTTCATTGATTTTCAAATCATATTATGTTCTAAATTAATGAGTACAATAACAGCAGTTAGTCGTTTTTCTTCATATTTATTTATCATTGTTTTGCAAAAAGAAATTAGTAAATGATATTGGGAAAATAATTCGCATATTAGCTCATTGTCTTCAAGTCTATATTTGAATGATTGAAGGTGTTAACAGCAAAGGTTACCAATATTTGAAATGCATTATTTTTGCCTTAAGTTACAGAAAATTTATTTGCATAGATAAATAAATATGATTTTCATTCTATGATAACATAAAACAATTCATCAATCAGCAAAGGGAGAGATCAACAAAACATGTGCTTGATGAAACCAGCATTTATGAAAAAACAGGGTCAACAAGGACATCTCGACTCTGCTCACTTCTGATCAAAAGAGTCGACAGTAATAATGTCCACTTTAGAGTCAAAGTTGTGCTACCAAAGCTAGCACATTGTTTTTAGTGTTTAGTTAGTCTTTAAACTATACAGCCAACTAATCCTTATTAAATGTTGCGGTCAAATACATTCCTGTTTTTCTTTGATAGAATTGCATTTAAATTTACAGAAACATTATGCAGCAAAACAGTTTACTTCGCTCTTTACTTGTATCAGATTTTAATTGTTTCATTGTCATTCGGCAATGTGATGTCAAGTAACAATTTTATAGAGTATCGTTGCCAATACTTCAATTCTCGACAGGCCAAAGCAAAGCGATTCATCGCTGACATTCACCTTCGAAAGATGACCGTGCTTGATTACCGCCTTGTCTCTTAGCGGGGACGTTGTGCCGCCGCCTCCGGATCTACCGAAGCGCGTTAGATCGAACGAATGCCTATTTACGTAGGCCATGTTGTTTTCCGTCCGACCACGCACTGGAGGCAACGTTAACAGCGCTCAGCACGCGCACGTGCTTCAGATGCACGGGACAAAGCTGCCGATTCAGCATGACGTTCCGTCGCATGGAAGATCGAATAAACAAATTCAAATAAATTCAAGGAATAAATGATTTTGCTTCTTAGTAGTGCCGACATAGATTTCGCACACCAGTACGCCACCGAATTTCACGCAGTATCCGTGTATAGGCCTACCGGCGCCGTACAGGCGCAGCATAGGGCCTGGCTCCTCCGTACACGGAGTTCTGCTTGATTTCTCTATGCACCGAGTTTCTTGTATTAACAATGCTATTGACCATGCACATAATGCAGCCGAGCCCTTCGGCTAGTAGTAGAATAAGTTGCCGTTATTTGCCAGCAATTTACATAACAAATCTGCAGTAGAAGGAATGCCACCAAAATTTATTTTTCATCCCGAATGTTAACGCACTAGGCATCGTTAATAATGAATAGCATTTTATTATTAGTATTGTTACTATTATACTGATATTACTATTATTGTTATTGTTGTTGTTGAGTTAAAGAGTCACATGTTATTGTTGTTATTATTATTATTACTATTGTTATTTTTGCTATTAAAGTACATATTAAAGAGCAAATATTATTATTATTATTATTATTATTATAATAATACATAATAATAATAATAATAATAATAATAATAATAATAATAATAATAATAACATATTATTAACAATAATAATAAATAATAACAATAATAACAATAATAACAACAATAACAATAACGATAACAATAATAACAATAATAACAACAATAATAGTAATATCAATTATAATAGTACCAATATTTAACAATGAAATACTATTCATCCAGAAAACGATTTAACGATATTAATGATGCCTAGTGCATTTAGCAATCCAGGATGAAGGAAATAGAATTTTGGTTTGGCATTCTCCTTCTACTACAGATTTTATGTTATACTACTGCTAACAAAATAGCAACCTACACCTCGTGCCTCTGCTCTCACCACAACTAGCCAAAAAAGAGCTCAACACATTATGTGCATAGTCAATGTGCATTATTAATACAAAACTTGTATAGAGGAAATCAAAACAGAACTCCGTGTACAGGAGCAGGTGAAGCCCGAGAACGGCACCCTGTACAGCACCCAGTAGGTCTCTATACACGGATACTACATGCATTAAATTCCAGTGGCATTTTCTTTGGATGTAGAAGTCGTGTGTCAACGCCCAAGGAAACACAAAAATCATTTATTCCTTGAATTTATTTAGATTTATTTCATTTATTCGGTCTTCCATGCGACGGGCGTCATGTAGATCGGCAGCAGCGCATCCGTGCATCGCAAGCAGTGCGCGAGTGATGCTGACGCTGTTGGCGATTGCCTCCAATTGCGTGGTCAGACGGAAGAGCAGACCATGGCCTGAGAGTCGACGTAAAATAAGGCATTCATTCATTCTAACGCCTTCAGGTTAGATCGGGAGGCGGCAGCGCGCGAGACGTCTCCACTAGCGACAAAAGCGTGTCAAAGCACGGTCATCTTCAGAAGGTGGATGGTCAAGGCGTTGATCGCTTTTAACGGCTCGTCGGAGACCGAGGACTGATTGTGATATTCCTGTTGCGTGTTGAAGCTTTAACGATACTCATAAAATTAATGTTACTTGACATCACATTGCCAGATGACAATAAAACAATTAAAATCTATTCACAAGCGGCGCAAGAAATATTTTTTGCTGTATAATTGTTTCTGTAAATTTGATGCAATTCTATCAAAAAGAAATGGGAATAATGATTTTGAATCATAACATTTAATAAATTAGCACAATTGTACTGTATAGTTTTAAAAGACTAACTAAGCTTACTAAACAATGTACTTTAGCTTTTTGGCATTTTAGCTTTTGACTTAATTGGCGGTTGTTTATTTTTGTCCAATTTCTTTTGATCCAAGTGAGCAAGTCCTGAGATGATCCCTTGTTGTTGTTTTTTCACATAAATGTAGCTTCACTATGCACATGTTTTGTTGAGCTCTCCTTTTGCTTGTATTGGTAGGATTAAAGCTGAGAGTGTTGCTTGCAATTTTGTTCACAATACTATAAAATCAAATCTGTAGTTTGTTTATCAATGGAAATAAGTTTTCTGTAATTCGGGGTAGAGGGGCAAACAATCTATTTTTCAAATGTTGCAACCCCCGCTTGCTTGATTGGTCTTTTATTCATCATTCAATTATGTAAGATCATGAAGAGGTTGTGGAGCTGAAGGAAAATATGCAGATTGTACTTTTCCCAAATATCAGTTTCCAGTTCCTTACTAGTTTTTTTACCAAAATAACAAATAAAATAAATATAATATATTGTTTATATTTATTGTAATTAATAATTTAGAAATATAAATATATGGATTGAAAGTCAATGAAATTCAGCATTAAATATTAAAATTGGTTTTGATAAAAGTTGCAGTTGTTTAACAAAAATATGATTGAGTCACAATCATTGCATCTCTTGAAGACAGTTTACATTGAACTACACACCTTTGGGCAGGCCAATAATGAAAAAATAGAAAGGAAAATAAAGAAAAAAATGAAAATTAGCAATTTTCTTATTAGTTATGTTAAGTACTTTCGTAAATATTTTCAATGTACAGTACAGAAAAATATATTTTATAAAGTAACTTTATTTGATTAGTAGTAAACAAATTTTTGATCATAATAACAAAAACTTTTAACAAAGTGATTAATACAAATAAACTTTTGTTTTTTGTCATAAGATCCTGTTTATCTTTAGAATATCAGTGAATAGCCGTGTGATGTTTCAAGGATATCTGGATGTTGAAGAGTTGATCAGCATTTATTGAGATAGTAAAATTATTATGTTGTTAAATAGAGAATATTGAGATCATGGCAATCCACACTTCAAGGCTTGCACAATTATTTGAATTAATGATAATCTGAGGCCAAACACCAGAGGCTAAGTTAGAGGCTAACCTTTAAAATACAAAAGAGAATCATGCAGATGTTAACAAATACAAAAAGCACAGTCCTGTAATCCTTGATTCAAGACACCTAATATACATCCACTGCCTTGTACATTCATTTATAGTCTGGCCAAAGAAAATCAAACAAACAAACACTTTACAAATTTAACTCCAAGCCTACACTATACTATTAAAGCATATATCCTGTCCAACTAATGTTTACAAGCACATTATGTGAAAAGGTACATTATCTACAGAAATACAAATAATACACACCTGAGTGACATATCTCGATTACACAGCTTCAAGAATAAACTCAAACACTTCCTTTGGCAAAAACCTTTTTGTTGGGTTCAGGAATACCTAAGTGACTAATATATGCAATCTATTTTCAGGTGCTACAGGTGTAGAATTAAAAAACCTCCCTCCTTCTCCTCACCAAATGAGTAAGCTTATAGCTTAGTTTGGGGCAGGGAGTTAAGATTCTCCCACACCACACAAGATGATCATCTGCAGATGTGTATTTATAAGTCAGTCAGTCGAAGAGCGTAATGGCCAAAATCTTCCATAGATCAAGGGCAGATTAAAATTGTCATGATTATCATCTTTACACCCACTATTTTCAATTATTTAAAACATAACAAAATAATATTTTATGATTGATACAATAATAAGATTTCTTCTATTATTAAAATGTGGTGTATACAGTTTATTGAAAAGAAGGAATAACCATAAAAATGGGTAATTCAAAATAAAAATGTTAAATATTTACAAAATTTGATAAGAAAATGATATAATATTTGTGGAGAAATGTGCCATTTTTTTTATTGAAAAAATTTGTAGCACCACAGAATCTTGTCCACTGAAAAATTTCAATTTTTGGAAAATAATTTTCTTCATAATGCACTCCTTGCATTCTTTTCCCTAACATTATTAAAGATTTAATTCTACTCTTCTACAATTCTACTCTTCCAAAATAGAAAAATATTTCACAAATTCTTTTGTGGTTATATTGAATTTTAGATATAATTTGTAAGATCTTTATTAATCCTTGTTTAACTAGCTTGGTGGGGGTTTTATTTTCATATCATATGAAGCTACAAGCCATTATGTAGCACATTGAATGATATGTCTGGGTGTGTTTAGATTGTAATAAAACACTTTTAGATGACAGAGGTTTGTTGATGTGTTCATGACCTATTGCATATCCTATGGATTTCTTTGCTTTTTCATTTCATGGTTAACTCTTATTAGTTAGGGGATCGTTGAGGATTTCGTGGGAATTTGAATTACAACATTTCTTCCTTTTTATTTTAAACTAAGAAATGTCAATTTTATCATTGCTGACTTATCATTAAATATTTCATTACAAAAATAATTGTAAATTAAAATGTACGCACATGAACAATTAAATTTGTTTTTAAGAAAAGAAGCATGAAGACAGGAAGATCTTTTCAATTGTAGAAAACATTTTGCAACTCAAAATATTTAATAATTTGAAAGAAAATGATCATATTTGTGTGGAGTAAATGTGCCATTTTGTATTGAAAATATGTAAGCTTGACTAGAATCTGTCCATTGAAAATTTCAATTTTTGTACTAATTTTCTTCATAATGCACCTCCTTGCACTCCACTCAACATTAAACTAAATAATAACATAATTCTTTTTGCAACTTATTACAGGAGCCACAATACAGTATATATTTGGATAGAAACTATTAAAATAAAAACTGTAACAATATTACATACAAACTGTATAAATATTATAACATCAAGCAGCATAATTTTGTGATATATTACCAAGTGTAATGTAAATACACGGCAACTGATGACTTATTTGTTTTCCTCCATTTATTGCTTATTTGTAAAAGTATAAAACAAACCTCATTGTGTTTAATGATCAGATTATTAGCTCGGACAGGTGTCAGAAAAAATATAGCAACATGAGCGAAAGGGAAAAAATCAAAGATACGGTTATAAAGGAGCAAAAATGTTCAGGTTCACAGAGTACTTTCGATTCTAGACTGACGTCACAAAAGAAGCGCGAGTCGGCGACCCGAGCTGGGAGGTGACATCACGCCACTCAGCATCTTGTGGTCTTGGCAGAGACTAAGCAGGAGACGGAGCACAAGCCGTAGACGTATAAGATCGACTTTTCGCGAAAATCTTTTTCGTAGCTCCTTCTTACGCAGCGTAGAGTCAATATTGTAATGCTACAATAATATACAGCAATTTTTCAATAGAAAAAGAAACTCACTTCGGTACGGGTCCCTTGATTCCGGTGCATGGAATTTACCTGCTCCTTTGCGTAATGTGCTGTTGTGTAAAGTTGTTGTGCTATATTATATAATATGTTGTGTAATGTGCTATTATGTAAAGAATTAATTTTTCTATACTGCGTACGTTGTGTTGTCACAATTCACATTTTGTAAATGTAAGTTTAAAAATCTGTAACGGCAAAACGTATGTCCGTCCGTGAACATAGCCGCTAATTTGAAACTATACACAGGATTTCATCAATTGTGATGATTCTCTTTGATTCTACTAATTGTATGCTTAGGTATAGAACTTTGCTTTTTCTAATATATTTTTATTGTAAGAATTAAAAGCGGGGATTTAGAAGAGTTTTGAGAGAACCGTGTAAACGGTTCAGGAAAACTGGTTTTGAAGTGATTATTGATGAGCCTAGCCTTTTGTTTGCGTGTTATTTAAAGAGTACTATCATCATCATTATTTACTAAGCAATATTTCGGCATTTGAACAAGAGGATCTTTGAGGTCTGAACTGGCCTCCTGTATTTGGGTTTCCTTTGATCTACGTTCGCTTAGAATAAGTAAACAAAATTGATAATGTACTAAATTAAGTATCGTTTTTGTATGAATTGCATCTTGACTAGGCATTTCATGATGAAGGAATGAGAATAGTGGGCTTGGATGAACTTTTTCATTTTTATAAGTAGTCTGACAAGTTTTCGTTGTTTTTCTGAGGTTTTTATTTTCTTCATAATTAAGATAAGATTTTATAGAGAATGAGAAGCTATTTTTCTCGCCAAGAATTTATAAGAATTTATGAAGAACATTTTTATCGGACACCCTTACCATCAGCGACATCACGCGGTGAATGAAGGAACTTATCTTTTTTTTTTAATTCAAATACGACGCATATGCAACATCCCGACCAAAGGTATTGACAATTTAGTGTAAGGGGGTAGATGGTATTGACTAGATCATGGCCCACTGCACGAAGTACTAGAGTCAGCCGTGACTAGACATATGCTTAATGGTCATTGACCTAAAATGCCTTCAAAGGTTCTCTCATTGACCTCGTAATTTGGCCGAAGTTCAGGCGTGCCGATTAGCTGCCGACGTTTTTCATGCTTACCCCCCATTTTCATTATGCAGGCTCCAAAGACACGTAACAGTATACCTACACCACCTGAGTTGAATTTCCTTCTTAATATTTTGAAGGTTTCAGCTTAGATGTCGCAATTTCGTTTGGTCGCTGTAGCTCACAGATTGCAGAATACTATAGAGAAAATACTAGGCACAAGAGGACTAGAATAATAGTTTCTTGTCCTCTTGCCCGGCTGTCGGCTGTTGCACGATCCCTCCCCCTCCCACAATCCACTCGCTACCTGCCGGCACCAACTATACAAGTTATAACTTATAGTTATACTTTGTAAGTTAGGCGGCCAAGCTATTCTATTTTTAAATGTGAATCGCGTTGTAAAGAACGCCACGTTATGGTTTTGGCGAAATGAAGGTGACATTGAAATTGTTTTGGACAATTAACATTGAATAGATAGTGCTAAATGCACAAATGACGTCATAAGTGGCATTTGATGTAATTTTTAAATTAAAAAGTACTAAACGTATATTTTTGAAATTCTTTCACGTTAATATTTACAGTACGGAAGTTTTATATAGCACAATATTGAATTTTTGAGTGCAAGCGAGTCCAATAATATCTGTTGAAGTTTTTCGAAAACTCAAAATTTTTTCAAAATGAGCTGAAATTCGCGCGTTTCAGAAACGCCCAGGCGACATTTTCTATTTAAAAAAAAGGCTTCGGGTTTTTCAATGGCAATTTGCATGTAGTACCAGGTTTGACTCTTCGCTTGTATTCTTGTTCATATTAAAAATCTAGTATTAGGGAGTCGAAAATGGGACAATGTGAACTCTTTTTTGTGCAGAGAGATAACAGCTGGGAAGAGGGTGGGGCAAAACAGACAACATATCCCAATTAAAGAGATTCGGAAAGTAAGGGAACGAGAAAGGCCATGCCATTCTTTGTAGCACTAGTTACATTTAGTTTTATTTAGCAATATACTGAAAGAGAGACTTATTCTTTTTGTCCAATATTTCTAATTATAATAAATTATACAAAAGTTATTATATAGCTTATAAAAGTAGAATTTGTTCATACATTGTAAAATCAATTTTAGGAATTTAGATTCGGCCACCCTTTAAAGAAACTATTAGGAATACGCGACACAATGAGACTCTACCTCTTAATATTATTTATTACTCAACACTCACGATTTTAAAAAAAAATGTGCATGACATCATTTGAAGATGTACAATTGAACGAAGTTATGCAGAAAGCATCTAACACACAAGAATCAATATGGTTCAAAAATGGTTTGGAAAAGTGTGTGGACAGATCTCTTTTGAAAATTTCTCTGCAGCAAAATCCATGCTAAAAGTTAAATATTGGTGGATTGTATATGTAGAAAAGTTCTACATATTCACTTTAAGGAAAATAGAAAACCCCAAAAACATTGTTTCATGCCGTTCAGTATTACGTCTGAAGGCAAATCAAGTAAAGGAGGTTTACCGATTCTGGCACAATATAATCACTATTCACCGTCAACACTAAATTAAACATGTTTCGGAAAATTTCAGAGAAATGTTTTATATTTACTAAGATGCATGTTGTAGTGGATTATTGCAAGATATCCTGCTTTTTATTTTAATTTAAAAACGCAATCCATTGCATGTTATTATAAGCAATTAAGCTTTTTTGTGAAGAGATATGTTTGAACCGATTGCTGGGCATAACGTTTATATAGTCCTATTCTCATCTTTGCTTTTAAAACCTTCAATCTTCGACTTTAAAAAATTGCAATATCCGCAAACTACAATCTCGCATTCATGTTTTCTCAAGAAAAAAATGTGTAATGCTTTCAAAAGATCGATTACAACTCGCATGAAATAACTCAAAAACATTCTAATAGTGGCCTAAGTAAAAAATTCAGTTGTTGGGATAAATGAGTTTGAAATTTCACCTTGTGCTTTGAAACGCATCATTCTCTCATTTACACTTGTGCCTTTTGTTGGTGAAATACAGTACTGTAAGATACGCTGCTGTTTCTGCTGGAAGGTAGACCAATCTTTCGTTTCTTCAGAATCTGCAATTCTGGAGAGTGCGTTAACTTAAAAGTAGTATTTTTTGAGTCGTGCAACTATTGCAGCCCAGGAGCGTTTTAATAGGAATATACGCCGTCACCCATCATCGCATGACCTGGTGGTCGACTCATAATAATTAATAATTTAAATAATTATTAATAATTCAATCTTCAGACATTTTTGTTTTGTCGGGCTAATTCACCAGGTGACATCAGCTTGGTTTATGATCTAAAATTGGTAAAAAAAAGGGGGATGTAAAAAAAAATCATTCAACAGAACTATCCGTACATTGATGTATTTCTCTCAAAATAATCGAAGGTTGGCGTACAATGTTAGTTACTTTTGCATACCGCGGCACTTTCGGCATCGGGTTTCGTTTCGGGAGGCGAACAGCTCGTGCTCGGAAGAACAGGCGCTGAGCCGCGCGGCATTGTGGGCTTGGCTTCAAGGGCATCAGCAATGACATTCGCTTAGCGCAGGCACGTCAAACCGCGCCCGCGTGAGCTACTTGCCCGCCTGGGGGAGCCCAGCGCTCCTACGAGCACGGGCAACTTTCCATGACTTCGGGATCCTTTCCCCTGCAAATCCAGAAAGGGGTGTACTGCGGTATATTCTGGGGAAGCTCATCCTTTAGTTCCCAGACATTTAGATTGCAAAAGAAAATTATCCGAATAATGAAAAAAACTTATCCACGTGGATCCGGTGCAAGCTCTTTCTTCATTGAGCTTGGAATTTTACTTCATTGCCTTGCCTATTTATTTATGAGTCTGTAGTATTTGTCGAAACTGACTTACTTAACGGCGGGAACTTATTTTCATGTAATACTGATATTTATAGTTACAGCACTCGACGTAGAAATCATGTTCATCAAGTGTCAGTATCAACAGCTCACTACAAGAAATCCACATACAATACATGTACGTTACTTTACAACTCAATGCCAGAAGAAATTAAACAATTAAAATTGGTACACAAATTTAAGTTAAAAGTAAAATCTTTTCTGCTGCAAAACTGATTCTATACAATTAGAGACTATACTGATCGTCAAAAAGGAAAATAATGCTACTTTAACAAACCAAGATATAGTATAAATGAATTGGGTCTACATCGGTATTTATATAATTTCTAAAAGACTCAATATGCCTGTAACAGATAATGTACTTCCGGGTCAATGACCCCCTTCTCGATCGGGTCCAGTTTCCCTGATCCATTGAGCAAATGCTGAGATGGCCCCTTGATTTTCTTCTGGACGTAAATGTAGCCTACTATGCGCACGTTTTGTTGAACTTCTTTTGCATGTAGTGGTAGTAGAGCTTAGAGGAGTTTCTATTTTGTTAACAATACAGAAAATCAAATCTAGTTTTTGTTCCTTTACTGTTAAAAATAAGTGTTTCGTAATTTTGCAACGAAAATATCTTAGTTTTTGAAATGTTAATACCTCGCTTTTAATTTATTATTATTATTATTATTATTATTATTATTATTATTACTATGATTTTTCATCTTCAACCTATTAATAGTTAAATTGCTGAGAAGGATTCTAAATTCAAGAAAGCGTGGCAGATGAATTTCTTCCCATACGTCAGCATACAGTTTTTTGACTGTTTTTGACTAACAAATAAATAAATAAATAAATAACAATACCATGGCCACCTCCACCACTGAAGGTGGCCATGGTGTACACGCGCAAGCTGAAGCGTCGCAAGGCAGTGAATAGTGGATTCGCACGAAAATATGTTTCATAAGATTTTATCTATCAATAACCGAGAATTGTATTATGTTTATATTCTTCACTACTTACTATTTGTGTTTATTTTCTTACCAAATTCTCCCTTATATAAACATCTTTGCTAAGTGACAGGAATATGTTTGAATGGCGAATTCTTTCCTTGTTTCCGTTTTGTGTTGTGTTATTCAGTTATTTATTGTATTTGTTATGAACAGAAATACATTAACAAGTCTCTATAAGCAACAATTCTTGGTTACGGACGGGCAGCGCTTTTAACAGATAAGAATATTTGTCTGTTGAAACTTCTAACCTGAACGTGGATAGTTTATGCTTATATATCTCTTAAGTAAACAGGATTACAAAATAGTTTTTTGATTAACTTTTTTACAATTTTATTTCCAATTGAGAATTTGAGTTCGGAATGATGTATTATTTAATTGTAATGGATAATTTCATTGCCTTAAAGCGAAAATGTGAATTAATATAGCTAAATTTGTGACAATAACTGTCCAGTAACTTCTCCCAAAGACTGTCATGGACCAGGTATCCAATGACGTACCGCCACTCCGGAGGAATTTGTACAACCCTTACTTTTAAATCTCGCGCTAATTTCTCTGGACGCAGTGCCCGCGAGCTCTAGTAAGCTTGTTACCTCGCCTGCGACCTTGACTTGCTTGGCTTCGCGTCTGAATTGGAGGTCGGGCTTGTAAATTCGTTTGTTCTTGGTGACATTCTTCTTACAGTGGCGAGGGCTGCAGAGAACCCGCGCGAACGACAGTTTGCTACATGAAAAATGTGGAACTTTCATTTTTTTTCAGTAACTTCCATGAGATGCGAGATGGCAGCTAATTTTTCACATTACAAAGAAATAGTGATTATCTGTATAAAAAAATGAGGTTGGATTTCGATCTGCACTTGTTGAAAGGTCCCTGTAAGACCAGCTGCCGAATTAACTCCATCATTTCGCCAACTTCAAAAATTGATTGTCCATCTTCCCCACTGTTGATTGGGTGACGACTTTGCCCATACAAACATTTATTTCGCAGCTCATGTGGGCCTGAGTGTTCGATGCCGGAAGTGAACAATAGTGTCCAAAATTCATTAAATACGAGTTAAATGTTACGCATACTATTGTTCCATTTCCATGAATATTAATGTATAAATTGGATAAAAATCCTTAGAATATAATAATTTTTCGGAATTTGTTCGTGTTTTTAACCATTCTCACCCGCAAACATATTTGCCTGTATCAGTGTTGTTACTTAAACAGACTCGATGCATAACTTCGTGAACTAAAGCTTCATTCACACTCGTAGCAATGAGGCGATCCCTTGAGAAATTGTTCTGGAAATTAAACTGAATAGTGGCAACTTCTTATCGGGTAAGAGAGAAACTAAGGTATGTTTCTCCATTTCCTTCAGCGATAACATGAATTACGAGTCTGATGTCATGGCGACAGAGTTTATATTTTTTATTATTTGACATTTTCTCGTGCAACGAGGTAAGCACTTTATAAGCGTGAATAGAACTGCAAATTAGCACGCATAGTAATTAGCTAAGTAAAGAGGAGAGCGAGGATAATTCTATTGGAGACCTCAATAATCAGAAGTATGCGATGAAAATAGTGATTACAATTACAGGAAGAAAAAGTTACAGAATGTAAGTTTGAGAAACTATGTATTTCTTTGGCGTGGCTTTCTACATTTATTTTTGGATATCTAGATTTGATTCCTCGGCATTGGTTTAAGGTTTATCCTAGGTTGTGTATGGAAGTTGCAGGGGAGGATGATAAGGAAAGAAAAACATCTTTGTTTGGTGTTTGATAATGATCAATCGCATGAAGCTTCAAAGGCATTCTAATTTGTTGGCAATTGTTTCAGCGTAACTGACTGTATTGTTGATAAGCGGAACAATCTCACCGCATAATTACGAATACAAGATGTAGAAATAATTGGTAATTTGACATAAACTAAAAGGCTAACCCCACTATTAACAGTGGCAAACGAAATGAAGAAATAGGAGGGAATGAAAGGCAGAGACCGGTACACAGTCTGCGAAGAAAGATAATAGGGAGTTCATTGATAGTTCGCAACATTTCGCGCAGCTTAACATTAGTGAAATTTTTGAAACAGTACCCATGCGCAAAATAGTCAGTTTCATTTAATATTTAATAATATCGAAAAAGTATCTCGTAATTGTAAAGAAGGGTCAGTCTTTGTTACGTTGTCATGAAGTACTCTCAATGATCGACCTATACTCCTAACAAATTAATGGTTTCGGTGACCATCATTCTCGTTTCCTAACAAACTGTCCGATTCTCAAAATCAATGAATTCAACTCGACGATAAAATCTTATTTTTTCCAGCAAGGCTATTTATTATAACTATTCCATTTCTGGTGCCCTTAAACCAACACAGCTGATTGTTCTTCTGCAGATCCAACAACTATCAACTGTTACAACCCCATTAACTGAGGTGATATTTTACTGACATTCCAGGACTTTTTTAATGATTGCTTCTGCCCAGCGCTGAGATTGTATCGTGCTTCTCAATGAGCGAGATTGAAGAAACTGATTTCGCAATCGTGCGCAGGTCAGGAAAAAGCGTCACTCTGTCATAAGGTTATTCGTATTTGAATATGCTGGTCACAGTTTGTCCTTCCGCATCATCTGAAACTCTTTTTGGGCTTTCAAGCCAGTCCACTATCTCTTCTCTACTTACCTCCCATTCTCTTTCCGGCACCGGGCTTGCTTGGCTGTGAGGTAGGGCCGTATTCCTTTGTTGTAATCCGAAAGCTATTTTCACATGAAGTATTAATGTTTGGACGCGAAAACTGAAATATGCAAATACTATAAAATACTTTCTATTCATTACATGCACAGCTTTGCGGTTCTTTTCGAAAATTTTGATGACAAACACAGGAACACTTTATGTGAATTTCAGAATTACAAAGATTTTTAATTCATCGTATAGTTGATGAATTTGCAATGTATTAAATTCCAGAAGTGATATTGCATGTTGTTGGACAAATTAATTGTTTTATTAAAAATGAAACATTATTAAACATAGATGTTTTTGAATATTTTGTATTTGTGTACAAATATCATATGACAGAAAAAAATTTGAAATGTTTAGTAAAAGTAATATTTGTAAAATATGAAGTGTAATTTCAAGAGTTGAAAATGTACTTCGCTTCGGTCTCGGATTGCGCCCGACTTGCCTGCCAGAACCTTACGCCAGCCGATCAGAGAATTGCATTTGCTGTTTGCAAACGACGCCAATGACCTCCATTTTTTAAATACGCCTGAAATTGCGCTGGTATACAGGCTGGAAATAAATCCAAAAAATTACAAAAAAACAACATAAAACAAAAGTCTTTCTACGGAAATAGTTCTGGGCCCGAACGATACAGGAATTATTTGTTGCTGCTATTGTGAGGAACACACAGGAGTACTTTTTCTTCACCTGAAATTCATTGCGTACAAAGGGCGTCGGCAGAAAAATTTTGCCCCGGAAGGTGACGGAAACTCGAGAACTTCTGACCCGAGGGGTTGGTAGTTGCCTGAGGGACAAAAAAATCAAGTATAGCTAATGGTGCATATAAAACTTTATGGTTTACTACATACTAGTTTGTTGCTGAATGAAAGGAGACATCGAAACAACTTTAAATTTATCTTGCATCGAAAGAGAAAAAAAGAAACGCATTACAATCGTCAGTTGCTAATATGGTGCCAGTTTCATTTGTAGTTGGGCAGGTGTTTGTCAGTGAAATCGCTATTCTAGGAATAGAATTAGAATGTGATTGACATTTAGGTGTGAAGGGGAGCGGCGTTGCCGCATACAGCGAGCTCTATCATGTACTCTCCACACTAACTAGACAAACAGAAGAAAGGAAAGTTGAGAAATTCGTAACAAGTTTGATTCTATCATTTGTTACAATTGGTTGTATTCTTCTGTAATATTTTGTTGCCTGTAACATTTGTTTCCTAATTTTAGGTGAGAACAATGTGCAAATGCCGAAGCTTCTGATTTGGTGTTCCCTAGGTTACGACGCCGGCGTGATCACGTGACCACGTAATGTGAATCCCATTCTAATTTTATTCGCACCTTAGAAGTACGTTAAAAGGAGAACGATATTCTTGAGAGTTAGTTTAAGGGGCGACAATGAGCTTGTTAAAACGGTACGGTGAATGTAAGAGTACGTATACTGCCGAAAGCTACCTAGAATATTCCATTACATCACAAAATAAAATTTGGAGGGTGTTCCTTCTACATCTACTGTATTGATTTAAACATAGGTGCATTCAAGCCACGAGCTGAAAGGAAAGGGGGACATTGTTTCCAATCGGAGCTCCAATACTAAAAATGTCCCAACGAAGCTTGATTGATGACAGTGTTCCCGTCTTCCAGCTCGTGATCTTGAAGTGAAGCTATGTTTGAATAGGAGAATACTTTTAGTACGACTCAAAATGCATATGTGTCTAGAAAAGAAAATGTAATATGCGTACGTAACAGTGAAGGAAAAGGGACTTATGAAAACGTAAATCTGTGGAACATTCGAAAATTGCAATTTTCATACTAAAAGAAAAATCACAGTATAGCAATTAGTTTTACTTCATGGCCTACTACACTCTTACATAGTAAAAAGAAATTATGGTAGATAGTGCTGCAGAGGAAAGTGGAGATTTTTGACAGAAAAAGTCGTGTGGGACGTGACATCGAAAAAGTGGATAATTTTTGTTCCTATATTCAGCACCCGCGTCTAGCATGCTGTAGAGTTTGCTAGGGTACTGCTCCGGGTTTTTGTGGGTCCTTGATAAGGAAAAGCTTGACGGAAAAACGGGTGTCTTTGTGTGTGTGTGTGTGTGTGTGTGTTGTATGTATGTGTATGTATGTATGTATGCATGTATGTAGTTTGGTATGTATTTGTGTCTGTCTCCGTCCGTCCGTAGAACGCTAGCGCATAAACTGTTCACAATTTATGCGCTAGCGTTAAACGATTTTTGCACAATTCATACCACCACCGATGTGGTCGAACTCGAGGACCTGCGAATTTTAAACGGATATTTTGATTTTTGGGGTGTTCTTTGTATGAAGCCGCAACATTCTCAACATTTTGTGAATAATGGCTCAGTGCATCAACTGATATCACTGCAGTGCATCTGACTGGGTGGTCCTAGGTTCGAGTCCGGACGGTAGCATGATTTTTCGACACTAGCTTTCCAGCTAGGTCAAATTCAGTCGCTGTCTGGAGGAGAATTGTAGCGGCCGGCTGCTCTGATCGGAGTTTTCCATGGTTTGTTCAATGAACACCAGGAGAATGCCGGAGCAGTACCCTAACAAATGGGCCACGGACCACGCGCGATCTTTCCCTTCCTCTTCTTTGTCCTATCCTTACACACACAGTAACATTCACTATACTACAACACTTGCCGGGAGAACCAAAGTCGGTGCCTTCCATAGAAGTATGAATAAAGAAATACCGACTGAAGGTGAAAAATGAATTGATAATAGAGAGTTTTCGCACCGCGGTCCCCGGTTATACGCTATTGGGCTGAATGACGTCATAACCTCAGGAACCAATCGCAAGGCGGCACAATATAACCGGGTGGCAATTACGTTTAGCCGGCACGCTTATTTCGTGCGATTTAAGCGGAGACATAAGCGTGATCGCGTATTTTTGGTTTACCATGAACTCTCGATTAAGATTTACTGTGAAAGATGATTTGTGCCTCTTGAGGGAAGTGCTGGGATCCAATCCCTATGAAGACGCCGCAAGGTGGGAAGAAATTACAAAAACTGTTGCCCAAATAACAGAAAAAGCGTTCTCCATGAGAACCCTCAAGGAACATGTCCAGCATCTGCTAATCTTGTGGACAAAAAATGATAGAAGCAATCTAAGAAAGTAAGTGGTTATATTATATACCTACTTCATAATTATACTTTTCATTATTTGCGACCTGTTTGTGATATTCGTTGCCCAAATAACAGAAAAAGCGTTTCTGTGTGACCGAAGTGTTGGGATCTCCCTTCATGTTTATAGATAATTAGAAAAGTACGATAACCTAAATTGGAACATGTACTCCTATGTTCATACTATTATTTATCACCTGAATAATTAATTTCCATTTATCACCAGTAATACAATGAAGTGAGTGGTTTTTAAGTGCATAATAAATATTGTAGGTTTTTAAATTTTGAAATAAATCATTGTCCAGTGAATTTCAATGAATTGATTCAGAATTCCTTGAATTAAGCATTATTAAAAACTGTAATTCATTTATAATAACATATTCATGTTGAACAACAAAGTGATACAAAAATATAAGAAGATACTTATAGTTGTAAATTATAAGAAGATATTTTGTACTACTTATTGTTGTTCAGCAATACTAAGTTCTAATATTTTTATTGTTTATTACAGATTGACCAAGAAAGAATTGAAAGTGAGAATGTATTATAAAATAAAAATCACCTACTTTATTGTGGAATAAAAACTTCATTCCAATATTTATTTATATAATATCTGTTTTACAAATCTGATTATTCTTCAACAAAACTAATCCTGAAATATTATAGATATTGATAAATTGTTGATTTAGTAATAGATTTATTTGTTGATGAAATGTTTCTGTATGTTTCATTTATTTGTTCATGAAACGTTTCATTTGTTTACGATATAGTTGTTTGTAGAATCAATATTACTGTAAAATTCAAATAATAATTTGTATGAAAAACTAGATAACAATTACAGAAAAGGCCAAATTTGAAAATATTTTTACAGACAAGTAAATAAGTTAACAAAGAAAAAAATGTGTTGAAAACTCTTTCCTTCATTGCTGATGATATTAGTTGTGTCAGTTTTGTATATATTGTCACTTTGCCTCACAATTTACTGAGAAATATTAGAATTTATGAAGATATCATGTATATGTTGAATTTTAAATTTTTTTGAACAATTTCTAGAAAATGTGGTTCACAACTGTTGAACCGAAAGTAAGCTACTGAAAGAAATGTGAATAGCAATGAATTATTTGTATTCATAGCAATAGTGTTTCTGCTTAATATTGTTATTTATTATTTTTGTTTACTTCTAGATCTGGAACCGAGGAAGAGTATACTGAAAAAGAGCAGCTCCTACAGGAGCTAAGTGACTTGAGAAGGGAATATACAAAAAGAAAAGTACAAAATGATAGGACACTTGGAATAGTTGCAAGGGATACAGCTTTAGAAGCTGTTGAATCTGATAGCCAGGAATCACCTAGCCAGAATATAGGGATTGTGTCGCCATCTACATCAAGTAGTACCTACCGCAAGAGGAAAGAAGGGCAACTTTCAAAAGAATGTTTGCAGTTTCTTCAAGAAAAACAAAATAATGAAAAGGAACAGATAGCATTAGAGAGAGAGAAAAATGACATAAAGCGGAGGAAAATTGAATTAGAAGAGAATAAATTTGAATTAGAAAAGCAAGAAAGACTGGCAAGATTGCAGGCAGAGAAAGAGGAGAGAGAGCATCGCATGGAATTGGAAAAGAGACAGCAAACCATGTTTGAAAAATTAATTGAAATGTTAAAGAAGGATTAAATAAAATAAACCAAATAATCAGCAATTCTCTTTTTATTTCTTTTCAATTGTTATCATTAACCTTCATACAATATTTTTTCTAGTAATATTAATTTGTTGAATAATTTATTTAATCGAATCAATCCATTATTTATTATCATTCTTAGCAGAAATGTTGTTCTTTATGGATTTTTTTTAGTTTTCTATTAATTAAAAAAATTAGAAGCCGCATTAACAAAACATTGTATCATTGAAGCAATAACTTCAATGACATTAAAAATATTTTAATCCTAAAACTGGGGTGATTTAAAGCTAAAAATTGGGGGGGGAAATAACATTTTTAATAAAATTATAACCTGATTCATTTCACTTAGAATAGTTTGTAAAAATATTTTCATGAAACATCAATAATACTCAGTATAATCAAACAGTTTTCCTTCTTGCACACTGCTATTGGATGCTCAGATGGAGAATGGAATTTGTTAAAGCATATTAACTATATTTCTTCATTTATTAATCAGTTCTTTACAAAGTAATAATTTTACTTTTACAGTACTGTTAATTTAAGGGTAGTTGAAGCAATCAAGCTGGTTACAGGAATGGATAAAGTTAAATTAAATTCAAATTACAAAACTAGGTTTATTTATTGATTTTTGCTTCCTGCGTATTTGAGATAATCAAACAAAATATTTATTAGATCTTTTATTTTTTATTTGGGCAATGTTTCAAGATACTTAATGGCCTCATAACATTTAGTTTCTTGACACGACATAATATAATTCTTAAATATGGAATGGTGAGGGAACAAAGAAAATGATTTATGGAATTCATTGGTGAGTGAATGGTGACTTCATTTAGATTCTTGTTCGAAGATAAACATAACACGTTATAACAGTCATTTGCTCAAAGTGTTGATGTGAGGTTTTAATAATATAATATTTTAATTGCTAATTGTATATACTTGTTTTGAATGTGTTCAACAATTTTATATTCTGTTGCCTGAAGATGGGGCTATTAGTGCCTTGAAACATTGCACAAATAAAAAATAAATGATTAATTAAATAATCTTCATTTGTTTGATTGTTTCAAATACATGGGAATCGAAAACCAATAAATAATAATTAACAAATACACAATCATTTAAAACCTTGAATACAAAAAAATTGTCTTCTTTTAAATACAATAAGTAATCCTGTGAAAATGTTGAAGAAATATTTCATTATTTTTTAATATTTTTCTATGCAAATTAAAATTATGTATTTACTTTAATAAAGCAAATATGAGAATTAAATATGTGGTTTTGAGTGAAATATTCTTCTAATGAGGGTGGAGATATTTGAAACATTTGTGCACATTGGCCGCCATACAAGCAAGTATGACAGTTTGTTAACAAAACAGCTGTCCTGTACATATTTTCCACATCTTGCAACATCAATTTTTGGTTTTTCTTAAAATCAAGAAAAGCAAATTCCCTAACAATTTTCCCAAAACCCCATTCAATTGATAATCTGACACTGCTCATAATGCTATTAAAATGTGATTGTTCAGGAGTTAAATTATTTCTGGAATAGGGTCTGAGTAATAACTCTCTTATTTGATAGCCTGCATCTCCATACAAAACAAATGTTTCTCCATCAGGAAATTTTGCACATTCTTGTAGCTCTTTATAAAAATCTGATCTTCGCAGTATTCCAGCATCATGCATCCTTCCAGGAAAACTACCTTTCAAACTAACAATTATTCCATCTGGACATAGAACAGATCGATACTTAACGCAGTGAAATCTTTTGTGTCCTGAAAAATATATTTCTTGGTTAATCGATGGTCTGCATATTGGTCGTGCAGTTCCATCAATAAAGCCCCAACAGTTTTTCAATGGTGCACCACATGATGAAATCGCATTTGCATAACACAAAAATCTTTCCTTGTTTAACCATGTGAGATTTTTTAAATTGTCCAAAAGATGTCCAAAATTTCTGTTTATTAATTTCATGATACAAGAGCACACAAGAGACAGATAGGGGCCCGACAAACCAAATAATCGTTCGAGATCACAGAGTCTGTTAGGATAGGCCAGTCGTCTCAAATAAATGCAAAGTGCTTCTAAACCTGAAACAACATAAGGTAAGCATTAAGCAATAATCATGATGATTTTAAACACACTTCTTGCCGGGAGAACCGAAGTCGGTGCCTTCCATAGAAATATGAATAAAGAAATACCGACTGAAGGTGAAAAATGAATTGATATTCTTGACTTTCACAATGTAATCGCTTCGGGGAGTAGAGTAGAATAGCTTAAGTGAGTAAAAAAAACTACATATTTAATGCAGTAGGATTGAATGGTAAAGGATGTAAGTACTGGAAGAATAGTGATAATTTTCTGGGAGAAAGAATATTGGTGGAGAAAAAATATTACGTATTGGGATGTATGATAGTTGGATTGTTGTAAATTGTATTGTTTTTCTCAGATATGATCTGTTCGGCTTAGTTAAAGTAGCAGGTAGCCGATTAATGCCGGTGAATGTATTTTGATATTTTATTGAATATATTGTTACAGGATTGTGTTCATATTCAAACAATTACACTGGAAAACAAATTTTAAAAAGTGGCGTATATCTTGGTACCTAACACTTGTTGTAAAATAAGTGAAACGTGCTAATTTGAAATATACTTACCATTTGTCTCTATCATCGACAGTTTTTGAGATATATTCCTTCAAACATTTATATTTCACTCGAACAATTATTGTTACATAGAGTACTAATGAACATGGAATTAGGTAAGAAAATAGTGAGATGGAGTCACATGCACGACACTATATAGTAATATATATATTTGAAGATATAATACACGCTGAAAATCCATACACACTGACAATGTTTAACGTAAGGTGTATTTAAACTTGGTAGTGACACGGAAGTATCCTGCCGTAGTCAACCAATACTGCTTCACTCCAGGTTCTGATACCGAGACTCCATCACGGAGATTTGAAGGAGAAAACGTTCTCTATGTTGGTCACTGACGGAACCTAGATTTTCGGGGCGGAAGTGAAGATATTACTCGAGGAGATGAATTTTGAAGGATATTTTGACACCCAGCTGGTAAAATAAAAATAGTCGGTATCGACGAGACATGCACAAAAGAAAGACATAAAATGAGTTATTTCCTTTTGTCATAACATGAAATTAATTTCTATAATGAGTGGCATCGTTCTAAAATGAAAAGAAAAATGACATTTCATTAAAATCCGCCCCCTAGAGATTACCTTACTGACATATTGATTTAATAATATTACAGATGTTAGTGTCAATTTTGAACTCGATCTTACAGGCAAATGTCTTTGACTTTTTTAATGTGCGGGTTAGAGAAGAAAGGAAAGTTGATGTATTAATGTATGCCTTCACCATAATATGGTCTTGTTTTTACTGTGACAATTGTTAGAATTGTGAGATAAGAGTATATAAATTGTATAATTGTTTATACTTGTAAGGGTAATGTAAAATGCAGTTGAGGAAATGAGGCAGTAAAAGTGATGCCGGTAGTTGATGTAACAGTCAAAGCGCTAGCCCTGGAGCCAAAACCTCTAGCGTGTGTGCGCCAGTTGGTAGTGTATAAAACACACTGAGAATGAAAGACAAAGTAGTTGTAAACAGGGTAAGCAAACTTACAAGTACTAATGATTAGTTTTGTTATATATATTTAGTGTATATACTATTTTTGGACATGTGCACTACATGCTCCTGCTGGCATGTAATGCAGCCTAAAATACATTTTCCCAAAATTGTATCATTTTTCACGGTATCGTAATAGTGGAATTGACTTATGTAGATTTTAGAAGCGTTAAATACAGTATTGGAGAAAGTATATAAAATTAGGAACCATTGTTTGATAAAGTGTTGTTTGAATGTTTCTAAAAATGCCTAATACTAGACTGAATGTTTTCATAGAAAATAGTGAGATTTCGAAACTTTACTGAAAATTATTTGAAGCTCTTGTTTTGAAATGCAAATTGAAATATTAATGAACTGAGAGATATAAAAAAATGTGTAATTCTTGCATAATATACATCTATCCTCGAAAATTACAAAATGAAAATAAAAGTGAATGTTTAATGAAGCGCATGATAAAATTGAATTGGCATGATAATATAATTTCAAGTAAATTGGAATGTAAGTAAATCTCCAGACGGCAAGTGTAGTTTAGTTTGAGCAGTTTTGTTTCTGGCAGAATGAATTTTGGTAGCGCGCTTGGGAATTGGTTTGGTTACTCCTTTAGTTAACGTACGGATGAAAATTAGGAAATGCCTTATGTTTCTCTTTTGTTTCTGTTCCTGCTGTTCCTGTATCGCGCGCCGCCGCCGCCGCCGCCGCCGCCGCCGCCGCCGCCGCCGCCTCTTTTAGTGTATGAGGATGAGAAGAAGGAACCGCAGCAGCGACATCAGAGCCCTGACCACTTAACGCGAAAGGTCAGTGACTGTTTTGCAGGAGTTTCAATAGAGATATGTACTTGCTGAAGTATCGTTGTCCCATTATTGTATATTATAAAATTGCGGGTTTGGGAGTAGTTAGTGTTAAGCCATTTTCTCTATAGATTTTATAGGCAAGGCAATGGAAAGTTGGAAAAATTCTATAAATCAGGTGATAACATAAAAATATATATTTAGTACATTATTAAAATGTGCATTCAATTACTTGATTGTTATACTTGACCAGTTGCATGAGTGTCTAGCAGAAACGAAGAAAGTAAATATGTTAGTTTTGCTTGTTGAGTGTCTTAATACGAAAACGCCTTACTTGTATGCTGCTAAAAGTAGGCTTTCTTTATTGATACATTCGTAAGTGTGATAATTCGCTGACGGCTTGGCTGTTAGTTACAATTCCGACAACAGAAAATTATACAAGATGGGAGAGGGAATTGTGAGAGATTTAATTTTGCAGGAATTGAATCTGAGTCTTTTTCAGGAATGACACAAGCATGATGAGCGTAGTAGTATTTTCGTTTCTTTTTGTAAACCACCGTCACACAGCCTGGTTTGAAGTGAGAATTTCAATTTTTGAGGACAGTGCGTTAACGGACATTACCTGATGTAGCAAATGAATGAAGTTGTAATATCAGAGAAATAAATATATTTGAAATGAAGGTTGTAGTGAGTGTGAATTTTCAAACAAGAATGTATCAATCAATTTATCATATCCTTAGAAATTGGCGTAATTGCGGCATGTGATACTTTTAGTTAAATTATCAGATTTATTATGACGATGTGTACCGTAACGTACCTGATTATTTACACTGTGTTGTTGGTTTATTAGTTTGGCATTCATACACTGTGTTATTGGTTGGCATTCCTCGGTTACTTTGTTGGTTATTGTTGTAAGATGTGTATGAAGAGTAGATGTATTTGAACCTGTGTTTTAGCGTAGGATTTTGTCTGTCCTTTAATGTATTGAAGAACGTTTCTTTTATCCGTGTGTAAGAAGTTAAATAACTAATTTTTCCGTTTTATGTAGTAGCAGTAGTAATAGTAGTGATTGTAGTGATTGTCAAATGTGAAAGAAATCTCTCAATTCCTTCGTAATGTGAGTACTTCGTCCTCTTTGCTGTCGCTACTTTTGTCTTCTTTCATCTTTAATTGTTCACATATAATCATCAATGAGGTTGTCGCTGGAGTTTCTTGTTCTACCATGTGGAGCTGTTTTTTTTTCCTTCCGATTTTCTTTTTACTTTCTCGTATACGGAGTTGTGTAATGCTGCGGAAAATCGATTTGGAGGTTTCAACGGAAATACACGTTTTGGTTTCCCCTAATATCGAAGAATGTTTTTTTTTTCAAAATGTCCGTTGGTCCGTCCATCTGTATGTGAACAACACTAGCGCCGAATCTATGCGTACGATTTTTTCCGAATTGCGAGAGCTATCAGGTGACCTGAGTCGGTCTGCGATTTTGAACTAGAAGTACACAATGGCACCGACTTTGTCGTAGCAAATTTTTCTAATTTCTTGTGTGTGGTCTGACTTTAAGGTCTTGCTCTATTCTGTGGGCAGCTGCCATGTATCGTCATCGAATGTACATGTTCTTGGCATTTTCTCAACTTTTCGGTTTGTTATTAGTAGAACCAAAATATGACTTATTAGAAAATTATAAGAATATTAAAGAGCAGTAAATCCTCGTCCTAAATAGAAAGTTTCATTGCAAACTTTGGAGCCGTTTTAAGAAAATGGCGATCAAACGTACTAAATGTAAATTTAAAAACTTTCACAGTAGATAGTTTTCGAAAAATCTTGATTTGAAGTCTTTTAAAGCACTATCCCTCACATATGTAATAATGTATATAAATCCGTGGACATGTGCGTATCATATTTCGAAAGAATTACATTTGTGTAATTTTCGAATAAACAATAAAATACACAAAAGAAAATAAACGTTATATTAAGTAGTGCAATTAGCAATATCCATCTAAAGAAAGTGAAGACAAATTTGGAGGCATTTTTGAGAAAATGGCGTTTAAGCGTTTCTGAAAATGCGGAATTTTGAGCTTATTTTTGCAGAAAATAGATTTTAGTTTCGAGAAACTTTATTTGACATTATTTAAAGCACATGTACTCATAAGTATAATATTTTGAAGAAATTGCCTGTAATGCAAATGTACAGATATGAGATAAGTAAAAAGAAATATTAGTAATGTTTGAAAAAGAAAATGGAGCAATGTGGCGTTTATGTCATCGTATATGGTGTATTTGGTATTATCCCTACGAAAACTGAAAAGGAAAAATTTTTAGCCGTTTTTGAGGAAATCTAATTTTTGTAATGTTTTTAAAATTGCAAAAATTTCATGTTCTATTGCATGAAAAGTGCTAAAATTTTGAAAATTCAGAGTTAACAGTTATAATCGGACCCTAAGCCACCTTTATAAGTGTATTATACTGTATTCTTACAAGAAATGTGGAAAACGTTTGAACAATTTTGAGAAAAGTTTGAAA